>JAPSGF010000020.1:0-245863 GCA_035772895.1 Perdix hodgsoniae | reverse complement strand
GAAAGAAGGAAAGAAGGAAAGAAGGAAAGAAGGAAAGAAGGAAAGAAAACAAACCCAGCAGCAATCATCTGGAGAGGTAAATTAATTTACTAGTTACAATATACTAGTTATAATAGCTGAAATACAAGTTATTTGGGATTGAAGCTTATAAATCAAATAAATGAGAGATACTTTCTGAAAACTGAGGTTCTTACTCTGATCCACCAGGGAGCAAAAAGAGATTGACTCATGACATCCAGCCTGTTTTACCTTTCCCACCAACCAGAGAATGGAAACAGAACAACAAAGTTTTTCAGGAGCATCTCTTCTGAGACTCCCTGTGCACTACACGATGTGATGATGTAGAATATCAATAACAAAGTTTTAAAACCATGATCCAGTTACTATAATTCATTCATGTGAGCAGTGCCAGGATACTCTCATTTGTTTCTCTCTTCCCATACTAGGGCAGCACTTGCTTCTCCTTACCTGCAGGTTTTTCCCTACAGTACTCACTGTGGCCGTTCAGTCAACACCGCCTCCTTGCTTAGCATTTGCTTTGAGTATTTGATGCATAAGCTTCCTGATAAGTCCACGGAGAGACTGCTTCTTTCCAGCTCTTTGTTAAAAGGCTTGCTGGAAACAGGCAGGAAGAAGAGGAAGGAATGATGACTAGAACACAGAGTCACTTTGCCATACTTGCAACCTAATTTAGCCTTACACCCAGATGCAATTTCAGATCCCATCCCACTTAATATCAACCAAGGGCAAATATCCATTCCACTCTGCTCAGATCTTAAATATTGGAACTTAGGCCCTGGGAGGAACTATTATCATCCGTAATTATTTACTAGATACACCTGAAAACTTAGATATTTATAAAGCAATAGCCAATGACTACTTCTCTTTTCCCATGTGTTTAGCTGTGGATGAGTTTCTTAAGCTTTTAATTCTGTAAACTTTTCTCTGTTGCATAATCTCACAAGCATATTGTTCCTTAGTTTTGACAGATTAAAAAAATATAAATTAGAAGCAACTTGTATTAATTATTAATTAAAGCATCTCATGAGATGTATGTCAAGGAGAACAAATATGTCTCTAGACTGAGGTATCTGTATACATTCCTGCAACCTGATTTGCAGATTACTGCTAAGTGCCATTTAGTCTTTTGCATGCTCTTTGAATTGCCTTTCTGAAGCTGGCTCTAATCATCAGGCTTGACAATATGTTTTTGCTTAATAACTTCACACATACAAGCAGCCTTGTCCAAAAGGCAGAGCAGCACTGAGTGACAAGCAGAGATGGATTCCGCATGTTTGACGGTGTCCCTTTTACTAGGCAAATCAATACCATATTTCTCTTCTTATCTTGAAAGCTATGGGAGGACAAATTACATTAGCATGAATCTCTGCTTTGGCTCCTGCCATACTCCTGCAGAACAGCAGGCTACAGTTTTATGAACCTTCACCCTTGTATGCTGTCAGTCATCTATAGAAAAGCCTGGGGCAGGCTTGAACATGCTTAGCTAGAACAGGTTTAGGGGTTTTTTTGTGTGGCTGAAACATGGAGGTAGTGGCTGCATGTGCGCTGAGGAGCAACTGGGGCTCTTACGTCTGGTGCCTGGTCTCTGTCAGTTTTAGCTGGCTAATGGCAGATGGGAACAGTGTCATCTGCAAGACGATATGACTAGATACGTTAACTCTGTTGTATCTCTGCTATTTTTTGATCCTCACAAAGTCCATTCATAGGTCAAGCTGGAATTTCTGAATATAAATTCATCATTTTTCTCACTGTTGAACTGGCGGAAAATGCATGGAATAAGACTACAAGAAAATAGCTAAATATAATCATACTGGTTTCTTTTGTTGCAGGGGGATATACCAGATAAATCTGTCAGCTTTAGCTAGAATATGTGTGACAAGATGATTCTGAGTGTAAACTTGGTTTTTCAAGATGATTTCACCAGAAAATGCAGAGCAGACAAAGATTGTTCTTGGGGGCTCAATCAGCCAATTATATAGGAAAAAAAGGTCCTAAATGGTCAGCTAACACAAAGATGTGGGGAAGGAGCAGTGCTGCTGCTGAATATACCTGTAACTGATCAGAAAACTGGGAAAAGTGACCATCATCTGTTGAGAACGCCTGCTGTGAAAGCCCTGCCTGAGCGGGTGTTGGGCTAAATGTCGTCCAGAGTTCCCTTCCAACCTTAACCATTCTGTGATTCTGAATCAAATTATTGTGGAGCATGCTAATGCTTTCCCAGCCTGGTACCCTGCCTGTGACAGCACACCAAGCCAGCCAGACTTCTGTTCTTGCACACTTCTGTCAATACTTGGAATTTTCATAGGTAAATTTGGTTGATCATGTGCATCCTAGTGGTGCCAGACGTGAATCTAACTGAACAAGGACCCATGTGAGCTGGAGTAAATATGCTAGACAGGAAGACCACTCATGCATCAGCAAAACAACAGTGACACTGGTGCTGAGGACAGCTGGCACAGCGTCTTTATTCATATTAGGCTGCAGAAACGTTGGCCACATGGAAAATACACAGTGGGAAAGGTTCCCAATCAGATGAAGTCTGGGAATTAGATGGAGAATGCTATCTGTCCTAATACAGAATTGGGCCTAGGACTATGCTAACTATTCAACAGGAGACAAGAACACTTCAGTGTACAGAAGTGTTTAATTAGTAGTAAAAATGTGACATGCATAAAGACTTTTAACCTCCTGTTATTTCACTTGGAAGCTGGGACCCTATGCATCAGGCTGCTCAGCAGTGTCCTCCCACCATAGACAGTTGTGAGTACCTCCTGCAATCACTGCATTCTGTCAGTGACAGTACCCTCAGCCACATCACAGCTGATGTAGTCATGGCCAGTAATATCTTCCATGAAGTAACTTTGCCTTTAGTAAGCCTAAAAGATGAGTGTGATTCTTGGTGTCTGTGGGTGTGTCGTGGAGTAGAACTCTTTCAGATTGAAAATTATTGTTGAAGACAACATGTAGAGTTAGAGGTTGAATAAAAACGTAAATTTTATAGAATTTCTGCTGCACTAACTTGTTAAATGTTGACCTCTGAATCCTATAATATCCATATTCAATTGACTTTCATATATTTTGCAAAATTTTAAGGATTTTCAATGCTGGTTTAAGTGACTGTGATATCACTAAGAAAATTACAGGAAATATTAACCTGAAGTCCTGGCAAAAAGATAATGGTATTTAAATTTGTATGTTATCTTACATGACTGGTAGGTAAAAAAACACCTGAGATCTTCTACTGGATTTTTTTGTGTAGTTATTCTAGAATTTTATAAGCCACATTTGAAGGCATTAGTTTTTCCCATAACAAAGATGGATGCCCGAATATATAACTACAGATTTAATTGAGGTAATTTATTAATATTCTGTAAAGACAATAGGTTAATCAGTGCCTTTTTTAATACAAATGCTGTGTAAGATTTAAAGACTGCATATATATGTTTGATATTATGTTGGACAATCAGGAAACTGGTGCAAAATTATAATTGCAACAGGGTGAAATATGGAAAAGGGGTCTGTACATCACTGGGACATATCATATCTAGCAGCCCTAATCCATTCCAAAAATCATCGCTGAAAAGGCCAAATCCCTTCTGGGATTTAAATAAAGAAATTAGATGGAGAAAGAGAACTACATCCATTTTGCAAGAATGAGTATCAGCTCATTGGTCTTCATATTTTTGTAGAGAAAATCTTCCTGCGATGGCTATTCTCATGAGCAGCCAGAACAGACGTCCTTTTTGGCAATATAATTTGAAACTCCATAAATGTAGTTCAGAACCAATCCCCTGTTCACATGCAATCTTTATTTACTTTGGTTTGAGGGTTGGGGGGCAGGGTTTGTTTTTTTGCTGCTTTTTCTTAGATCGAATTTTACAGTACTACTAGAAAAAAAAAGGACTCAGTATTGATCCTTGAAGGTTAAGAACTTAGTGCACTTAAATTATTCTAACCCAGAGAGTTTGAAATTTATAGTCCCTCTTGAACCTCACTGCCTCACCAGCTTCCTTGGGAGGACCCTGCTGCAGGCTGCACGCCAACTGCAGTAAAATTTAAAGAGGTGAGAGAGAAACTTCCCAGAAAATATAAACATTTCATGGAAATGAAATAAGTCTTCCCTTATAGGAACTCACCTCAGCAAGCTTTAGATAAATGGAAAGGTATTCAGAATTGTAAGTGGATATAAACTGTGGTGTTTCAGATACATTTGTTTATGAGTAATGTAGAAATGAGCATTGTCTAAAGACAACAGTCACAGAGTGAAAGGCTGTCAGTCCCCTTCCCCCTCCCTGTCCAGAGGTCAGCTGTGAGCACTAAAGCACACACTGCAGAGTGAACTGCTCTGGTTTATGCCTCCCTCTAGGACGGATGGCAGCCGCACACACCTCTGCCCCCCCCCCACACACAGGAACAAATCCCCGATTGCTGCAGTCACAGCACTTGAACTCATGACATCAAAACACTCTGTAAGGGATCTGAAATATTCCCCAAGTTCGGAGATAGGAAATTCCGAATAATAGCAATGAACAAGGCACTAGAAAGTACTTTCCTCTGTGTCCAAGGTATCTGGCTGACACAACACAGAAGGCTCACATGACTGCACAGCAACAACAGTGGAGAGAAATAAAGCGTGAGCAATCAAAGGGCTGTAAATTCCTCAGCCTTCCTAGCTGGGCACTGAGCATGGAGGCCTGCTCATCTTTCAACTTCCCGTGACCCAGATTTCCTCAGAAATCTCTGCATTCATGGAGGGTCTGGGACACTGCTAGGAAAACAATTAGCTGAAAGCAGGAATGAGATTTCAGATGGAATTTTTGCTTGGGAAGATACTTAAAAATTTGAGGTCAGCAGGGCTCAGAAATTCAAGGGTGATGGTTGATGTAGATTTTGGGCTGCTCTCCCTCTTAAAACTGAAGCAGACTGCTAAACAGAAGTAAACATGGCTTATTTTGGCCGTCCTTCTCACATGGCCTATTATTCATTCAACAGACACTTATGCAAAGATGATGGGTAAATATAACACAGGTGTGTCCAGCCTGGCTTTGTGGACTTGTTGCCCAGTGGTGGGGTGTTTGCTCACATGGCATTCTACGGCAATCAGCAAAATTTCCTTGTAATGGTTAACTGACTGCTAAGTGTACCCACAAGAAACCATATGTTCACTTCTGTATATGCAGAATAAACCATAGACAAGATCATACCTTTATCAGACTTGTCACATTCTGTGGCTTAATAGGAAATGAAGGGAAAGCTGATGCACAGGATAAATCATGTAATTTGTATGAACTGTTCCCAAGTTCTTCAAAAGATTTAGCAAACCCTCTGCGGTTTAATCCTTCTCAGGTTTTCTTTGTTAACCAATATATTTAAACTTTATGCTGCTGCTGCAGACAGACATGCCCTTCGTGGATATATTTCTGTGGAAATGAACATCAGCAGAGGCAGAGAAGTGATGCTGCACTGCAACATGCTGTGAGCATCAGGGAACAGGTGCTAGGCATGTTTCTAACTCATAAAGCAAGGTAACTGCTGTCCTTCAAATGCCAAACAAGGATATCAAATAAGGAAGAAAGAGGGCAGAAGCATCTGAAATATAGACCAAGCCAATGAGCCATGCAATTTGGAGATGCCTACTACTGAGATTTTGGAAGATTCTCTCTAGGAGGGCAGCATGTGAGAGCCTGTCTTTGAAATCAAGCTGGAAATAGTCTCCTTATTTCTTCTCTGGTTGGGAAAGCTCTAACTGCTATCCAGTGAACACATATGCACATGCGTAGTCTGTGGCTGAAGTTCTGTGGCTAAAGCTCTGAACTAGGGAGACAATCATAAATTTTGCTGCAGGACACTCTCATAGATCCCAGTTAAGTACTTGGATCCTTACCCATATTTGAAAGAAATTATGATTGATCTAGGTTTCAACTGACTTTGGCTCAATCCTGTTTTTTCTCTGATCCTTGATTCCTGTTCAGTCCAGCTCCACCTGCTGCACTTTAACTCCTTGTCTCATGCATTTCACTGTACACCTCAGAATAAGAGACTTCCTTTTATTCCTGTGTGACAAATATCCAAGGATCCCTTCATCTTGGTTAGGCTTTGAACTCCATCTTTACTATCATTTCCACTTGAATGTCATGAGAGGCAATTAGGTCACAAACACTATGGTAACTATGTGAAATAAAAAGAAGCAAAAAATCAAAAAGATCAGCGTTTCTACAGGCTGCCATTGCAATGGTTTCTGAGGTTTGAATTGTTTCTACTGATGCATAAAAACCTAATTCATATCATAATTCATATCATTCAAGCACAAATCCACACATCATTTGTGCATAGGCTCATACTTTTTCTAGGCATTCATTTTGTTTCCTTTCTGTTTGTTCCTTACAAACCAACCAACCTCAGATGAGTCTTTGCTCGGCCATTGCAAGCTGGCTTTTCATGTTTGCTGATATCACAGAGTTTTAAGAAAGTTATTTTTAAAGGTATTTTAAGAGACAATAAGTAGCAGGGTTAATGTAAAGTTGTCAGAATGTATATATGGAGAGTAGACAGTGTCACTCCACTCTTCCTGAATGACCCTAAGTAGAAGCATCGTAGGCTATAAATCTTTACTGTAGTTTTATAGCCAAAAGCTATACTTTCTAGTCAGTTAACAGCATTTTGATGGTATGTGGAGAAGAACTATGAAAGTAAGGGATAATGCAGGAAGATTCAGCAGTTTAGAGGCAAAATTGTTCACACCACTGACTTTGAAATGGGATCACGGGCAGTATACACTGCTATCTCAGAAGATCTTCCTTGCTCAAAATTCCTTTTTCGAAATTTTATGAGTGAAGTTACAGATCAAAGATGTCCTTTACTCAATAGCATGCAGGGTACATACACAGGTATTTGTGAAGTCCCTGTGCCTTACCCCTTTCCTAGCACTTTAAGAATTCAATCTTCAGTGTCCTTGCACTCACATTGCTGTTTCTCGCCTCCTTCAGCACTTTTTCACTCCCACCAGCACTCACCTCCCATTAGTTTCTAACCTGACCCACCTCCAGCTCTGCCATTCCCTGCACCCCAGTGGCACAGCCAGCCTCCCTGCAGTACCACAGCCCACTCCTACAGATCTACATAAGATAGGCACCCGATTTCCTTACTTCTCTGGCTTGAATACCTGTGCCAATATTGGCACAGTCCAACTGAGACTGGTGTTGGGTGTCTCCTCAACCCTGCTGTTATCACCTTCCTGAACAAAGGCACTCTTCACCTTCAGAAGTTGCAGGGAAGGGTATGTGGATACCCAAATAAACAGCCATCTAGGGTTTATTAAAGAACAGTCTTAGCAATGCACAGATTCATGGATGGAACAGTACTGTTCCTCAAAGCCAGTTAGACTGCTGTTTCTCTAAGATTCTGTCCATGTACATCAGCAAAATCTTGTACTTGTTCATTCTCTTCACATCTCTGTTAATGAGAGGGAATAAATAGCTACCCTTGTGGGTCCTGCCATCCTCCTGGAGGAGTTTCCTGTGAGCACAGAAGACTAGACATGTTTGGGTCTTCAGAAACATGTTTCAGCATTTCTAAGAAGTCACTGCTTACAGATTCTACTGTGAAGACACTGACAACTCGAATCTGAGCACTGAACAGGAGGGGGAAGAAGCCAGAGCTTGCTGTCACTGCTTAATGTATCTGCAGTATCCTGAAGGCATGCATGGAGGAGGAAAAGTGATAGCAGCAATGTTGCAGCCTCACTTGTTTGTGACATATTACATCCAGGAGAGAAAGAATTGCCTTGTAGGGAGCATAAATCAGGGGCTGTTTTCAACTTTTAAAGAAGTTAAAGTTTGCACGAATATAATTATACCCTCTGATGCAAGTAAAACAAGATGTGACAGATAGAGAAAGCTGCCACTACTAAGCTAACGCTATAAAACTTCAGGAAGCGACTAGCAATTGGCAGAAAGTTCAAAGATGATTTTACTCTCCCCTAACACTGATATTGTGTCAAAGATATCTCTTTTTAAAGCTTTTTGCTGAATTTTATATGCTTTAAAAAACAGTGTTGACTCAAACAGCATCATTTAAACCACATTTTTTTAGATGAGACCATGAAAATATTATGCAGTTCAGCATAATGCCAAGTGCAGTGTCCTGCACCCAGACTTGGGCAATCCCAAACATGAATGCAGTCTGGGCAATGAGTGGATATAGAAAAACACTGTGGAGAAGGAGCTGGTGGTACTGATGGATGAAAAGCTGAACTTGAGACATCAGTAGGTGCTTACAGCCCAGAAAGTGTGGGGAAAACATCTTTATTTGAAAGGCTTTTTAAATATTGGGTAAGTGGATAATGATTGAAGGTAGCTTTGGAACCCAAATAGTGAGATATGGCAGTAAGGTGCTCTAAACTGTGAAAAAGAGACAAGATGCTTGCATTCTAGGCAGAAAAGTCAGCCAGCAGGATGAATAGAGATTTCATATACTCATGAACAGAGATCTCAGATGTAAATGACCTTTGATGTTCTGATAGGGGGAGGAAGTCTAGAAAAACAGACTTCAGTATTGGAGCAGAAAATTATGAGAGTGTTAGAGGGAATTTTTAAATAATACCTCAAACTGAATCTAATTCAAATGATAAGAGAATTTCTATATTTCCAAGTACTTGGAAATATAACCGTTAGGGCAACATCTTGTGTCTGCTTTTTACATTACAAAGTAAATGCTTTTCTATCAAAATATTCATCAGTCTCAGGGCTTCAATCTGGGTGCAGGAAGAAAACAAACTGGATGTTGTGGGACTGTTCTCGTTTCACAAATTTTTCAAGTGGTGATAGTAAATTTCACTTCTGCCAAATTTTGGTTGGATAACCACAAACTTGTTAAATTAACCTTATTCCACTTTCACTTCTTCCTTTCTCTTCTCGAGATATTTATATAATTTCAGATCAAATATATTATCTCGTTTTTTGATCCAAAGCTTTAGGGAAAGCACCTGGCTCTGGTCTTCCTGGCTTTTTATAACAAGCAAGACCTTAGAGATCACTGTAGGTTGATACAAAGCTAAATCTCAGAGTTAGTTCTGATCTTAAAGGGCATTTACCAACAAGTTCATAGGACAGAGAATAAGTACTAGCTGAATGTCCAAGGCATAAGAAAGGCTCTCCCATCAGTGCTAACAGAGACGCACACAAAATAGAGAAAAAAATGAGGCATTTGTCACCTGCTGATCTTTCACCATTATGTCTATGGGAATAGGAATGCCCTGCCCTGCTCCATCGGCCTTGATCTGCAGTCTCCTGACTGCTTATCTCAAGATGATTAGAAATGTGGAGAAACGCTGCTCTGGAACAGATGAGCACAGCTCTTCATGATCCTTGGATAAGAAAAATATGTTTGCACGGGACCTGCTGGGGATGCTGATGAAACACCAGAAACTCGAAGGTGAACAGTGTTGCCAGACTTGTACCAGTCAAAGAGTATGTCCAGGCTGCAATGAGCAGCATACAATGTTGCAAATGTTAGGAAGGGGCAGGGTTTGGAAGACCCCTATGTGCATGATAGTAAAAGTCAGATTAAAAATCAAGCCAAGTTGACTCTTCATAAAATCCCTTTGGTGGAAAACCTCTTTTTAAACACATAATACCATAAAATGACGTAAATTATTCATAGTCCTTTACCTTTCTTACTGCAGAAAAGATTTCAGGTAATGCTGATGTTTGATGCGAATGTAAAAATAGAGATATATATCAACATATATCCAAAATAGCAAAATTTTTTTTTTCATAAGTATGAAGGGTGCATTGAGTGACCTTCCTTTCCAATAGGATAAGAAATCTAATGCTGGCTTAAGAAACTTAAAAGTTGTTACTAGTTATATATTACTGGTAACATATTTTACACTAGTCAGCTATGAAAAAAAGTAATAAAAAATGCAATTACATGTCTGAACTGTTGCTATTTTGGAAATTAAGCCAACACAGAGCATCCATGCTGCAGCTTATATTACTTACTTATAACTTGTGCACAGTTATTTTCACCAGTTTAACCATGCTTCTTTCCATAAAAGTCTGCTGTTAATGGGTCCTTTGGGAACCTTGAAAATAACAAGATCTGTAATAAAAAAATTAATAACACTGGGAGAAAACTCACATTAGAAAGGCTTTTTAGAGCATATTAATGGATGTATAAAAAAATAAAAGGAAGAAAGAAAGGGAAAAAAAGAAAGAAAAAAGGAAGAAAAGAAAAAAGAAAAAGAAATATTTGCAGGGAAATTCCCCAGTGTTCTCTATCAGGTAAATCTGCACTACTTACCATTGCTGAGAATGAAAAGAAGTCCAGTCTTCAGGCAATGATGCACAATTTCATTACATACATGATTTCACGGTTATTAAGAATACTACTAGACTCTCTGATGCTGCATTAAGTAGTTTTATTCTTTTGATAAAATCAAACACAGTAATAGATATTATGTGCCCTTATTAAGATGAACTCTAATTCCAATGTAATGACTTTCAGGATGTCCTGTGTTTTGTGTTATAAGGGAGGTTGGAGCAGCTGATAACTGTTTCCCTATCATTGTTGTAAATCAGTGACCAAGACAGACAACTCACTTAGCCAGCCTCATCACTGCTAGCCATGTTCTTTTTGCTTCACTATCATGGCTGTGGACAGACAGTTGATTGTACAGTGGCCCTTATTCACTACAGAGCAAATATCATGGGCATGTTCACATCTGTGGTTCATGTCATAGGAGTTCAGAACATTCCCACAATGGTGCTGTCCAGTTACTAACATCTGAAGATAAACTCGCAAACTGCAGCTTCCTTGCTATGGGCTATGCTTGAGAAGTTTCTCAAATGCTCTCTCTCATGCTCCATCACTGCTTCATCCTCGTTGGTTTCCATATAACAGCAGTATAACCTGCATTTTTGGAGTGATCTGGGTTAAAAAAATCACTCTTCAAGAAACATCAATGAAACAAACACACCATCAGTAAACAGAGCAAAATTAAGACTGCAACTGAACTGAGTAATTCCAACCTGTGTACTTCTCAAGGGCTACCCAAAAGATGCAGTATTACTTCCACCCCTTCTACCTTGACAAAAAGTGCTCCTGTAACTGGGGTTATCTAAGGACTAAAAATCTAAGAACAGTTGTATTTGAGAAAAACAAAACAAAACAACAAACAAACAAACAAACAAAAACAACCAAACACAAAGGTGAACAGGTGTTTTAATTTCACATTACTAACAAGCTTGACTGACATTTATTTGGGAAGCTATTATGGCTCTGGTATATTAACCATGGCTTTCTCACATACTATTGCTCCTTAGTTCTTCTACCTACTTGCTGCTGACTCTAATCTAAGATTTTTGGATCTTATTGAGGTGACAGCAAGGGGAAGTGGAAGCAAGTTGAATTATTTTGGCTGTAAATAAAATTTATGACAGTAGGCATTCTGATTTTTTATGAAATATTAATTGTATATGATTGCCTAGGAAAATACTTGGTTTTGTGGTTTTAAAACTAAACATTTTTGCCAATGTTTATATAGTCTTTCATCAGCAGCATCCAAGATCTGGGTCTCTAACAGCTGTCATTTTCTGTGGATTCAGAGCAGAATGCTGGTATAAAATTAAAAGATAAAATGATCAAAATTCCTTGAAATATTCTCTTGCTCATTCTCTCTGAAGAATGTTTGTATGGTTGAGAACAGTCTTATTACATGAAGTAAAATGGTTAGCTAGTGAACGAATACCTGCTGCTCTGATGGAGACGAGAATGTTACTGCAGAGATCTCCAGGTACATGGCATTGTCCCCAAATGAAATGAATCAGGAGATTCCACATACAGAGTATCGCATTTTGAAGCATATTCTTGACATCTTGTCATACACATAACCACAGTTACAAACGTCATGATAGTAGTTCCCTTTGAATGCAGTGTTTAAACATACAGTATTATTCCAACAAAGTCCCAATTTTTGAAGGGATTCGAAAGCCATACAGTTTCAAAACAATGTGCTGAACACAAATGAAAAACGAGCTCCTTAATGTGCAGACAATGACTAACCAACAGAGACAAAGACATTTACACAATTTCTCCCACCTGGCAAAACTGGCAGTAAGAGGAAAACATTATCTGTGGAAATTATTTTTTAAATGATCAAGATGTAAGATTTTCTTAGAGCTCTCAATGGTGTCTAAATAGGAGAAATATACTCAATGTGCTGCAAAGCTGCAGCAAGCTGAGAGAGCAGACGTGGCTTGGTCTGAAGAGACCAACAGTCTTTGTTCATCTCAACCATTGGCTAAGATGAACAGCTGACAATGATGGTCACAGTCTGCTGCTCCTTCCCCTACCCTGCACCTTCCTGTGCTCCACAGCTGTCTCACTTTGTCCAAAAGCAATGTCTGTGCCTCCATTAATAATAGCCCAGGTAGCGAAATACAACCAGCACTAATGGCACAAATACAATGTGATGTGCAATATGTTTTTTTCTCATAGGGGAAATTAAAATTAATGTCTTTGTTCTTGCATCTGCAATGCATTGAGTGTGAAGAATTAGTTCTGCTAGTTCCGCTGTTACACAGTAATTACTTCAACTTCAATAGCAGTTGTGACTTAGCAGTTTGTCTTACTCAGTACAGCTATATAGATGCTAAATTGTTTATAAACTAAATGCTTGAGGCAATAATCAAAAATCATCCAATATCACCTTTTATTTTATGACTAATTCCTGTGCAGTCGCAGCTGACATTCATGAAGAAATGCTAAAAATATAATTAAACCTTTTATACCCTTTTATAATGAGGTGACTGAAAAATCTTTCATTGTGTGAAAAGGAGGAAGAGAAGAGAGCATTTTTCTCTGGACAGAATAATGAAATCAAAGACAAATCTTGTATTGAGAGATTATGTACTTTACAATACAATGCATGATACAATAGGAACAGACAAGATTTGGGGTATACAGGCCTTCCTCATGTCTGAAATGAGGCATGTGAGACTGTGAATAAGAGAGTGAAATTCAGATTAGAGAGGAGAGTCGAGGCAAGGCCCAACCTGCGCCTCCACACCCTTCCAACAGAAGGGCATTCCACGTGTTTAACCTAACTCTCCTTTGCAATGCCAGTTTCACACTAAACACACTGTTTAGTTCTTGTAGTACCAGAAGCAACGGTATTTAATACCTCTATAAGGATGTGGAAGAATTGGTGGCTGTTATTTCTTTCACTTCTTCAACTTGCTAAGCATCATTTCAGTGATGCCCTGTGACTGTGAAATCCACAAGACGATTGTGCGAGAAAAGTGTTTCTGGCCCTCAGCTGTATTTGTTCTTGCATTATTTGATAGGATAAATTTGAGAGCATGATTTTCTGTTGACTTCTTTGAGATGTCATTTTTATGTTCTTTCTTTTTCCATCTCCTCTTTCAACAGAATTAAGTTATCTACGGTAAAATCAAATTCTTTTTGTTTCTTGCCTCTGGAATCACTGCACTTTCCTGTTGAATCATTTTAAGATGGAGGAGAGAATTTAAAACAGTAGTCCTATATCCTGTGTCTGAGTAATGAAATTATAACAGTTTTTGTTTGGTGTACCTAATTTTTGTGTGTGAACATAAAACATTTTTGCTCCAACTAATGGCTACAGTGTCTCCTAGAATCTGCTCTCCCAACTTCTCTTTTCTGTTTCCCACCAGCAGCTGAAATATATTCTCAGTCCTTTGTAAACCAGAGGACACTCTGGAATCCCACAACCATACTACACTTCACTCTTGAAGATTTTACTTTGGACCTATTTTGCAGACTTACTGAACACCTTCAGTAGCTGGTGAGCATCCCAAGATGCAATTAGCATCTGAGCAACTTCTGTTGTGTCCTTCCATCTAATTCACTGTAAGCCTTCTGTCACGAGAAGCAACAATACCAAAAGCAGATCATCACCAAAGCAAAGTTATATTTTTTCAAAAAAATTATCAGTAAAATATTGAAAGCCACATTTACGTGGGATGAATGCACCCCCCTCCCCCCCCAAGTGAGCAACCTGGTCTAGAGGACCCTGCCTACAGCACAGAGGTTGGAATTAGATGATCTCAAGGGTCCCTTCTAATCTAAACCATTCTATGATTCATTATAAAATTAAAACATGATCCCAAATATTGTCTCTTAGGAAATTCTTGTGTACTTTTCCCAAATTGTCTTTCTACTTCAGTTGTGCTGACGTATTTTCTCTGGCAATCAGAAAACATCTACTGACCAGCAGCAGTGCTACAAATCCAACAGGTATTGACTGCTTTATGAGATCAGCTGAGACATCAATTCAGCTAAAATGTAAATAGCCTTCATGGACCTCATAAAGTCACCTCTATACATCTGCTATTCTTAATGCAAAATGCTGAGGAGGAGCATCACAGTTATAAGCATCTATCACAGAGGTAGGTTGGTGTGCTGGCTGGCAATGGCTGTGATATGACAGCTACTTGTTTGCTTAATGCAGAAATTATCCTGATGCAGAATAAACGCAGCAAAATGTGACAGGACCATATAGAATAATGAACCCAAGAATCAGCTTTAAATTGGAAAATGACTATTTTGCAGGCTTATGACAAGGGAGGCAACTTGGAATTTTACTCTGCTAACCCTGACTTTCTTCCCTGTGATGCCAACAATGAATCACTGAAGTTAAACTACACAAGGCAGCCTCCAAACCACAGGTATGAGGAAAATGTAATCGAGACACCATTGAGGATTATAGATCTGACTCTTTCACAGTGCATCCCCTATTACTAACATATCTAATGTTAAGCAAAAGCTTTATTTTTCAAGCTTACTAGCTGTCTCATTATTGCAAAATTATTTTCAACTTAGTAACAGTCTGCACAGAAAATTTATGTTACTCAGTAAAAACACGATCCAGGAAGGAAAACTGTGTTTCTAAAAGTAATGTAACAGAAATCCTTTTCTCTATATCTGTAATTTTAGCCAAGGTGAAATGTTTGGTTAAGGAGGATGTGTGCCTGTTTCTTCACCGCAGTACAATTTGTTTCCAATCCTCTTGTTCTAAAATCTAAGGGTGCAGATCCCTCCCAGTGTTTTGGGTTTGTATTGGGATCTGGATTTTCATCACTACTGCCTTTTGAGTATCTATTGTCAATGTTAACAAATGTGTAGATCTGCCTTCAAACAAGTACTGGAAATATTACCAGGATTATTCTTCATGTCAGTGTCACTACCCATTCACTTAACAATCACTCAAAGAAATGATATAAGATATCACTTTTTTACATAAATGAATAATAGAGTGTTTGTCAGTCACTTCTAGGCTGACTGAGCCCCTTTAACTCTCTGAAATCAGAGTCTTTTTTTTTTTTTATAAACCTCCCGAGAAAATGTTGACAAAACAGGCAATTTTCTATAATTTCTTTGTGAGCTTCTGTCAGCACGAGAGGTAGTAAGAGCCCACTCATTTCAGATAACACCACTGGGTAACCTTTGACATCCACCCCCTCACTGACTTCGGAGGCTCCTCTAAGTGTAACAGTTGTGTCTTTCAGGTTGCAGGATGCAGGACCACAATTTGGGCTCTTGTTCACTGAAGGCAGCCTTTGTTTCCCAGCTGACTAAGAAGCTCTTATAAAAAGGGATAAGAAATGTAGTTAATAGCTCAAGAGTGGCCTAATCATCGGCTGCTATTACCCATCCAATATTAGGGAGGATGACAGACCTATCAATAACAGAGCCCCAGGTGAGGTACAGGAGCTGATAATGTGAACTTTGGCTTGATCTTTGCTCTTCAGAGCGTAGCACTTATTTGAAAGAGAAGCCAGCATCTGATTTATTCTTCATTTTGTGCCAAATATCATTCAGCTGAGCAGCTTTTGTGCTTCTCTGTCTTAAACTATAATAATTTGACCAATTTCATTTATAAGCAGAGATGAAAATCTAAGAACTCTCCTATCAGACCGTGTAGCTGGAAATAAACACCTATGTTCTTGTGTCCCCTTACATAATACTAAAATGAGGCAAAATGAGAAAGTAGGTGTCCACATGCTGCTTGTCTTTATACCTTGAATGCAAGTTGCTTGTGTACACAGCTTTGTACACACGTGCCTAATCCATACTGTTTTTCAAGTATTTAGTGTTTCCTTGAGTAGACAAGATACAAAAGTTAAACATATAGCAAAGGCATCACTATCTTATGACCACAATAAACTAAAATAGAGGGAAAAGCTACAGAATATGGCGGTAGGATATATTTGTATCATATAAGCTCTGTGGCTTGCACCACCCTACTTTGGAGGAAGTACAAGAGCTCTGTTTTAAATGAGAGCAGAGACATCTTTTTTTTCTTGATCCATATTTAGTCTCCAGTAGCTAAAGACATGATTTCCACAAACATTTTTATAATGTACACGTTCTTTAAAACATACACATTGTTAAAATCCTGATATCTGTATGTGTTTTCATTCATGGTGAGACTTCCTATTTTGCTGTAACAGCACAACAAAGCCACGTTCCCATAGAGATATTTACCTCAACTGGAGGTATTCTTGGAAAGTCTAGATCACAGCACTGTGTAGTCTGTAAGTAATCCTCAAAACAGAGCTGTGGATAGTGCTCAGAGTATACTGCACTAAGGCTGGAACTGGGACTTCCCTCAGGAAACCATTCAGAGTCTTCAGACTGACTACAGTGTCTGTGGTCTTCAGACTGACTGCAGGTCTGCAGCTGCATGCAGCTGCCCTTCATATAGTTGGTGTGAATAGTGATTCCTTTTTCTTCATGGCACTGAGAAACCCAGAATGCCACCCGCAAATTCCTCAGCAGGCAGCTGCATGCTCCCATTACGTTACACTGAAGGAAGCCTAGTATTTAAACAGATTTTCTTCTTTGTCAGACTATCTTTAGTTTGGTTTGTGTTTTGTTGATTTTTTAATAGATTTTTGTTTAATCCTTTTATTTTTTAAAAAAGGGAACCCTTAATACAGCCAAAGTAATGCTGTTTTTAAGATGAACTTTCCTTTTAAGAATGTCTCTGTTTACTTCAGGTATTTAACTGGAGTTTTGTTACTGGTGATAGAATTACAGTAGCTAAAGCCTTTCCCGAAATACTACCCTGAACTGCTTAGACTAATATTTCCAAAGCTAGAATTTTTTAAAAACTCACAGTCATAAATGGCTTGGAGCCACATACCACTGTCTGACACTAAAGCTTTTCTCATTCTAGGTAGGCTCTATCTATATTGTTAAGCTTTTGCAGCAGTTATTGCATCAAATTCTGCTATAGCAGCCTTTTCATCAGCATTGGCCCTGTCAGTTTGAAAAGCATAAGAATATGTAATCCTAAAACTCATAAGAGGATGCAGTGATCAGATTGGGATCTAAGCCCAGGGAAAGGTGAGCCCAAGAAGAAGTAATCCCCTTGACTGCTAGCAGCATCCAAGGAAAAGGAACCACCTGCACTCGAGAGGCTCTCTGCTGTTTTCCTGATTCAATCCGGATTAAGCAGTTCTCTGCAAAGAGACTAATTCATCCAGCTACTGCTGCTTTTGTCCAAGAGCACAGGAAAGAGCAGTTTTGATTCAGAAGCAGCAGCAGTTCTAGATGTTAAAGTGCTTTAATCTCCATCCCTTTGCATAGAGCAAGTGCAAAGTCCCACCAACAGAACCAGCCCTGCCTCCAGTCCTCTGAACCAGCACTTGAGCAGGGTGTATAAAGTAGGCATTCTTTCTCTTCTAAAACCGTGCTGTTACCCTTGCAAATGCAGGATAGTAGTGGTGTCAGGTGCATAGCATAGCAATACATCAACAAGGTCTGGAGGAATGCACTGGTGTTCATGAGCCAAGGAGAATCAAGATTTGGCTTTGTTGCACTTTTCACACACTGTCCAATCAACATTCGTCCTGGCTGCTGCCTCATTTTGTCTTATGTAGGCTGTGCATTTGGACCATTCTCCTTTGATAGCTGAACTCAATCTGTTTTCTAGGCATGAGGCAAGTTTAATGTTTCCATTGTGCTGCAGTGATACCACTTATTATACTAACTACCCTCCACTCAGAAATGACAATCCAGCATATCTCCAAATTAGCATTTTTATTGAAATCAATAAAGAAGAAAACATGTGACACTAAACTATTTAGTGGCAGCTTTGTTATAAACTCATTACTGGAAAAACAGACCTTTAAATACTGTCATTGATTCCAGCACAGGGAGAGTGATCTATTGAGTTAATTTGTTAGCAGTGTCTGTAAGCTGCCCTGCTTAGAACTCAGTCAGATGCTCAGAATTCTGTACGTGCTGTTTACTTACGTACAAGATCTGCTCCCTGCTCCCAAACAGAGTGACTTTAAAAGAGTACTTCATATTGTAGGACCAAAATTAAATGAATAACTGGTTGTAATGCCAGTGCCTGGCAACACTCGCTTTGGGCTTCTGCAGCAGTTCAGCCTCTCAGATAACCTCCTTGTGTTTTGGCCGAGCACCACCAGGAGGCAACCCATACCAGTCATGCCTGGGCATACAGCTTATGTCCATAAAGCTCAGGAAGACAGCACACCAATGTAAAGAGAAGGCCTTGCATAAGCAGTTCCCAGTCTATGGGAGTCTCTGCAACTCTGCAAAGAAGTGCTTTTTTTTTTCACGTCCAGAGAAACTGGACATGAGCCAGCAGTGTGTGCTTGTAGCCCAGAAAACCAGCTATATCCTGGGCTGCATCAAAAAAGGGGTGGCCAGCAGGGAGAGGGAGGTGATTGTCCCCCTCTACTCGGCTCTTGTGAGACCCTATCTGGAGTACTGTGTCCAGGCCTGGAGCCCCTAGTACAAGAAAGATGCAAAACTCTTGGAATGGATCCACAGGAGGCCACTAAGATGATCAGAGGGCTGGAGCACCTCCTCTATGAAGAAGGGTTGAGGGAACTGGGCTTTTTCTATCTTGGAGAAAAGAAGGCTCCAGGGACACCTCATTGTGGCCTTCCAGTAATTGAAGGGAGCATATAAACGGGGGGGAGAATGGCTGTTTATGAGGGTGGGTAGTGATAGGACAAGGGGGAATGGTTTTAAACTGAGACAGTGGAGATTTAGGTTAGATATTAGGAGGTGTTTTTTCACTCAGAGGGTGGTGAAGCGTTGAAACAGGTTGCCCAAAGAGGTTGTGGATGCCCCATCCCTGGAGGTATTCAAGGCCAGGATGGATGTGTCTCTGGGCAGCCTGGTCTGGTGGTTGACACATAGCAGGGGGTTGAAACTGGATGATCATTGTGGTCCTTTTCAACCCAGGCCATTCTATGATTCTATGATTTTACAAGTAGAGCAGAAGTGTTAGAGGATGCACTTTTATAGACAATTCTTGCAGGGACTGACCCTTGTTGCCAGTGCCATATCAAAGTTTCAGCCCCTGGAACAGTAGTAACTCTCAGGGCTGGAGTTTTAAGTTCTGTCCGTGTTCTCTGAATTCATTTTTCATCAAAGTTGCTGAAAGAAAAGGGACGGAATCAGTGTTAATACAATGCTCTATTCTCATTCCTGGCCTCATGTTGGAATTTAGACAGTAGGACACTTAAAATGAGATTTGTTTGACAGGAAAGAATTAATTGAATTTTTGCAGGTATCAAGTATCTAAGAGCTTTAAAGACCCAGTATCTGATAAATTATTCTTGTAGGAACCTGGTGTCAGTTTATCCCTAAACACATATTTACTTGCAGACTTTTGGCTTCAAGCTGTGCCTTGATGATACCAGAATACAGTATGCTATGCAAAATCATTTTTAACATTCTTTTTGGCCATGGTGCCCCCAGATAAGTAACTTCTCATAAACATCCATGCAGTTTGAAAAACACAACGAAAGAAATTCAGATAGAAAGCAAATCTTTTGAGTAAAGAACTGTCAAAATAAGACACATTTTTTGAAATATGACACAGAATTCTATTTTTTTCCTGTAAAATAACAACCGCAGCTTAGAACTGAATTTCTAAGTATTTCCAGGCACTGACAGTTTGTACACAGCTGTCTTGCATTTGCTGAAAGAACAGAGTGGAATGGCAAAGTCTATCTATCCCCAGTTTCTCAGCGCAGCCTTGGCCATCTTGCTAGTTCCCACTGCTGCCCTACAGGATGCAAGTTCTATTCACCACCACTGACAGGAAGGACAGTGATATATTTGCCAAAGACAATGTCTTGACAATGAGGATGCATGTTTCCCCTCAACTGATGTACTAAGGCAGAGCTAAAATGCTTTTTGTTTTATAGAATTCTTCTAATGGGATTTTCCCATACAGACACTTACCTCTTCTGACAGGTTTTTGTGAGAATGCTCAAATTCACTCTAGGGAGAATTTATCCGTTTTTTTTTTTTTCTTTTTTTCTTTTTCTTCTTTTTTTTTTTTTTTTTTTACTCAAATGAAAAGCTATTATTTCCTAAAGGAAGAAAAAAAAATCACATTTTTTTTTTTTTTTAACATGAAACTATAGTTAACTTGGTTGCCAAGTCGCTGGTTTTGTTGTATGTGTGTTGTGTCTTTTTAAAACAAAGCCAAACAAAAAACTACAGCAGTCAAAGTAAAGTAAATGTGAGAACATATATAAAATTTTCTGTTGACCCAAACACATCAGCTTTCTTTTAGAGGAATAGATATAACCACAGAACATTCCTCTGCGAGGCCCTTTGCAAAGACATAGAAATCAAAGCAAGACAGTGAATTAGCTCAAAATTCTCCAGAAAGATTTTATCTACTTCACAGCCTAACAAAGCAAAAACTAACTTCTCAATAATACCACTTTTCCTCTCTGTAGACAAAAAAGAATATGTGTCAATAGCCTCCAAAGGAAGACAAAAATACTTTAACAGAATTCTCATTACTGTTCCATATCTGAAATTTCTTACTTATTTGAAAAGACACACCCCCACATTAGTTGTTACCTCAAACCAGCACACATTTATGCTGCCATAAAAAATGACCTCCAAAAAGAGACAAAAGTTGATACAGGTAGAATAGCAAAACACACAATTCTGAAAGCAACAGCATAGCAATTTTCAACTTTAGTTATTTAAGTAAGTAGAAGTGCATGCAAAAGAATCCAACTAATGAGCATCCCTTGCTTATCAAGATCCACTGCCACACTCAGGGAAACTTGATAAGCTCAGCAGTGCCACAGCCAGCCTGCATACCTGTGGAAGAGCAACAGTAATTTCACCTGTAAATAGGCAAAATTCCTGAGATTGACAAGTTGTTCTGGTGCATAAGTCTTTTTAGATATCAAACAAACTTATTCAGAACAACCACCATTAATAAGAGGGCTTTGTAGACTCATTCCGTAGTCTATCTGAGCTGCCTTAACTTCCCTGCAGTGGAATACAGCAACAGGAGCCCATCACAAAAACTGAACTAGTTTTCAGCTTTTCAGAACCATTTCAGGAGCCAATCTTTCACCATCAGTAATTCAGTCCAAAACACAGTGTTGGTCTTCAAGTGCTCCACTAAAATCTGTTCACAATCACCACATGATGTAAAATCTGTAGATGGACAATGACAGCTCATACAAATGGAAAGGGAGCTGCTTTTTTTTAACTGCATTTTATCACACTCATTCACACTCATTCATCTGCTCCATTTTAACAGGAGCACACGCCAGTTGTCAGGAGAAAGCCTCAAACTGCTAAGAGAAAACTGTCCAGCTGCCCTCGCCGCATGCATCCCTACAATTTTAACAAACTCTCTGGGGAAGACACAAAGTTTGCCGATCCTATTCCAAAATACAGAACAAGTGCTGACCTGGAAGTACATTAAAATTCTGTTTCATTGGTTATATTAATATGATTCTTTTTAATGTTTCAATTCGCAAATATTTAGATTTGAAAGGCTTCCCTTTATCACGTAGAGTAGCATCTTTCTGCCATGTGATATTTTTCCTCTGTAAAATTCAAATTTCAATGGCCTTTGCAAACAGATCAGGTCTTATTATGGCTGGAAGACTTTACAGTTTACAATACAAAAATCGTACAATACTTGCTCCAGTGCCATTCTGTACTTCATTGCAACTTGAGGGAGATATGCTGTCATTTTCTGGTAGTGAAAGCATGGTAGAGACAGCCTCTTACACATATGTTCTGTGCTAAGCAGATCTATTTTTCCTCAGTTATCTGTGACTCATACTGCTTTCTTCATTGTTTATTTCTTGTGGATTATATATTCAAAACCTTCAGTGGGATTATTGTTTCTTCTTCACTCCCCATCATGAAAATTTGATAATTTAACAATTTGATTGTATGCATCCTCAGTTCTCAGGGATCAACTTAGGACTGACCTATATCAAATGCTTAAACTGTGCATTTTTGGGGGAACTTCCAGAATGGGAGCAGATAGAACATATATAATAGTATCAACTTCAGAATATTTTTTCCCAATTGAAACTCAGAAACCATGCAATGGAAAATGAATGTTTTCTTGCATGTTTTCCCTCACACTGTTAAACTGATTGCATTGCTGAGCTTTGTTGTATTTGGAGGATAGGATGAGAAATATTTTTTTTCTTTGACTTTATTTTCACTTATGAAAGGACGTGACAAAAAAAAAAAATTAGTCACATAATGGTCCAGCAATCTTCTCTTGGATATTCAGGAAATTTTTGAAAGACTCAGAAGGTTCCCAAGATTAGAAACAAAGACAACAGCAGCACACTGTACATCTTGTCAGAAGGTTTGTAAACTATTCGTTTTACTTTAAAATTATAGCCTGGTTTTCAAGTTCCAGGCTACTGGCTTCACTGGGGACAGTTTGGGGGTTTTATCCTTTGATTCTTCATTTGGTTTAGAGGAAACAAAAGGGAAGGAAAGTATCTTGTTAAATGGCCAAGTCCTACTAATTTCCACCATATTAAAGAGCCAACTATATCCCATTTCAAAGTATGGGAATATTTGAAGATACTGGTGTAAAGTGCACAGAATGAAACCCTGATTTAATAATGGAACAGGTTAATGTGCTTATCATGAGAAACATGTAAATAGAAAGCTTGAAATAGTTCACTGTGTAATACATTGAAATGAGAAATATGCTTAGATATAAATATATTAAAAAAAAAGAAAAAGATATTTTGAAAATACTAATGAGAAGAAGACATACAGGCACAGTGTATTCCAAAACTTCTAAATTTTGGTCATCACAGGATTTTTTATTATTGATCTGATATCCAGTAATTTTAGATTTACTGTCCTTGCTTCTTATGAAATTACACAGAGGCTGCTGCTTTATTCCTCTCCAGGACAGCAAAAAGCAATAAAATTCTTGCAGATTTCAACAGCAGGCAATTCAATAAAAGGCTATGTATATTTTATAAGTACAATAAAGACAGGTCTATAGCTGAATCATAAATGGTTTTTTGTTTGGTTGGTTGTTTTCTGCAAGCATCTTTTTTGGAGTCTGTTTTCAACACGTTGGTCTTCCCAACATACAGCTTTCCCCTTTTCGGAGAAGCAGAACGAAATTTATATAACTGCAATGCATAATTTAAGTTTTGCTCAAGGGATTTTGCAGCATGAATGTATTTAAAATTTAAAGGTGTATCGGAACTCAATACTTTCTTATTCTTGGTTAGCACTGTAAAGCTGCATGTCATTTTTTCTTGCATTGTAAAGCATACCTATCTCTACTATCTCTACCATTTGGTATTCTCATCCTTCCAAGCAAACAATAAATATTTTATACAGTCATAATTATTTTTTAGAGTATCAATGCTCAGATTTTTTTTAATTCTGCAGTAATGTCAGATAACATGGACATAAATGGGTTGGTGTGTTTCTGAACAATAGTGCTATCATGGATTCAATGACAGTGCCTATCTGCTAAAATATATAGTTTTATACAAATGCAAAACACAAATTTAGTGATGTGTGAATGAGCTATCCTTTACAATTACAGATGTGTAATTTTTTCTTCAAACTTGAAGGAAACATTGAAAAACTATGAACAAGCTGGAGTCAGATTAAAGAAAAATTGAGCACCCTTCTTCCAATATCTGAGGCAAGTTCTGCAGCACTGAAAATCAGAATTTTATCTGAGTAGGGAGCGTGGCATCAGAAATCAAGCTTTCTAAACTAGAAAACTTTACTGTGCAACTATGTAGAGTCCCAGGTACCAGAGGTTGCCCTTCTGAGTAGTTTGATAGGTAAGCCTGGCTTTGTACATCAAGGTACTGTTGTCGTCATATTAGATCAAATGAAGATGCCAACTTTCAGGGTATCTGAACATTATGGGACAGACGTGAATACATTTTTTGTTCATCTGTGCAGCAAAGCTGTTGTAAGATTTATAAGAAAAGATTTTTTTTTTTTTTAACAACAGAAATATCTAAAGTATCTCTGTCTCAAAATCAAAATAAGCATGCTTTGGAAAGACACCTATGTTGGCCTATTAAACATCAATGAAGAAATTCCTTTCAGCTGACTTATTAGAATATTAACTTTATAATGGGAAAAATGTAAATCTATCCACCTTAAAAACAAATCATTTAAATGAATCACGGGGACTACAGAGGATAAAAAAAGAAACAACCCACTGATGAAAAAAAAGCACTAAAGTCAAGGGAGAACAATGATGATAAGCAAGCTTAGAAGGATTAGGACATGAACAGAAAACAAGAAAAATGAGAGTTAAAAATCATCTCAGATTTCAGTTTCTACATTGTTACTGATTTGAAGCCTTTGATAGATATCAGAATTAGTGCTTGGAGCTTGGCATATAAACACTGAACTCTTCCTAAAATAATTTCAACAGTCTGCTTTCTATGAAATCTTAAGGAGAAAATTCTCCTCTGGCATTGTCATTTTGCTATTTGAAGATGTCTAATATGGTGACCATAGATTTCTGTATGTTTGTTACTTTGGTGGTTAAATATTAATGCGAATTACATCAGGAACGTTAGTCCTAATTGCTTTTCTCCTTTTCAAAGCATTTTATCAACACAAAAAATGTACATCAGTGAAAGTAACTTCAATCACAGTGGATCTATGCATGTTCTGGCACTGACATGCGGTGTAGGACAACAGCGATACAGGCCCAGATCCAGGAGTTTCTTTCTCCAAGTTGTCTGGTTGGAGGTATTTCATGAATAGTATTCTGGAAATATTTGCAGTCATGAGAATTACTAGTCCTAAAATGTGAAATAATATGCTTCATCTCACGCTAGGTTCCTTTTGTTTTTAACCTCTATAATCTCATTAAGAAATTACAGCTAGGGTGGTGCTAGGTGATTGTTAACTTCACACAGTGCTGTTGAAGTGTACTGGTGCTGGCTAGGATAGAGTTGATTTCCTTTCATAGTAGCTTGTACTTGTATGGTGCCGTGCTTTGGATTTGTGACTAAGACAGCATTGATAACACACCAACGTTTTAGTTCTTGTTGAAAAGTGCTTATACAGAATCAAAGTCTTCTGTATTTCTCATACTGATCCTCAAGTAGGCTGGGGATGTGAGGGGACACAGCCAGTACAGCTTACCCCATCCGCCCAAAGGAATATTCCGTGTCATATGGTATCACAGTCAGCAATAAAAGCTGAGAAAAAGGAGGAGGGGAGACATTTGTAGTTACTGTATTTGTCTTCCCAAGTAACTGATGCCCTTCCAACCCAAACCATTCTATAATTCTCTGATTCTATGAGATGAAGCTCTACTTTCATGGAACTGGCTGAACATCCACCTGCTGATGGGAAGTAGCAAATTAATTACTTATTTTGCTTTGCTTGTGTACACAGCTTTTGCCTTATGCTTTTGCTTTTTGCTATTAAACTACCTTTTTATTGAGCCGCAAGTTTTCTCACTTCTACCATTCTTACCCTTTCCACCATCCAGATGGGGGTAGTGGGTGAGTGTCTGTGTGGTGCTTGGCTGCCTTCTGTGTTAAACCTCAACACACAGAAAGTAATAACTAGGCAATTACTAATGCCAAAAGAAAGTTGCTTTGGAGACAGATAACAGCATCTACACAGGTTAAAAGAATTGACTTCCATCTAAGTCACTCATGCTATATCACAGATTAAACAGTTAACAGCATTTTCTGAAGTCTAAAGGTTAATGCTGAAATAAACCTCATTGCAGACTTTCAGTAAGGGAAGTAAAGTAAAGGGAGCCTACAAACAGGAGAAAAATCAACTCTTTGAAAGGGTAGATAACAGCAGGACAAGGGGAAATGGTTTTAAGTTGAGGGAGGGAAGATTTAGGTTGGATGTTGTCACGGCTTTACGTTTTTTTTTGTTTTCAGTATTCCACATCAAAACATCATGTAGTGTACTGGAACTAAAGTGTTAATGCTCCAGCTCCATGTACCTATCCCTATACATTACAGAAGTCATGGGATCTGACCCTTCTGGGTGGGGCGGTCTCTTACTGCCTGGCAGTGGGTGCTGGAGGGTGCTTTCCAAGCTATTCCAAGCTTTTCAGGTTTGACTTGGTCTCAGGAACTCTCTCTCTCCTATCTTATTTATTAGTCTCAATTTCATTCAATTTTAATGAGATTGTATTATATTGTGTTATCTTGTATTCTGATATATATAGTTAGTAAAATAGGTTTTCCTCCATAGATTGTTGCTGCTGTATTTTTTTCCTCCCTTCCTTCCTTCCCATTCTGTGGGGCTGGGGGGGTTGGGGAGCAGGGTCCTACTGCCTACTGTCATGGGCACAGATTGATCTACTGAAGTCTCCTTACAGAGAAAGTGGTGAGGTGCTGGAACAGCTGCCCAGAGAGGTTGTGGATGCCCCATTCCTAGAGGTGTTCAAGGCCAGATTGGATGGGGCCCTGGTCTAGTATTAAATGGGGAAGTTGGTAGCCCTGCATGTGGCAGGGGTTTGGAGATTCATGAGCCTTGAGGTCCCTTCCAACCCTGGCCAGTCTGTGATTCTGTGATTCTGTAAGGGACATAAGCCATAGATAAAACTGACAAAGTAGATGTAATTATACCGATCCCTGTTAATATAGTACCCCTTTTGTCCTCCTATCCAATCAAATATACTCATGTCTGCTGTTTCTCATGAAGTCTGATAAAAGCTCATATATGTTTAAATATACAGGGCAAAGCAGACATTTTAGTAGAGTAGATATTACCAGCCAGCAGAACTCATTTCAGTGAACTAGAAAAAGTAAAAATATTATGTAAAAAGTGGAAAAGAAGAAGATCAGTAAGCCAAACTTGTACAGCTACTTACTATTTTAGATTGTTATTGCTCTGTTTTCCTGCTAAATGAATTATCCTTAAGGCATCCACAGATGAAGTCAAAATGCCACTCAGGGTTTTTATAACCTTATAAGTTTATAAAGGTTATAAAAACCTTTCACAAGCATACATTGCCTATATTCAGACACTTACGTGGAATCAAGCTAATACTGGCAGTGTTACATGGAATTCATACTCATCAGTTTTACCCTTGTTGCCTCTAGAGTGCTCCAATGTATTTAACAACTCATACTTAGTACACATTAAAAAAAACAAACAAAAAAAACGCCACCACCAAAACAGCAAAACAGACACAAGAAGAACAGACCCAAATAGCAAAAAGCAATGGAGTTGTATTATGTGCAGAACAGGGGTTTGTAGGATGTGGAAACATAAGCAAATAAATTTCCTCTTGTATTGGCCACCACCAAATCAAGGCACTGTAAGTAAACCATGAAATTATGTACTTCAGGGCACTGATGAAAACATGGCAACATAGATCCAGTCTGCCACCTCAGTGCACAAATGAAAATAACATTGTCTTTTGCTAAAAGTGCCATAGTACATGCTCTTTTATTTTCCAGCTGTTTGCCTGTCTCAGCCTATGACATGAAAAGCTTTTGATGACTGACACTAGGCACCAAAAGATGCTGCTTCAAAGAAGAACATGATTTTCTCTCTATCAGGGCTTTAACCATGGTTCCAAATTCCACTAGAGAAATATGGAGATGACAGGAATTTTGAACATCAGTGCTCTTTCTCAGCAGTGTAAAATAACCTTAGTGCATCTGCATGACAAGACATGAAGTCTTAGCTCATGATTCATGGAGTCCAGCTTAGTCCAGAAATTTATGCCAAGCAACTATGAGTTTTAATTCATTCTTCTATGAGAAAATTAACTGGGAGAGAGTAAGAATTTTTTATTTTTTTTTTTTAGTTAGCTTCAAGCAACAAATATAAAGTTTTGATTCTTTAAAGAAAGAATTTGGCAGCACTATCACACGAAAGGAGTTTTTCAAGTACTTGGCTGCAGACATCATAAGTATAACACTTGAAAACATTATTTTTTTCATACAGATGTGGCATTTCCATTTTCCAGTAGTAACACTTTCATAACTTGGGGGTGATTTAAGAAACAACAAAAATAAAAGCTTTCAATTGTTCAATTCAATGTCAAGAGTGGCCAGGTGATGCGATCTTCCCTCTCATTAGCACAAATTTCTGGGACAGTGCAGTTAAAACTCCAGGAACTACACCATCTGTGGATTACAGCTGACCACGAGAGACCAAACATTCTTTAAAACAAATGAAAACAAATAAACAAACAAACGAAAAACCCGAAGAGAGATAAACTAACAAACCACCTGCAGCCGCCGTGCATTTGGTATCGAAGCGTTAATCAAGAACGTGCTGTTGGCCTAGCCTTCAGCACCATCTGCTGGGTTAAAAAGAGATCGAACATTCTTCAGGCTTGCTGAGGTCTATCCTTTGCACTGTGCTCTCACCCATCTCACTCAGCCCGGGATCTTTACACAAAGTTAAGTATAAAACATTCAAACAGCAATCAAGCATATTTGTACTTTATATATGCCAGAATTAACAGAAAGAGTCTAGAAACAAAGCCTTCTGCATAACCTTCTGAAGCAGTAGAGATTATCGCCTAAATTACCAGCCTTTCCCTCCTTACTGAAACACTACTATCTAAAAGGTAGTTGGTGGACAGACAGAAATGTGAATAAACGAAGTTCACTGACACACAGCTTTAACAGATAAATATAATCATCTATTTTTCTTGAAGACTATTTCATAACAAGTGCCAAGGATTATGCATCCAGCAACATTAAATTAATCACTATGCCTAGGTAAGTTCAGAAAATCTAAACATGGAAAAACTAAGAAAAGTTAGTATTTACATTTACTGCTTATGCCGGATAGCTCCAATTATTTTGCTGGACTTTCACACATAAAGATATCTCAGTCAGGTTTTCCATCTAACAAAACTGAACTGAATGAGAAACTTCTGGAACAAAATTAAATATGCACTACCTTGCTTACATCAGAAGTGTCTTTTAGAGGAAAAAAAAAAAAAAAAAACCAAAAAAACACAAAACACAGAACACAAATACTGCTGCTTCCTTAACAACTTTGGAAAATGATATGGCATCTAACAGCAACAGAGGCTTCATTTGAAACTCCCTTTCTTTTTTTAGAACAGGAGTCCCAAAGTTTCAGAAGTTTCTTCCCCAGAAATGCCTAGTAATCAGTTGTATTAGCTACAATACTGTCAAAAACATATTAACTTTTTGCTTGGAGGCTCAACGTCTTACAGAAACAGAACTAACTGTAGAGTTAGGAACTCCATTAGTCTTGTGGCACAATAACACTATCATAAACACCACAGGCTTGTTTGGAGAGTTCAGAGTAACTTCTGATCTATTTTTACACTGGAAGCCGTCCTTGCTTGGAAAGTTTGTGTACGTACTTGTTGCATGGCTAATTGAGTGGCCCAACTGTAGAGTAATTCTTGCTATGTAGCAGGTAAGGCATCTGCTCATAACATGTGTACAGCATGAGTAAGCAGCCAGAAAACTGCTGGTTTGGTTCAACCCCTGGTTGTCCCCTCCTGGAACTGTCTACAGCAGCAATGGCAATTGCAATGGAGAGTAGTGGTGAAATAACGAAAAAGGAGGGCTCTTTGGGGAAACCCTGTGGTGACAATACTATACATCCATTTCAAAATCAAATCATAGAAAGAAAGTAATCCTTAAAGCAATTGTTCATTATCACAAAATCATTAAGATAAGTAACAAACTAATCTTTTTAAAGATAGTGCCTTGATGTTGGTGACTTTCCAGCTGTTCCCTCACCTGCAGACATGACATAACTTAATAGTAATTTTTCTTGTCATTTATTTGCCTCTGCAAGGGATTCAAGAATGCCCAGTTCCTCCTGGATTTCCCATCAGCACGCATGTTCCCAGAGACCAGCATTATTTCTCTCTTTTTATTGTTACTTATAACAATACCCATTTTTGCAACTTGACTATTTTTTTAGGCAAGTTCAAATTTCACTAAAAAATTCCAACAGAGCTTGCTGTTTCAGAGACGGCCCTCGGGTTGGTGAACACCACCCTTCATTTTCAAAGACTTGGGGGAAAACCAAGTGAAGAAGTACTGAGGAGGTTCTAAGGAGGCGCACACAAATCGACAAAGGAATTTCGAGGAGCGGAGCGGCGGGCCTTCCATCAGATACCACGGCGGCCCAGCAGCCCGCAGCACACCCAACCCACACACAGCCATCGCTCGACCGCCCGCGGCGGCCAGCAGGCACCGCAATCGGGCGGGGCGGGGCGGGGCGGGGCGGGGCGGGGCGGGACCGGACCCGATCCAACCCGCCCCGCCCCGCAGCCTCGCGGGCGGGAAGCGGAAGAGCCGTTCTCGGGCCGTCAGGTGACCGGGATGCGGAAGTCTTTCACGGGGAAGCGTTGTTTCCGGGGCCGTCCGGGCTGGGTGAGCCGTGTCGGCCGCATTGAGCGCTGAAGCTGAGGTCGTGGCCCGCTATGAGAGAGACTCTGCGGCCCCCAGGTGAGAGGCAGTCCGAGCGTAGGCCGCGGGAAGCCGCGAGGCTGAGGCTCAGGCGGCGCGTGAGGCCTCCCCCACCTGGCCGCCCCCCCGCTTCCCGCCGCTGCTGCCGCCTCGCGCGGCTTCTGCGTCCCTTTCTGTTGGGGAGGTGCTCCCTCAGGGAGCCGTGAGGCGGCTCCTGCGCCCGCTCTGCTCCCGGCCCTTTTTTCGGCGGCCATGAGCTGCCGTTGGGCTGCGGCTGTGCCCGTAACGCCTCCGCGTGGCTCCCCGCGGGTACTTTAACGCTGTGAGGTGTTGCCTCGGTGGGCATAGGGAACGAAAGGGGTTCCTTCGAAAGCCTGACGAAGAGCTGACGTTACCGTACGCTCGTTGTTTACGAAATAACTTTATTTTTAAGCAGATCATACGTGCCCTGTGTTTCAGTATCGCAGTGTGGAAATGAAGCATTTTCTATGAACTGCACTAAGAAAACGTGGTTTTTTTTGTTTTTTTTTTTTAATGAGCGAGAATAAAGAAAAAATGCAGTAACAGAGCAGGCTGTGGAAGGAGAAATTGAAATTTCCAGAGGGGGGGGGGGAGAAATATTTCACTTATCTTTTGATAGTTTTAGTGTTTGGTTTTTTTTGTTTGTTTTTTGTTTTTTTTATGATAATTTAAAACTTATAAAAGAAAGGCTGCTCCCACCCATAACTGTTTCTCTTGTGAATAACCGTGCCAGGTACTTGCTGATACCTGGCAGCTTAGACAAGCAGGAATTATAGTGATTTCTCTTTAAATTGAAGCTATATATTTCCTAAATAGTTAATTCTGCTTTTTTTTTTTTTAGATGAGTATGAAAAAATAGAATCTTAAATCTGAGAATACTTTGAAAAGAGGTAAAGAAATAATGTGCCTGCATATTTTAAAAGTAATTTTAAAAATACGTATTTCATGACATGCACTGTAAGTGTCTGAAGCACTGCCGTAATGTTGTCAAGTATTATAAACAAAGTTGAATGCAGAATTAACAGTTGAACTTGCAGGCACTATCATTTGCATGTTTTGGGCTTCTTCTCACTTAACACAACATGGTAATTGTCTCAGCAGAATGTTTATGTGAGGCAACTGTTGTAAGAAAGGAGCTCTCGAAACTAATTTTCATATTTTAGCTGAGAATTTTGAGGTAGTGGATAAACAACTCTTCAGTTGAATCACTGCTTCAGCTGGTAAAGCAGGGACAATTTATGAAAATACTAATGTTGCTGAAAATTGGCAATTTCAGTGCTGACTTAGAGAATTCTTAGTCATTTGGTTGTCTTCCTCCTTAGTGGAAGTTGGTTGGTTTTTTTTCAGTCTTTACTGTCCCTCCTGCTACCCAGCAGAGGGAAATTTTTTGTGTAAGGTTTCGAGAAAAAGGAAACTGGTCAAAAACGGTACCTTTTAACTTTTGAATATATTGCTATCATTATTTACTGTTATAAATGATTTCCATAATAAGAAACTATTATTTCCCATCTGTTTTCTTTAGAGGTCTACGTAAGAGAATCACATTGATGCCGTACTTCTAATTTAAAAAAAAAAAAAAGGCATTTAAAAGTATAATCTTCACAGTTCTGTAGACAATGCTCACCTCAGTGTTTGAGGACTTTCGGCATGTATTTTTTGAAAGTTTTGGTGCCTTTCTGAGCCCATGTTCTCTCTTCTATGCTAATCTTATTCATCTTGATCTAAGTTAATGGCAAATTATCTGTTTTCACCTGCGCTCTGTGTGTTGTCATCCTTTTCTAGCTTTGGAACTTTAAAGAAGGAACAGTGAGGCTTTGGGACAGTGGAGGAAAGATGTCAACAGTATGAGCTGGAAAATCAGGAAGGGATTATGTAACGATTGACTGTTGATTATGTGTTGATTTACATAATCACTTCTGTGTAGACAGTATTTTGTAAGTACATACTGCTGTTTTTCTTGCACTTAGTAGTCATACCATTGTGCCAATGAGCCAGCACTTGAATGCAGTGCATCTAATGAATTTTTCTACAGCTGATTCTGTAGTTATATACATTATGCATTCATTATATACAAATTATATGAATTTATTATATACTATATATAAGTACTACAGTTACTGTATGGACTCTGTAGCAGAGTTTCATAATCATATCCTCTCAATTCCATGTTTCCATGGAATCACTTCAATTTCAGAGTACTGCTTGTAATGCTTGTTCTATTTTTGTACCATGTACATGCACTTTTAAATCCTGTACGTATGTGCTCTCTGCTTATTAATTAATTCTCTTTCTTAGATGTGCAGGTCTGACCGTTAAAACTTTCTCTCCTACTTATGAGAAGCATCTTTATGGGAAAAACTGCTTCCGACTTCATAGCTCTTCTGGAATTCTGTTATGTTCAATTTACACATCAAATTGAAAAATTGCATAAACTCAGTTTATTCACATAGTTAATGTTGGTATTTCATTGTTACACTTCCATTTCTGGTTATTATTTCTGGTGATAATATGCACATTCATATTAAACTTCAATATAAAATGTAACACAGGCATTTTAAAGAATGTTATTAAATAATTGTCAACTTTGTGATTGACATCTGATTCATGGAAGTGTAAACATTAATATCTGAATTACTAGCTGAGCTTCTGGTGTACAGTTGTTGAATTATTACAGATATACAAGGTATATCTCTCTGTAGCTCCTGCTGCAGTGGGCAAGTCATGTTGAATAGAAGCAGCACAGCTACATATGCTGGCATAGCAATTTGTGTCCTCAGTACAACTTTCAGGAAAGAGAAAGTTGAAATCAAGGAGAAAGTTGGGGGGGGGGGGGAATAGAAATATAGCAGTGACGCAGGTTCCGGAAAATGTTGGAGTGACTTCCATATGAGTTTATAGGGAAACTGAGAGATTAATACTTTACGAAGCAGAATTTCTGATCTTTTGTTGTTTGCTTTCTTTCAGCACAACACTAAATTTGTAATGAAATGGAGTCTGGATCAAGCTCTTTCCGAGTGGAATTTCCAGATTTTTCTAGTACCATTTTGCAGAAGTTAAATCAGCAGCGCCAGCAAGGACAGTTATGTGATGTGTCCATTGTAGTTCAGGGCCATCTCTTCAGAGCCCATAAAGCTGTTCTTGCAGCTAGTTCACCTTACTTCTGTGATCAGGTTCTCCTAAAAAATAGTAGGCGAATAGTCCTGCCTGATGTAATGAATCCAAGAGTATTTGAAAACATTCTTCTGTCTACCTACACAGGTCGGCTGGTAATGCCTGCTCCAGAGATTGTTAGTTACTTGACAGCAGCAAGTTTCCTTCAGATGTGGCATGTAGTAGATAAATGCACTGAAGTGCTAGAGGGAAACCCAACAGTTCTTTGTCAGAAGATGAATCATGGCAGTGACCATCAATCTCCAAGCAGTAGTAGTTACAATGGCCTTGCTGAAACCTTTGAACTTGGATCTGGAGGGCAGACAGAATTCCACAAAGTGCAGGAACTGAGGGATGGTGAAAATGAAGAAGAGAGTTCTAAAGATGAGCTATCATGTCAACTGACAGAACATGAGTACCTCCCCAGTAATTCTTCAACAGAGCACGATAGACTTAGTACAGGAATGACGAGTCAGGATGGTGAAGAAGGAACTAGTGATAGTGCTGAGTATCAGTATACCAGACCTATATATAGCAAACCCAGCATCATGTCTCACAAACGGTGGATCCACGTGAAACCAGAAAGATTTGAACAAGACTGTGAAGGTGTTGATAATCCTTATGATGAACATCAAGTTTCTGAATCCATGAATGCCATTCAGGCAGATCATTCAATCCAGTCTTCAGGTGTTGAAGACTTTCATATAGCTGACAAAAAGATGGAAGCAGAATTTGATGAACAGGCAGATGAAAGTAATTATGATGAGCAAGTTGACTTCTATGGCTCTTCTATGGAAGAATTTTCTGGTGAAAGGGCAGATGGAAATTTAAGTGCTCACAGACAAGATCTTATGATAGCAACAGGTTATGGTGAAGGCATTGAAATGACTGCAGGAATTAAAGAAGAAACATCCCTCACTGGATTCTCTCATGCTGATAAGCTTTATCCTTGTCAGTGTGGTAAGAGCTTTACACACAAAAGTCAGAGAGATCGGCATATGAGTATGCACCTTGGTCTTCGACCTTATGGCTGTGGTGTCTGTGGTAAGAAATTCAAAATGAAGCACCATCTTGTTGGCCATATGAAAATTCATACAGGCATAAAACCATATGAATGTAACATCTGTGGGAAAAGATTTATGTGGCGGGACAGTTTTCATCGGCATGTGACGTCTTGTACCAAGTCATATCAAGCTTCTAAAGCTGAGCAGAGTACTACTGAGATGAACTGAGACATTAGAACTTATATTTGTTCAGTACAGTAATAAAAATAAACTAATAATTCAAATAGTGTCTGGTACTTGCTATTGTGAAATTCAAATTCTCAAAAAACAAGTTTCAATGAGTACGCTGGTGTGAGCAGACCAAATGTTTTATTTTCCACAATACTATTCCAGGTGGTGGGTGTGCAGTGGAAATGGTTAATCTGAAAGGTGCTTACAAAATGTGTTCTGTAAGGTCTTTGTGACATTAATTGCTATCACAACAGTATTTAAAGCCCTGTTGTTTTTGAGTCTTATAAATTGACAGTAAAACCTAGCTCTAAATTGACCCAAATGGTACAAGTATTTACATGAAGCGGGAATTCAAGTAGCCTAACTGGGGGGTAGGGGAGAACTAATATTAAAGAGAACTAGGAAAACTGTACTGGGCTACGTGGATTGTCAGTTAATAAAATTTCTGTGATTCATGTTTTAAGGGAAAAAAAAGTAGAATTTCACTTTAGACCAGAGACTGCCAACGTACTCAAGGTGCATCATTAAATAGCCTGCATTATTAACTATCCCTTATTGCAGTGCTTAATGAAAGGCTGTGTTGAAGGTGGTTTGGCTTTTCTTTATCTGTCCTCCACTTTTTTTTAATCTATCTCCAGTAAGACAAATAGTTGCTTAATTCTGTGTTGGTTTCTCTTTAAAGAGTCTGTAAAGCACTTAAATATAGTTGAGCACGATGTGAACTTTTAATTATATTTAATGCAAATTTGTTTATTCTTCCAGGGCCTAATGCTATATGAGTCTTGGCTTGATTTTGATTGTTACATAATCAGAGCTATTGAAGTGTGTATGAGTATATCTCTTTTTTAAGTAATATTTGGAACTTACCCAAAATACTAAAAATTCTAAGATCTAACTGTATATTCACATTTTTTTGTGACTTACTACAGTAGCAAGTACCAAACTCTGTAGTTTCATAAATTGACTTGACATTTATTGGTACAAAATCTTGTTTGAGTACTTTTTTCTAGTTTTAGAAAGATGCTTTAGGAAAATGATTTAGGCATTTATAATTCTTAGTTCTTTACTCTTTGAATAGTAAGAGATAAGAACTATGATACAGATTCTTGGTACTGAACTACTGTAACTGGTTACATATTATCCTAAGTAGCCAGATCTGTTTACCTCTTCAAGTGAAGTTGCTTGTGGGGGGAGAGGGGAAGATGTAGAAATATAGTGTTTGGATGTAGTGATGTTGCTGCAGAACATGGTACCATGCCCGTGTCCAAGGTCTGGATTTTCACAAGGAAAGTGACACTTTTTCATTAGGATGAGGATCTCATTCTTGGAGCTAGATGGAGGAATGTTTGTAGTTCTGAGAGATGCTGCCAGCTCTGCAGGTAGAGTGAGTGCATCACTTACAAAGGTGGCAACAGGATTTTGGGGTTGAAAGCATAGTGCATTCCTATGCAAAAGCAATAACCCTTCTCTGTACTTCACTAAAATATAAAAAGAATCTTTAAAGTATGCCTAGAATAGACAGAAGTGATATCCAAGCACAGTGTTTGTAATGTGAGGAAAAAAGTTAACAAGTATCAAAAGCCTTCTAAACCTGTCTGGCCCCAGTTAATGCATCAAATCTGGAATGTGCAGGATAACATACTTAAACAGATGACCCTGTATGATGAAGCAAAATCATGTGAACATAATGCCAATTTGGATTCTTCTTTAAACTCCAAGTTACAACTTGTCTTGAGATGCAACCAAACTGTACATCCTGAACATCAGTGTCTTGTGCAAGCTGGGATTTGTTACTTGGTGGGTTGTAATTGCTGTCACTTCTTTTCTGGCATTCTACTTACAAATTTCAGTTTTTTAAGAGGCTTTAAATCTTCTAACGATTCAGATATTTTTTCACACAGAATGTTCTTAAAACAGATACTCACAAATATCATGAATCCATTGCTGGCAATGGGCATGAATGGTCAGCACCAAGGAGTTCCTATTTATAGTACTTAATTGAACTCTAATATACCACGGTGGCCATATATATAACCCTTGTAATCAAGGTAACTAAACAGGGATTTGCTCATTAACACTGTAACCTGCTTAACGTATAGAAGCACTTTGTATTTAAAAACTATAAAAATATATATAATTATGTTTTTTAAACTTAGAAATGACATTCCCTTTATGGTTTATTTCCACATTGCTAACACTGTCTTTTTTAATACTAAGAAAATTATGATGCTTGCCTGTTTATGTAAGTATAGAGGAAAGGGTTCTTGCAGTCACTGGCCTGATTTTTCCATTCTTCAAGGCCTTACTCTGCATACAGGGCATCATTTCTGCAAGTACCACCATCACATTTTGAGAAAGTTATATTCATGCTCATTTGAAGAATGATCTTATATATTGCATTGGTTCTCAAACCCTTTCAAATTGTCACTTCAGTGCTGCATAAAAAGATGAAGGATGTCACTTCCCATTTAACCAATAAAAGGCTGGTCAGAAGCACCAGGCTGAGAACCATGGTCAAGCAAAAAATTATAACCATTAAATCCAGACCACCTTACAGAGCTGCCAGCAAAACTGTTTTCTTCTTTTTTTTTTTTTGCCAGTTTGGAATGACTTTTATATGGGATGTTTTGAAGCTGAAAATTGCTCCTATTTGCAATTAGATTACTTTAAAATAAAGCTTTAAAATGTACTGAGAGAGACACTTTAAATGTTTTTATAACAGGTTCAGTAGATCATATTATAGAACCATATCCTCTAGTGATTTAGCATGAATAGTATCTTTTAAATATTTGCCTGTTACTGTTTTACTCTGTAATATGACATCATCTGGAACTCCAGCAAATGTTGCCGCACTGATTTTTTTTTTTTTAACACTTGACTTTCTGATGTTAATGTACATGAAACCATCTGATTGAAGGAAAATATTGGTAAGGTTATTATGAAAGTTAATTGAGAGGGTTGAGTGTTTAAGTGAAGCTTGAGGTACTTTTGTAAAAATGTTACTTTTGTTTACCACAGGCAAAAAACTGACTTGGAATGCTTTTACAAAGCTTAACTTAGAGTGCTTCAACAGACTTCTAAACACTGATGGAGGTATTGAGAAAAGAAAACAAAAAATTAAACACTTTCCCTTCCTTAACTCACCTTAACTGACGCCTCTCTTCCTCTCTGGCTTCCTAATCTCATTTCTGCTTGTTTTCACTGGGAGTTTCTCTAAATCACTTTGTTTCTATTCTCTTGGTGAGGTGAAAGTTTGCATAGGAGATTGGGGTCATATATATCCTTGTTTCTTAGTGGGTGGCCCCTCCTGTGCCAGGCTGTGCCAAGTCAGTGTCACTACCCCTTGGTGTGGTTTATCCATGGACTGTAGTTGTTTCTGGGGTGTGCTTGTTCTTGGTTGGGTCACCCCTGGGGCTTAGTTATTTCAGAGCTGTCCCTGCTCTAGCACAGCTTATCCATTGGCTGAAGTTGTCCCGTGGAACTTCTCCTCTAGAAGTTTCTGCTTGAGCACCATATACCTTCTGAGGGTGGATCTTCACACTTGTCCTCAGTATCTCCTTTGCACATCTTCCCATTAGCATCTCCTCAATTTCTCCTCATGTGTTTCTAGCTTTGTTTCCTTAAGAGTATCTCCTTTTTTAATTCCTTGCACCTCTTGCTAGCATTTATTGCTTGTTCTTAAATGCATTTCAGCAGAGGTGCTGTTTCAAGATTCAGCATGTAGTGGACTGTTTATATCAGTTTCAGTGCTAGCTAGAAACTGTTTTGACAGGGAAAGTGCAGCTTGTGACAATTGCCATGTGTGCCACCTTTGCAGCCAACTGAAACCCAGTAGTTCATGGCCAGGACAGCTGTACACAGTAAAGAGAGAAATGCAAACGGAGCTTCTCCTGAGTTGTTAGTCACTGCTAGGGCAGTGAATTTGTTCAAGAGATTTTTTTTTTTTCCTGTGAGCAGGAGGGAAGTGATCAATATGTATCCAAATGCATATTTGGTGAATTTCATTCATCTGCCCATAAGCTTCATTACTTTAATGATACAATCTTGAAACTTGTGTATTTTTATATTGCTCACTTCTGCTGTTGACAGAAGTAAGGTGAATATCTTCTGAAAGCCAGAGTTATTGTACACATAGTAGGCTACCAAAATTTTCTATTATTGTGAAGCCATTCATTGTCCTGTCAGTGGAAGAACATCTGCTATGACAGCTATGTTCATTTGCATTCCATTCTAGTACTAAGCTGTTTTTTACCATGTAATCTATGTAACTGACATTCCAAAAAAAAAGTATACAAAAACTCTCAGCAGGGTTAGGATGTCCTTTAGATGTATATCTGACCCTTTTGAGGGAGAAGGTTAATATTTCACACACCACTGTCGTAGACTTGTTACTGTTTTGTTAAGTTCACCTTCAAAGTTGCATGCAGCAACTATGGATGAACAGGTAGACTCTAGAAGGTACTGTCCATTACTTTTTTGGTTTTACCTTTTATTCATCTGAGATGCTTGTGTTTTAGAAACTTTGTCCTGGATCAAAAGCAAGGGAGGGTGATCAAAGGCTGATAACACTGAAGTCCCTGTGCTGTTGAGTCTGAAAGAATGGAGTCGCTTCTTGTAATTTCAGCCCTTTTGTGCTGAAAGCTGAGGTGACCTTTCTCTGAATTCTGAGCGGCCATAGCAGTATACTGAGTATTTTGCTTTAATAGAATTAGAACATTTCTCAAAACAGATGAAAGTTGCTTTTATTTTTTACCATTTAAATGCTAAATTGGATAGCTAGAGCTCTTCAGCTATAAGCTGTAGGCTGACAATGCCCTAGGGGGAAGATGCTGGAAAACAAAATGGTATATTTTTAATGTGATTAAATTGTAAGTTCTAATTTTGCTTGAAGCCTGTGTCTGTCGATTGCTGCTTTTTTGTTGTTGTTGTTTTGTTTTGTTCTTCATGGGATTCCATATTTCTTCCAGAAATATAAGCGCTTATGCAAGTCAAGTGAATCTTCCTTAATGAGCTATATGTTTTTATTCTAAAAAGTCATTTATAATAGTAAAACTGCATATCTTGATATTTTGTGAGATGTTACGCTTGTATTGCAGAGATTGGATAGATTTGTCTATAAATATTGCTGTCTTAATTGTACAGCATGTTTTTAATTTAATGTTAATGTTCAATATTTTCTTCTTATAGAAGAGTCTCATGCCCCCTTTTTGTATAACATGTTTTAATAAATGTTATCTGTCAACTTTGTAATGTTTTCTTAAGCCTGAATGAAAGGAATGCATGTCTAGTACTAGTAGTTAAAATTCACTTTTACCAAATTAAGTACTCAAACAATACTTCAAATCCAAGATTTGTTCATATATAACTTTATTAAATATGTAAAGAAAAAATTGTAGTGTGTTTTCTTGAAATACTGAGCATGCCACCCTAGCCTAGGAAAACACTAAACAAAAAAACTGATGAAAACTCCAAAACTCACTTAACAGTAGCAGCAAGCACACATTCAAAATGCCTGCAAGTTTGTTAGAAGTAGGTATAGATAATACAGGTTATCAGTTAATCAGATAATCTAATTTCTCTTGTCAAAGTATGAAAGGGATGTCTTGCTGTGTAAATGTGTTAAAGATGAAGCTTATGTTCCTCTGAGGATTCCTCTTCTATCTAAATTTAAACACTTTTACTAAACAATTTGTATTGTCCAGCCTCTATCAGTTCATTCTTTATGGAGTTATCATAGCTGATGCATCTTACCCAGCATGTCAATGCTTGCTAACTAAACAGTAAATCACCTTACTTTCATTTAATGCATATTGAACTGATTTTTTTGATAGATCAGTATTTGTACACTGCAGTCCCCCATATTCAGCAGTTTTGAACAGAATATTACACAAGGAAATCTGTTCACTGTTGCTATTAGTTACACTTCCTGTATGCACAAAAGAAAAAGCTGAGAGCACTCTGCCTGTTCAGCATTGGTCATTTGATTTTCAGTAATAAGTGTTTAAGTTTGCTGTTTATGCCCTGGTCATCTTACTCAAGCACCTTTGCTGCTGTGGAGCACCTGAAGATCATCTTCCATATGCTTTACAGGGAGAGAAAGACATGCCTTCAGAAGATAAATTGTGATGTCTGAGCTGCAGAAGGTGATTATCATAGCAGTAGTTGTCCTCCACGCAGTGTTACGGCAAGCTGTGAGTTTAGCAGTGAACTGTTGTCCTATGTATGCTATGAGCACATGCAGAGGTGTAAGGGAAAAGGACCGCAGTGTACCGCGGATGACCTTAATTCCTAATTTATGCCGCCCAGTAGAGACGGTTGTTCACAGCTGGTGTGCAGACAAGTCACTGCCGACCTGTCCCAGAGATCTGCCTGCTGCCTCTCCGTGCGCTGGAAATGGGTTTGTCATCGACATCGCGCCTGGCAGCCAGGGTGGTTGTTTTGGGGGGTTTTGGTTATTTTTTTTTATTCTCTAAAAAGCTCTCAAAATACATCCGATCGTATATTTCCAAAACTAAGTATTTTTGGTGTGACGCTAAGCCGTTCATAGTTTTTGTTTTCTTTTTTCCAAATTCCTCGCCGCTGTTAATTTTTGAATGCACGTCATGAAGCCTAAGACTGAGAATTTCAGGACCGTACGTGCCTGCGTTACCCACAGGCTTCAGGCACGGCTTTGCTCCCTCCTACGGCACTTCTACAGCGCGGGGAGCAGCGCGCCACCCGGGTTCCGCCAGCCGCGCCCCGTCCGCACTCGGCGGCGCCCTCGGGCGGGGCGGGGAGGTGCCGGCGCGCGCCACCAGGAAGCGGAAGCGCCGCCAGCGGAATTATTTCCGGGTGCGAGGAGCTGTGGGAGCGGGCGGGAAGCGACGGTGGGAGCGGGCAGGAGAGGGGTCGGGGACCCGCCATGTGAGACACCCTGACAGCCCCAGGTGAGCGGCGGGCGGGCCGGGCCCCGGGGCTGCGGCGGTTCTCCCGTGGGGGCGGAGGCCGCTCTCGGGGCGGGGGGTTCCGGCCCCTGACAGGCCCCGTAGGGGCGGCGGCCCCGCGGGACAGCCGCGCGGAGCTCCCGGTCGTGCCGCCGCGCGGCCGCCGCTGCCGCTGCCCCGCGCTGGGCCGTGCGAGCGGCGGCTGCGCTGCCGCGACCGACCCCGGCGCCGCCGAGTTCGCTCTCCTCTCAGCTGCATCTCGCAGGGAAGCTGTCGCCGCGTAACCTGAGTCTGTGACTTACGTGGTTCCGATTTGCAATTAGAGAGGACGAATGCGAGCGCGCCTGGCCTTTTCTTAGTCTGAACGGGGCACGGCGTAACGGGCGCCCCGGGCCGGCTGGCTGCGGTGCTCCTGGACCGGCACCGGCTGAGGAGCTTTTGCTGCCAGAAGTTGGTGCGCCTTTCGACTGCCGCTGCTCCGCTTGAGGAGTTGGAAGTTCTTGTTAGGGCTCGGTCTGTGCAGTTACGAGGGCCCTGCAGAAGCTCTAGGTGCACAGCATGCACAATTAGGTTCATTTCAAAATAAAGCAGATTTTAAGGTGAACCTGGAATAAATTGGAACTGCCCCATAAGTGTGGATATGGGAAGTCACAGACGCAAGGAGGGAGAGGAGGAAAAAAAGTGGTATAGATATATGCACAGTATATACACACAATGCTAACCAATTATGTCTGTGGTAATAAATGATTTTTCATTATAATGTATAAAAGCTCAGTCTCTATGCATTTTGTAAAGGCCTGGGTGTGCATATATTGCACATCTGAGCATGCAATCAGTTGCTCATTTGATTTTAATAATAACTTCTCAAGACGTATCTCAGAGTTGTCAGACATTTAGGAAATAATAGGAAGTGTGGGATGTAACTGCTTAGGATTAAATAAATGGTATTTTGATGCTTCCATATTAGGAAGTTGGTGCACAGAATAAAAGTTTGTGGTTCTTACTTTTAAGTTCTTACAAATTTGAGGCATGTTATCCTGAGTGTGCCTTCGTTTTACTAATCTGACATTACTTATGCTGATTTTTACTTCCAGTTTGCCTGGGATATTTTTTCCCCGTTTTTAGGACTAGATAAAAATTTGTAATTGCTCCTATAGTAATAGATTTCTAAAACCAGTGTTTAGAGACTATTTGTACTTAGTTTGCTAATAATTAAGCAAACCTTCATTTATGCATCAGTAGTTGTTTCACATTAAGTGCTTTAATCACTTTCACAAAGGCAAGCAATTTTGAGGAGTAAATTTGAGAATAAGGGAGGAAAGTGGCCCTCAGACCAGCAGTCTCATAACTGCTGTCTTTGGATATTTGCTCAAATAAGAGGTTTCCTGTTTTTTGTTTTGTTTGTTTTTTTTAATGGAGGCGCTTAAATGGGCAGTTCTAATAATTGCTTTGATGCTCTTTACCAAGAGCTGAGAATAGCATTGTTTACAGCATTAGCATTTGTGTATGTATATGTGCATGTATACAACTGAAGAGATTTTAATGTTAATATTAAAGTTACCCACTCCTTCAAGTGTTCTCTCAGAATGGCAAATATGATGTTATGTTCTGTATGCACACTTGTTGCTGTGTCTGTAAGGATACTCATCCTGCTGTAGTCAGGTGAAAAATAAATCACTTTCAATTCCTGTTGAATAAATGTCAGTATTTGTTAAGAATTTTCTACAAGAAGTATAGAGGGTTAAGGTACTGCTCGTCCATGAAAATGATGGGATTGTATTCTGTGATACTTTAGGATAGCAGGATACTTTAGGATACTTTAGGATATCCTTTGTTTTGTATTATGCATGTTTGTATTTTGAGTAAGGTGTTGCATATCTAACCACAGAAAGAGAATAATTATATTAATTTTCACTGCAGCGTTTTGATGCCTGCCCATGAAAAGTGTTCAAGAACTAGATTTGCTAGTAACTGCACTTTGGCTTGTACTGACTAGTTTTAGTTTCTGGGGAAATATGGGTTATCCTGCGTTTTGTGAGGTAATGGAATGAAATTTTAAATTTGCTGTGTAGTCTCCACTATTGTAATAGATTGGACTAAAATATACAATTAGTGAAACACTTATTTTCAAAGCTCTTTTGAGATTAATAGTAAAGTATGTGTAACTTTTACTACAGTCTTTTTAGTACAGGTAATTCACTAATTCAGGTTTTGACAAAAATGGTAATATTTCTTTTACTTTCAATGGGTACTTCTAGCTTAGTTCAGAACTTCCCAAAACTTGATACATTCTGTGACTTAAATGTACAGGTTGATTTGTGAATAGTCAAGATTGGGAGGAAAGAGAATTTAAAATCCTTTTTTAAAAATTATTTATTAAAAAAAAAAAACCTAATTGCTTTCATAGCCATTTATTTTTGTGAGACTGTAGCAGAAATGCTAAATCATGGCCTGAAACAGTGATTGAGCACCTGGTGGGAAAGCAGGGCCCAGAGGAGCTCAGGTGTGTGCAGTGTGCCTGAGTGACTGGAAGGGATGGGAGCCAGGATCCACCCCTGCACAGACCTCATTTAAGGGTTGGCAGTGGAGGCAAGGGGTATCTCCATGATCATATCTAATATGGTAACATTCATGGATTAAAAATACTTTTGAATGATGATGTGTTTCTGCAGTAATGTCTTAAGCTCTCACAGATGGTATAGTAGATACTTAATACTACAAAATATAAGGAAGGATAACTTGAATCATTCACCTCTCAGAGAGAACAGCAAATTGTGTATCAGGGCATGAACGACGTTAAACAGGTGCAGACTTAGAAGCAGAAATTAATACCATACTGGCAAATGCACAGCTTCATGTTGTTATAGGTTGCTTCACTGGTGTCACTGGTGTTACTGTATGATGTCAGTAAAATGAAATACCAACTGTGTTTTGTCACTATCTATTCTTGTTGTTTTTTTAAAAGCGTAATTAGAGCTTCTGTAGAACATAGTTTTAAAAGTAAGTTGTGTTTTTGAAATCTAATGAGAAATGTTTAATGCATATCATTCTCATGTTCACAGGTTACTTCAATGAACACTTAAGACGTAGGGCAGCGATCCACTGCTAGCAATTCATACTATGACTTATGTTCACTGTATAAAACTTCAATGAATAAATATAATGCCAATGCAAAGAGATTTATATTCTTTTTTGTGTGACTGGATGTTCTCTCACAGAAATAAGCAGAGAATTTAACATAGCACTGCGGAAACTTAGTCAACTCAGTGTGCAAATCTGAGTTGCACACTGATGAAATGTGAAAGCCTGCAGATAATTTGTTGTATATGTGCCTTTGAAAATGTTAAACAGTTTTATTCATTTATGCAGGTTGACAAAAGATGTAGGCAGGTGCCCAGAGTTTGACTGAATTTTTACAGTACTTTATCTAGTGTTAAACTGTCCAATAGTCAGAGATGGAAGCTGTCCAGACTGGTGTTTGTCATGACTGTATTTTAATGTTTTTCTCAACCAAGTTTTTTTCAGTTTTACCAAGTAAGAGTCCTTAAGGAAGTATGAGTTAAGGAGGAATGCCGCTGACTAAATATGACAATTTCTTCACAGTCTACATGAATAATGAGTAACTTCTAATGGAATTAGGGTAAAGCTTGACCAGGTTCTTGGAGATGAAGGATCTGCAAAGATGCAGGATTATGAAGTGTTGTTGGTGGAGACTGGTCTTAGGGTTTGTACATAGTCCTCAATCCAGGTAACACATCTACCTGTGTCACTTCAGGTCATCAAAAGCCCTTCAGTTTAGCTAAGTAGTGTTCAGTCAGGAACATTGCATTTGTTTATAGTACATAAGCCCCACAAATAAAGATAGTAACCAGTGTTTGGTTAGTAAGTAAGCCTGATGCCTGGCCAAATGAGAGTGGTGTTGGCAGGTATGCATCCTAACTCCTGAAAAGTCTAGCTTGTCCATGCCATGGGAAAGATTGAGACTTGAATGATGATTCTCTGTGTAACATGGAGGGATGCTTAGAATTCCTAGGTTTATCTTCCTGTTTAACCATTCACTTGTATTTTATGTTTGTTTTCATGTTTGATTTCTGGTCTGTCTGCCTTACTCTTAAGCACAGAATCTGTGAAAGTGATTCAGTGACTGAAAGAATTGTCCTGCCAAAGCTGTCTTTGCATGGATGGCTGTGATCATATAATTTCTGAAAACCTAATCCTTATTTCTATCAAATGTAAAATTGTGTAAAACATCTCTTGTCCTGGTTTTAAATATCAGTTACTAAAACTCCAATGAAGCACAGTTTACTGAAATTTTCTCAATAATGCTCATCAGGTCATGAAGGTGGGTATCTTGTTTCTCGTCTATTTGTAAAGACAGCGAACCTTAGTTTTAGTGATAGGTGATACAGCTCCAGTTCTTGCTTGTAAACTTTTTATAATATTCCTATTGATTTTTTTTTTTTTTAGAGCACGTGAGTTTTCATAATTCAAGTTGTTTATGTACATTATTGCAGCATGTAGCATAAGACAAATAGGAAAAAAAAAAACTAGTATGTTGTGATACATAGAGCATGCATCCTGCATCAGGAGTCAGTGAGTGACATTGAAATCGGATTGGATGTTGGTCCAATTGAAGGAGCAGATACAGTGGCTATTGTGTGTTTATACTTCTGTGTTAGTAGGAACAAGAATTACATGGGAAGTCTGAAGATTCTTGGGTACTTAATTATGAGCATATAATGTAAAGTGATGTCTGCTACATACACTTTCAAGGGAAAAATGTTTTTTAATTACTTTACAATATTATAGAGTGCCTTTCTTTAGATTTTATTCTGAAATTTATACATTTATTTAAAACCTCTTGGAACACCCTTTCCTATTGCATCAGGAAAATGAGTACTAATGGGATGAAATATATGTAAGACTTTAAATGGTAAGTTCTCCCAGCTAGGAAGTGATTGCTGTGTTAGATAAGCTTCAGAGCCCTAATCATGGCTTAATTAAAGTGAGAGGAAAGGAAGAATAACTGTAAATCACAAAAAGAAGCTTAAAACAATTGAATGTTCACTGGTGATTCCCATGCTTTTCCTTCAAATAGAGCTTTGCATATTGACTCATTCTTTATCAGGAAACCTGACACAGTGAGTAAACAGTTTAGAATTGAGTCCACATTTAACAGTTTCCTTCAGTTAGGATTTCTTTGTTTGGAATGTAAATATTGAATGATGGATTTACTTAATAATTATTGAGGTTATTTTATAAGGAGGTAGGTGGTTTTTCTAGACAGAAATGCAACTGATGACAAATTTATTTCAGAGATGAATATGCTACATATCTAGACCTAGGGAATGTAGTTCTTGAAAATATCTGTGCATGTGTGTGTGTACACATACAGACCTGCCTCTGTTACTTTTCCTTAGTAGGTTTTCAGAATTGTGTGAAATACCTTCCAAAAATAATTCCTGGGCAATTTAGATTTACAGTTCCCTGCAACTAGCAGTGTAGTCTCCTGCTTCAAGACAGTGAATACTGTGATGTTTTTGACCTTCCTGGTGACTTTAATATTCTTTTGAGAGTGTGGGATGAATATTCTGCAGTTTTTACCAGGCAGTGAAATTATAAAGTTCCTTTTAGCTTTGATATAGACTGTCCAATGGACCCTGTCATGTGTTATAAACAGTTGAGTTCTGAATCCTACATAGGGATAATTTGATTGAAAGCACTGCAAGAAATTGGTAGATTGAGACTCCTCATATTACATCAAATTTTAATACTGACAGTTTTGTTGTAACATACCTTGAACAGATCAAAGTGGTAATTTAACTTCAACGTGCAGAAGTGTTTATTTTTGAAATAGAAAACTCTGTATTCATTCTCAGTTGTTCTTGTTTTTCTTTCAGATTCCTCTTTACATCAGTAGAAATGGACAGCAGCAGTTTCATTCAGTTTGATGTGCCTGAGTACAGCAACACTGTTCTGAGCCAGTTAAATGAACTCCGCTTGCAAGGAAAGCTGTGTGACATAATTGTGCATATTCAGGGTCAGCCATTTCGAGCCCATAAAGCTGTCTTAGCGGCCAGTTCGCCATATTTTCGTGACCATTCAGCATTGAGCACCATGAGTGGCTTATCAATATCAGTTATTAAAAATCCCAATGTTTTTGAACAGTTGCTTTCATTCTGTTACACTGGAAGGATGTCCTTACAACTGAAGGATGTTGTTAGTTTTCTAACTGCAGCTAGCTTTCTACAGATGCAGTGTGTCATTGATAAATGCACACAAATACTGGAGAGTATTCATTCAAAGATCAGTGTTGGTGATGTTGACTCTGTTACTGTTGGTGCTGAAGAAAATTCAGAAAATCGCAATGGAGTTAAAGACAGCAGCTACTTTGCCAACCCTATTGAGATATCTCCCCCCTATTGCTCTCAGGTGCGACAGTCAACAGCAAGCAGTGATCTTAGGATGGAAACTACTCCGGGCAAAAGTCTACGTAGTCGACTGCAAGAAGAAGGGCATTCAGATCGAGGAAGCAGTGGGAGTATCTCTGAATACGAGGTTCAAATTGAGGGTGATCATGAGCAAGGAGATTTGATAGTAAGAGAAAGTCAGATTGCAGAGGTGAAAGTTAAAATGGAAAAGTCTGACAGGCCAAGCTGTTCTGATAGCTCTTCCCTTGGTGATGATGGATATCATACTGAAATGGTGGATGGAGAGCAAGTAGTAGCAGTGAATGTTGGCTCCTATGGGTCTGTTCTACAACATGTTTATTCATTTACCCATGCCTCATCACAGGCTACTGGTGTGTCTGAAACTTTTGGAAACCTTAGCAATTCAAGTCCTTCAAGGTCAATGCTGAGCTGTTTCAGAGGGGGTCGTGCACGCCAAAAACGGATATCCACTGGTCATTTACATAGTGATGTTCAAGGCTTGGTGCAAGGGACTGATGGTGATTCCATGGTGAGTAATGCAGGATATGAAAATAATCCACGGGAAAGAAATGCAAGAAGTCACTGGTACCCATACAATGAGAGGTTGATTTGTATTTACTGTGGGAAGTCTTTCAACCAGAAAGGGAGCCTTGATCGACACATGCGGTTGCACATGGGAATAACTCCTTTTGTGTGCAAATTCTGTGGGAAGAAATATACCCGCAAGGACCAACTTGAGTACCATATTCGTGGTCACACAGATGATAAGCCCTTTCGCTGTGAGATCTGTGGCAAATGTTTTCCTTTCCAGGGTACACTGAACCAGCATTTGCGAAAAAATCACCCTGGGGTAACAGAAGTAAGAAACAGGATGGAGTCTCCAGACAGAACAGAAGCATTTGTGGAACAGAAAGTAGATAATGATGCTTCAACTTCTGAAGCCATGGATTCTAGTATGGAAGTTCATGCAATGTCTAACACGTCAGATTAAAATATTACACTGTAAAGTGCAAAACAAACAAGCACATTAATGATATATTTTAAAAATCTCTTATTCTTTTGGTAGTCTTCATTACAAGTATAAGAGCCTTTTAATTTTCCTGACCTTCTGGAACTTTTTTTGAAATAGTTTCTGGAAAAGACTACATAAATATTCTTTGTTTCTGTAGGAGGCTGGGTTGGTGGGGTTTTTTTTTTTCCACTTTTGAAAATGCTTAAATATGAAAGACTGTGCTAGGGAACAGATGGGAAGAGTCTGATAAAGTGTCCCTACTGGTTGATCTGGTAAGACACAAATCCCAGTGGAGAAAGATATTAGAATATGATTTACCTCTCTGCTGGATACACAAAGAAGCTGTAGTCTTTATTTTATTTTATTTTACTTAATTTCATAAATCCTATTGCTGATAATGAGGGTTATGTAGCAGTGGGGAAAGAGAATATTACATATTTGATTCCTTCATTTGTACCATTGAATTGTTTTTTTTTTTTTCTTTCTAACTGTTTTTGATAGTCTGTTTATATATATAAATTTGCTTTATATATATAAAATGCTTTCACTTTTCCTATTCTGGTTGAAGTGAATGTAAAAATATGTGAAGGTTTTTACCATGTACCATCCTTTCAACTGCTAGATCTCCTCTGTCTAGGATTTAGGACTTCAGACTTTGAGAGAATCTTTTTGGTTTTAGAAGAATGTTTGGTTTTCCTTTTATTAAACTATTACTTTGTGTGCAAATGAGAGCAAAGTGTATTACCTTGTTTTAATAGCTTTGCTCTGTAACATTTGTAAACCAAATGCCATAAATCTATTAAATTATGGTTAAATTGTTAAGGGGTTTTGTTAGTTGTCTAGAACATAAACTGGACAACCTGTGGTGCTGACCTTTTTATATATATAGAGATAGATATATATCTATATATATATATATATATTTAAAAAAAAAAAAAAAAAAAGAGAGAAAAAAAGAAAAAATAGCAAACCCAAAAGTAGCATTATGGTTTTTACTGGTCTCAGAATCTACCTTCATTTCGTACTGTAAAAGCATACCAGGTAATTAAATTTAACTTCATTGCTCTTCTTGGTTGGTTAATGCTAACCTGAGAGATATTTTGTAGTTTAAACTATAGTATTTCCAAGCAGTATTTAATAGGTCTCTTCATAGAGAGCTGTTTTCAGGTGCACAATGACTTCCTACTTACAGCTCCAAGTGACATGTCAGCACTTGGAATTTGTACTTTTTTGTATTAAAAAAATAAAACAACAAACAAATATGCTATGGGAACTTCAAGCAATATGTCTGTTATTTCACATGCAAGTATTACAGAGTTGCTGTGGCTTCCCTCATATTTTCAGTGGTTGTTTGCTGCATAAATGAGTTACCAACAACTTTTAAAATATTCTTTGTTTCACCAAATGTTTTTGTTGTGTTATTTGTTTTTTTTTAATATGGTGCTAACTTCATTGTATAGGTCAGTATGATATATTAAAATGTGAAATGTAATGGTAACAATTAAGGAAAATTAAAAAAAATAAATCACACAATAGTGCTTAAGAGACCTCAAAAGCATGAGCTGGCAAACACTACTATGTAGATCCTACCTTATAAGCAAAATGAAATGAATCACATACTTCTTTAAAATACATGTTTTATATGGTTGGGCCTTATTGTTTAGCAAATAATGAAAGGATAGCTGTGAATTATGTCTATCTGTTGTCTAAGTCCTGAAATTTAGAAAATAAAGGCTCATTCATAAGTTAGAGAAAAGCAGAGGTAGGTTTGCTATCTTGTGATGCTTTTTGGGCTCCTCTGAAGTTGGGGCATATTTGTGCAGTAGCTTTATTGAATACACTAGTTCTTAATATTGTGACAGTCTGCAATAAGAATTCTGTTAAATACCTATTTTCAGTATAAATCCACTGGCTCCTTGGGGGCAGTTTTAATTAAATGCAGTACTTAATTTGCCTGTTTGTTCTGAAACTGCCTAAAAAAAAAAAGGTACAGGGAGATGGGACATTGTTTCTCTCCCTGAATCACCAATCGAGCTATTGTTTCCAGTAAGGAAAATTGTATGTCTGTGTCTAGGGGAGGGGAGGTAGTCTGTATGTTTACCCACTTTAAAACATGTTTGCGTTTCTGATACTGTGTTTTTTTTTCTTACATAGTTAAGTAATTAAATGCAAAAAAAAAAAAAAAAGCAAACAAAAAAAAACAGAACAAAACAACAACAACAAAAAAACCAACAACCTGATAAATTAAGTTTGAGACATGCAAAATTTAAGAAATGTACAGTTATTCTTAACCCTTATCTTGGATCTGTGCTGTGGTGCCTTTGGTGTGACTTTTTCCATGGAAGTATGAGTTGAGGATAGCAGGATATGGGGTACTGATTTTATATTTCTTGAATTTCTCTGTGTCACAATCTTAACATTATTTAAATCTAGTTCTTTGTATTTGTAAATTTATTGAACTGGTTTGAGTTTACCAAAGAGTGACTTATCCAAAATTGTCTCTGACAAAAGCAAACAAACAAAAAAAGCATAAACACAAAATCACTTTGATTGTACAGGTTCAGGTTCAAAACATTGTAACGAGACTGTTAAGAAGCAGGAAGTGATTTCTCTCTTTCTACAAAATCACGATTCAGCAATTTGCAAGTTCTACTTGCTCCTATTCATGTTGATACGCCATTTACCTTTTCCACTGCTAGCAGTGTTAAGAATTACCAAGCCATAACACAGTACTGTAAATTTCAACAGTGCTTCAAAAGATGCATACATAGGCAAGTATAAAGTATCATTCAGCGTTATATTTACACTTGCAAAGTGTGTGACTCTGGTAGAAAACAAACTTCAAACCTGGCAGCAGCAAATAAATTGTGCCTTGTCACATAATGGTACGCCAGGATTAACATTGTCATGAAACATGAAGCATTGTCTAATTGAAGTTAATTTCACTAGTCCGCCAAAAAAAGAGTATGCTGTGTTATTTTAAGCAGATGATGGGAGTACTGTGCAGTGTCTCATTTCTGTACAGTTTTAAGTAGCATGGAACTGTTACACATTTCATTTACAGTAAATGCAGAAGTCAAAGTCTGTGAATGAGTATTTGACAGCAAAATAAATCATGAAATTATGTAGGCTGGTTCATAATTGAGTCTCTTCTTAATCTACCTTTTTAATTATAGACAAATGTGAAAAAAGCAGCAGTGTCCTTTCCTCTATATGTTTAAACAACTATGACAAACTGTGAAAATAAAGGATTTTATATCTTTGCTAACGTTTGTGGTTTTAAACAGTTAGTTTACTTAATCAGTTATCTTCTGTATTATTTTCAAACTTGTAAATACAATTAGAAAATAGCTTTGTGAATACAGTATATTAGCAGTTCAGTATGGTCAATAAGTCTCCAAGATTGGCTCTGCTTTTTAGTGTGAAATCTTTCAGTAGCATAAAGGATACTGTTGATTCACTGTTCAGCAGAATATACTGTAGGCGTAAAATGATAGTTTTTAATGCAGTCTTCCCAAGTATAAATCAATGTTTTATTCTGAAGTCTTTGGTTTACTTTTAGACAAAACAATGAGGCCTCTTAATATATTAAGTTTGAATTTTGGGAAGAACAGCAGGAAAAAAATCAAGGGCTGGGAAATGATTGAACGAGCTTTACCTTTAAAAAATATATTATTTGAATTTTTGTATTAGTTTACTGTGATTCTTTTATTGTCATTTTTCTAAACAGGTTTCAGATGAAACTATTGAAAGGGACTCAAATATGCAACACCTAATCTATTTTCCAAGGGAATTTTACCCTTGAATGGTGCTTTTTGACTGGTCAGGGTTATTTATTAAATTTTATATTTGAAAGTATTTGCGTAATTGTGTAAATTCTTTATATGAATCTGTTTAGTTCATTAATTGTAAACCTCATAATACTCAGTGATTGAATCTGAAATTTAGTAAAGTCATTCAAAATGTTCAAAGTTTAAACTGTGTGCATTTCACATATCTTTTAACAAGTGCCAGAGTAGTTGTATTTCATATTGTAGTTTCAGTATATTTGCACATCCCTGTGACAGCATGAATTTAGTTGTGTAAGTTTACATTTAAAAAGAAAAGAAAAAAAAAAGAAAAAAAAAAAAAGGCAAAAGAAACCTGAAATATGTTCCTGTATTTATTCCTTCAGGGGATGTGAAGCTAATTATCAGTAACTGAGCAGGTTTGCTTCTAGTTTACATAAGTAATTCCTACTAAGGTAAATACGATGCACTGCTGTCTCTGCAATTTACATATGCTATGAATTCAGCCTTTGGACTTGTATTGCGAGCCTCTGGTTGTATATCTGATTAGAGGTAGAGCTCTTGCACGATTTTAACAGTGTTTCTGACTAAAAATTTGTATTTTTAAATAACTTTTATTTGTATGGTTGTTTTTCATGATTAATATTTGAACAGTTTGAATGACTTGACTGGGTGTCATGATCTTGCAATATAAACTGGTAACCTCACAACTGCACACTTCATCACCACATGAAGTAAATGAAGCTAGCTAAGCTGATGCTGTAACAATAACTTGCCGTTAAGAATTATTTTATAGCATGAATTTTAAAATATTTATTCAAATGATATTTTACTCTTGTATTCACTTTGGTTTTAGATTTGTGACATGAATATTTCAGTGCTGCTTTATTTTGTTCTGATGAATTTGTTTCTTGCTTGTAAATTGCTTTTTTTTATGGTATAAAGTCAATGGGAATTGCTGTTTGTAAATTAAAATGCTTCTAGAGCAAACCTCTGTGGTGGTGTTGTCTACATTTAGGTATTAGTAGCGGACTTCAGGAAAAAGAGCTACAAAAAGTTGCAGCTTTATATACGTGTATCTGCTAGGAATCAAAGAGCTTTAGGGACAAAGTATTCTTGAAGTTTCTCTCTTTTTGCTATCCTAGCTTGTTTAGTTCTGAACAGATTAGCTTTTCGGTATTGTGCTGCAAAAGCTTGTCCAGCAGAACAATGAAAAAACAGCCTTGCAAACTGTCCGACCGCAAGCCAGAGGTAACTCATTTGGGTAGGGAGGTGTATTTCCTTTCTAGAGCAATATTTTGCTGTGCCATATACAACAGTAGAGCTAATACTGTTCACACGTAGTATACAGCTCCTAACACACAAGCTTGAATTTAACACAAGTAGCCAACAACTGATAGCTATTTCCTGCTGGTAGCCAAGCCTTGGCTTCATTCATGTTAGCTGACTCCTTAAGTACCTTTGTAACAAGGAACTTCTAGGGGTAATTAATACATCCAAAACCAAGTGTATGCTATCACTGATCTGCTGAGATCAGGGGGATGAGCAGAATCTTGAAGAAAGATAGCTGATGCTATTAGATTTTGTTTTAAATTTCCTAGCACTCTTCCCAACTTTCCATTGCGTATGGGGTGTTTGCTAGTAAAGACTTTTGTTCTATAATAAAGCTGAATTAAATTTATACAGGCTACAAACTTAGCAGGCGCCAAAGAGTGCATCTGTATCAGTTGAAGCATCTTGACTGGTTCAGCAGTTGGAGGAGGGCAGGGTTTTATTCCCTTTTATCCTCTACAGACATTGAGAATAAAGCGTTTGTTCCATTGCTCTTGCTTATAGCTCCTGAAAACTCAAGTAATGTGGAGTAGGGTAGGCATGGACTGAAGAATGGAATGAAGGTAACACTGCTTTTGCCTGAGAAAGGAGAGCAGAGAAACCTAGCACACTGGGGTTTGGTTTCTTTTTTTGTTGTTGCTGTTATTTTAAGAAGGTAAATTGTTGTCTGGAGGCTGTAGGTCTGGCAGGGCTGCGTCCATGCAACCTGATGCAGCTAACTTCTGCAGCCAAGCTGCTCAGAAGCTCCCTCAGAAAACAGTTGCTGTTTCCCTTGTTATAAATGTAAGCAGCTTTGGCTGTTTTCTGTGCACACTTTCCTGTTCATACTTTAGTACCTGCCTGCACTGTCATGCTTACTACTATAAATCAGGCTCATATTTAAGACAGACATGATCCCATATGGCTTCCCTGGGAAGCTCGTGCTATATAAAAGAAGAAACAACTGTAGGCATGAAAGAAGAAACAAGGGTTTTGGTCAGAGAGGCAAGTTGCAGTCACCCACACTCCAGTTTTACTGCTCTTGAAACAGAAGGCTTTTGACGCAGTTTTGTGGTAAATTTGCAAGGTTGATGGAGAATTCTGCAGTGTGAAGTGGAAGTACTGGAGAAAGTATAAAGGTGCTTGTTTGAAAACAAGAAAGCAAAGGACGGTGATCCTGACTAAATAGAAGTAAAATATGATAAAACAGATAAAATAATTTGTGGATTTTTAGAGTGGAAATTTAAAAGTGAAGATAAACAATTGTTTTTGGAGGAGAAAACTCAGGAAAATAGTAAAGGCGAGGATCTAAAATGAGAGATGACAAAAAAAAAAAAAAAGAATAGAAAACTATAGGTTTAATGAGTCAAAACTTACTGACCTAGTCAAAGCTGAAATGCTAATGTCAGTCAAAATTTCACTCCATATAAAACAGTGTCTATCACTTCCAGGGCTGTCTATAATATATCAGAAGTCTGAAAATGTTGTGAGACTAAGGTGAGGTGTTCTGCTGTGCTGTATGTGAGGTGATATGGGTAAATTGTGTAATCTGGCTTGCAGCTGCAGTTTGTCTGTTAATAGCACATGAAGATGTGAAATTAAGAGTAATTATTGCAGTGCATCAGATTATTGTAAGATTTTAAAAATATCTGTAGGTTTAACAGAATTATTCAGATATTCTTTGGCCTTAACACTTGGAAATTATTCAGGTTTTTCTCTAACTCCATTTTTCTCTAGCTATTTTTGCTACATAGGATCCTAACTTCATCCAGTTTTATCTAGGGATACACCACTGACCTTGAATAGTTCAGATTTGTTTGAAGCTGTAATCCATGGCAGTAATTACAGTGCCATAGTACAGTATGTATGGTTAAACTTCAACTTGCTTGTTTAAAATTTGCTCCTAATATCCTGGAGAATAGGGTATTTCAGCTGAAATATCCGGTAAAATAATTGTATTGTACAGGGCAAAGTGACTTATTTCAATCGCACTGATTTTGTATAGACTGAGAAAAGTATTTTCTAAAACAATTTCAATTAATGCTGACAAACACACAGCAAAAAGTAAGGCTATTGAAACTGCTTAACATTTCCTCATTTCAGTAGCAAACATCACTTCTTGATCCAAATTAACGCAGCCTGCCTGAACTGCTTATCAGAACTACATTTGATTCTTTTTTTTTTCCAGAAAAATGGAAATTTCAGTAGATTAAATACTGAACATACTTATCATTAGTTATGTATGTATTTTTGTTAGATTTTATGTACAGGTATTCTTGTAATACAGAGTTATAGGATGTTGACTGGCACTGCTATACATCTCTTGCTGGAAGTTATCATTTGCGTAGTTTAATCAGCAGAAGGAAAGATGTGACCATTCATGTGTGTGCAGCTGAAGTGAGGGTAGGGTAAACAGCAGAGTTGGGTAATACTAGATAGCAGCAGTAAAAATACTGACAGATATTTTCTCAAAACCTTTTAAGAGATGCAAATCTCTGCTACCCTGAATGGAATGTTAATTCTGAAATTAATTACTGCCAATTTCAGTCAATTCATACTTGACTGCCCAGTCAGTGCAAGTGTTTATTTGATGCATTTTTATAGTTTGGTATTTATAATATTCTGAAATACTTCAACTTTTCTCAGCTGGCACATCTGAATTCAGTAATAAGAAAAGCAGACTGAGATGGAATACTCATTGAAAGGGTGCTGTAAAACCACTTAGCAAGTCAGGAGACAGATGACAAACATTATGTAGAAGGCGAAGGAGAGAATTTGATTTAGGTTACAAAAAAAGTTACATTCTTATGTTAAAAAAGAAGCTATGACGTTTATGTACATGCAGACATACTATTTAAACTTCTGTCATGCAAACTCCCTAAAAACAGCTTGAGGGGAAACTAAAATAGCCAATGACCGTGACAGTTCACACAGTTTATTGCAATAATCATGCATGGAAAATGCAGCCTGATCCCACGGACAGTGCATCTTTTACATTCATGAAATAGCACAGTCCAACTGCATTCTGCACAGATTTAGGAAAAATTTAAATCAAATATTCAATGTATTGAAATGTAGACAGTAACTTCCTATGAAAACTTTGGGAAATATGACTATATGACTAATGACACACTGGTGATGTCTTTGTAGTGATATTCTTTCAAGCAATTGGCCAATCTTTCAAAAAAATAAAAAACAAAAAAAACTCACTACAGCACAGCCCTCAATCTTATCTATGTTTTTGTATTTTTGCTTTTTTTTTTTTTTTTCTTTTTTTTTTCTTTCCCCCCCCCCCCCCCCGCCCCCCACCAGAAGGTTGCTGGCTAATTGTTTAAAATATGTGCTATAATAGAAGGATAATTTAAGGAGCAGTACATCGCAGCAACTTGAAGTGGGAACTAAAAAAATGTTCAGTCTTTGCTTATGATGTATGTCCTCTATGTAGGTAGCTGCTGAGTAATTCCATCCTTAGCAAGGTAATATTTCTATTTGGGATTTCAGAGAGTGCCCTGTTGTAATGCCCAAGGACATTATCTCTTCACAGTTCTTCAAGAGTGACTTTGAAATTGCTGATCTAGAATGCTATAATTAGGATAGGAATTAACTACCTTTAACTACCTTGCGGGGTTTTTTGTTTTGTTGTTGTTGTTTTGTTTTTTCTTCTTCTATCAGGTGATGGAGCACTGGAACAGGTAGCCCAGAGAGGCTGTGGAGTCTCCTGTTTTGGAGATGTTTGAAACCCAACCGGACACAGTTGTGGGCAACCTTCTCTTAGTGGCCCTGGTTGAGCAGGGGTTGGACCATTCTGTGATTCTGTATTTTTGGGAAAAGCTGTCTTTAATGTTCTGGTATAATGAGATAGGACAGATAGCAGGAGCTTATGCCAAAAGTTTCAGAGGAAACGGAGTAGCTTAGCCGTACCTATAAGACAAACTCTAAGGAGTAAACATAGCCTGTGCCTGTGGAATGACTGGAGGTGCATATGAAATATTTTTTAATTTTCAGCAGCTCTTAAGAAAAAAAAAGGTGTAGGGAAATCCCTTTGTGCATTTGGCTTTGGTCTGTATTTTGGAATTGTGAACATCAGCATTCCCAAGCAGATCCTAAATCTATGGTTTGGGTTTGTTTGTTTTAATTTAGTTTCATAATTTATTTTAATTTAGTTTAATTTACTTTGGAAAGAAAGTTCATCCATATTTAACTGGGATGTCTGAAGATCTTCAAACTGCTGTGGATTTAATAGTTGTATATTAGTTGTTCACCCTATGATAAACAATTGTTGGAGACATAATGCAGTCTCTCAAAACTCCCTCCTAAGTAATCTCATTTAGTTTGTGTTCTCTCATGCTTTACACAAAACTGTCCACATGCAATTCTGCATGTACAGAGCAGAACACAATATCCCGAGTTGGAAAGGACCCATAGGAATCAATGAGCCCAACACCTGCTTCCACATAGCAGCACCTCAAACCCAAATCCTATGGCTGACACCAGTGTCCAAATGCAACTTGAGCTCTGGTAGCTCTGGGCTGCACTCACTGCCATGGGGAGCCTGTACCATGCCCACCACCCTGTACTGCAGAACCTTTTCTAGCCATCAGCATGGTCCTCCCTGACACAGCTCCACGCTATTTCCTCAGACCCTGTTGCTGTCACCAGAAAGCAGAGCTATCTGTGAGGAGCTGTAGGCCACCATGAGGCAGAATTAACCCAAAGACCTCAGCTTGATGTCAGATTCTACCATATCTCTATAGCCCTCCTTGGGACACCTGCTAATAGTTTTATGTCCTTCTTACATTGTAGCACCCACTCTTGCACTCAGTGCTTAAGGCGAGGCCACACCATGCAGAGCACAGTGGGACAATACATGCTCTCACCCAGTGACAGTACTGCGTCTGGATCACCCCAGAGGATGGGGGCCCCTTGGGTTCCAGGGCACTGCAAATTTACTTACTGTGCATTCTCTTCTTGTGTCCAAATTATTTTTAAAGACGTAAAAAGAAGTGGCCCTAAGACAGAGCCCAGCAGAACTCCACAATAAGTATCTATCTGCCAGTCTGATGGAACCCCATCTACTAATTCCCTTTGAGTTCAACCTATCTATCAGTCAATTAATTGCTCACCCATTGTACTGTGTACTTGTCTACCTGTGCTGGACATTTTGTCCAGAAGGACAATGTGAGAAACAATATTGATAGCTTTGTTAAAATTTAAACAAGCAAACCAACAAAAACAACAACAAAACAAAACAAACAAACAAACCCACCACATCTACGGGCCTTCCTATCCCATCTTCTATCAAGATGGATAACTTTATTACAAAAGGCCTGTGACTGCCAGGATCTTCTTTCTCACTCTTCATGGAAACTGGGGCATTTGCCATCTTTCAGTCAACTGGGTCCCTTCCAGATCCCCAAGGCCATTGCAAAATAATCAAAACCGGTCTCTCAGTGATATCAGCCAGCTCTTCCAGTACCCTGGGATGGATCCCATCAGCACCTTAGGGATTTAGCTGCATCTATTCAGAACACCAAATCTCTACCACATTCAGTCAGTTCAGAGCTCATATGTGGGTATATAGCTACCAATCAAAAATGCAGGTGCTTTCCTTACAGTGGTGTCTGCAGATTGATCACCTGCTGGATATTGCCTTTGGAGAAACTGAATTAGAGAAAGATGCATATTTGTTTTTCTGATGCATAGCCTGAATGACTGAAGGTTTCTGTACCATTTTTAAGGAAGCATTCAGCACTGCAGGTTCTCCTCCAAACATGACAATATTCCAATAAGCATAATAAGCCCTAATTGACTCCCTTAGAAGAACACGCTGCTGTATTTCATCGGCTGTCTCCACAGCCATTTCTTAAACACGAACACAAAGTCTGACTTGTGGCTTCTAAAGGCGGCAGGCGAAGAACGGCCCCTGCGGAGGCGCCGCCGCGACGAGCGCGTCCAGGGCTCCTTCGGCTGCCCGGCGGGGCGGGGCGGGGCGGCCTTCTCAGGAACGCCACCAGCGGCACGCAGGGCCTGTCCCACCGAGCAGCCCGGATACCGCCCCCGCTGCAGCCCTGAGGCTCGTCTCGTCCCAGGATCTGCCCGACCCGGCGCGGCTTTCATCAGCCGGAACAAACCGGACCGAGCACCGCGCAGCAGCTGCGCGCTCCTACAAACAGCGCGGCGCCGCGCACCTGCGGGCGCCGGCGGCTCCTGCGCACTCGGCCGCTCGCTGGCGTGGCCCCACCCCGCCGCACGCGGATTGGCGCGCGCTGCCGAGTGGGGCGGCGGTTGGTTGGCGCGTCCGTCAGTCCGGCGCGCCCCGTCCCCGCCCTCGGATCCCCCCCCTTCGCCGGTCCGGGCCTCGTTCTCAGCGGCTGTAGCGGGCGGGTTGCGGTTGTCGCCTGCTGCCGGGGCGCCGATCTCGAGAAGGTTCGCGGGCGTCGCCCGCGGCCTCTGGGACAGGTGAGACGCGGCCGGGCCCCGCGTCCCGGACGGGACAGGTGTTGCGCGGCCGGGCCCCCCTCGGCACGGGAGGGCTGCGCCCGCCCCGCCCCGCCGGGCTGCGCCCCCTCCGCCGCAGCGCGCCTTTGGGCCCGGCCCTGCCGCCGCCGTTCCCGTCCCCGCCTCGGCCGCGTGCTGCGGGCGGAGCGCTGCGGCCGCGGGCCGGGGGGAAGCGCGCGGCTCTCCGGCGTTCCGCAGGGACGGCGCGGTCCCCGGGCAGGTGTGAGACGCGGGGCCCTGGCGCTGCCCGCCGCCGTCGCCGCGGGACCCCCGCCCCGTCGGAGCGTCGTCGGGCTCCGCTGGAGTCGCGCCCGGGCCCGGAGGAGCCGCCGCTGTTCTCCGCCTCGGCGCCGGGCCGCGCACCTTCGCGGCGGGTCCCGTCGTTGCCGCCGTACGTTGCCGCCCCTTTTCGGCCCTCCGGGCACCGCGCGCAGCCGTGCGCACCTCGCGGCGGGAGCGGCTGCCGGAGGCCGGTTTACTGCCCGGTTGGGCTTTCATTGCGTGAAAGGTGCGATAGAACGAGGCTGTTGCTTTGCGGGTTCGGGAGGTGCTGTGCTTTTCGAGACTCGGTATCTGCTAGCTGGATGATGGAAAGCGCAGACGTAAACCTTCCGGGTTTGACTACATCCTCCGCTGAGCTTCAGGACTGAACTTGAGAACTGTTTTTGCGCAGTGCAGGTTGTGTTGTTCAGGTACTTCTAAGGAGCCCTGGTTGCCTGAGAGCTGTTGTCAGGTCACTTCAAGTTATTTTTTGTTCAAACTTGAGACGCGCCGCAACAGGCTGCAGGGTGTCAAGGCGTTGGCATTTGGTGGAGAAAGAGCTGCTGAAATGCTTGGCTACGGAAATGCTGCTTGTCCCTGGTCTGCGTTTCTGTGTCCGTGAAAACAGAGTGTCGCTACTCTCGCATCTTTTTTTGAGAAAGCACTAAATCTGTATTTGTCAGTGTTGGCATCTGGAAAGATATTCCCTCCTTTAAGGACTTCAGAGTTGAATGTACCTAATCTGTACCTAACAGATGCCTTTAAATTCTGGTTTGTTTTTGTGTTGGGATGCTCATGTTACTCCTCGTAATGATTTATTGTACAATTTGTACTTCATCAGTTTTCTTTATTTTCTATCCTGCGTGATAGCATCAGCTTAGAAGAGAAATATTACAATACTGTATTTTTATGAAGTTGTTCTTTTTTTCCGTATCTTTACCTTGGTTTGGTGAAGGGGGGACAATCTACCACCTGCCTAGATAGTTTTCTGTATGTACTTTGCTTTCTGTCCATATAAACGTTTTTTCTAAGTCCTTGGTGCTCTTTGTAATCATGTTTTACGTGCTACAAAAGTGTATTTAAAAGCATTAATGGAGGAGAGCTTTAAAAAATGGAGGAGGGTTTCAGTTATGCATACAAATATAAACAAGTTTAAAATGAGCATAGGAACCACAGCTTTTGTCAATCTAAAAGAAACTTATTTTTAAAGTTTTCAAAAATCTTTTAAAATCCATTAGTGACCATGTCAGTTCTGTTTTCTGTTCTGTCATTGTTTTCTGAAGTGACCAATGCCAAAGGCAAGCAAGAGGGCAGAGAACTGGAGTTAAAGCTCCTCTTTTTCAACAACTACAAAACATATTTTGCTTTTCTTTCAATTCAAACTTCAATTTTCAACACATTTGTCTGTGTAAAGCTCTCATTCAGCAGACTTTATCTCTTGTTTCAGCAGCATGTCTGAGTTCACATGGGCCTGCTGCAAAGCTTGTGCAGGTCCCTGGGCCTGGATGGCATCCCTGCTCTTCTGTCAGCTGCACTGCTTGGTTTGCTGCTGTCAGCAAACTTGCTGATGCTGCACTTAATTCCACTATTATTGTGCATATTTAATAGTATAGCATCCACACTATTGTGGCTAACAAACCCAGTTCTCTCATCTTGTCCTCTTGTGTCTGAACTGTCTTATTTTCTGTCACTGAAGGCCTAACTTTAATTTCCTCTTTAGGTCATGTTTATTCATTATAAGCATCATTTTCTGAGCGATATGCTAGATGCGCTCTTCTATTCAAGCGAGAAAGTTCTTTTATTTCGATAAACTAATGTTTGGTTTAATGTTGCTGTAATATCTTCAGGTTTATCTTATGAAATGTCATCTTCAAGTGATGGAAAATGAGTTACAGGTTTAGGTGTTCTGTACACTGACTTGTGTTTCCAGATTTTTAATTGTTGAATTAGAAAACCCTGCAACTGATATGTGAATGTAGGCTTCATTTTTGCGTTTAGCAAAGCATAGCTGATAAGGATCATCATCAAAGAAATAAAGACAGCATATTAAAATATGCTGTTTCCAATTATTTTCTTTTATGACTAACATCCTTTTATTCAATAAGCAGTCAGAAATTCAGTATCCCATCTCTTAAGTAAGCATAAGTATATTTAAGTACTAAAAATCTGTATTTTTGTCATGTTTGGTTAAGTGAGCTTTTTCCTATCTTGCAGAAATTTCTCCAAAATAAATATTTAGATACTTTCTGAAGGAATATGTTAAACCAAAGAAATTGAGAAGATGGAAACTTTGTGGAAGCTTTCCTAGTTCCTTTAGCAGACAGTATGAAATGTAAGGATTTTGATATATTCTACACTTGTCTATGGCATGATTTGAGGTGAGTTAATTTTTATAGTTTTGGTGGTGGTGGTGGTTTTTTGTCACTCCTTCATATATTTAATGCTGAATGTTTCTTTTGTCAACAAGCTTTTCAACAAGTACAATTAATACCTGGATTATTTTTTTAATGATTTTTGTTGTTTTTGTTGTGTGAAATGTGCTTTATTGTGAAAAATATTGGTCTCAAGATGAAAAGATGATATGGAAATCTCTTTTAATGTTCTGAATATTGATGATAATTTTCACAAATAAATGATTTTCTTCTTTGCATTTGTTTTCTGGCATCACATATCTGTTCTTGATAAATTCTGTCTGCCTAACTGGTGTCTGCTCCTTCAGTAGCAAATGACCTTTGACTATTAACAGTGTGAAGGTGGAGAAACAATTATTTCTGCCTAACTGAAGTGTTCTATCATGCTAGCATTTGTGGAGAGCGTGGTGTTTGCAAAAGCAGTTTTTTCAGACGTATCAAAATCTTATTTGGAAAGTTTGTATTTGGAGACATTCAGAGTGAAAGAAACAAACTGAATGGATTGTCCCCCCCAAAGAAGCAAGTGCACAAAACTGCCAGGGGTCTAATTTGATTGACAAAGTTGAGATGGAACGAGAGTGTGCATTACGTTTCTTTTTGGTTGAAATACTTCATTGGATACTGACTCATTTGTAACTTGGTGCTTTGATTCTTCTGTGATTGAGGGTATTTGGCTTAGGCAGAGTGTTCTTGCTCTGTGTTTATTAGAAGTGCAGATAAGTTCTGAGTGTGTGATGAGAAAAGTACCTTTCAAGCAAAGGATTGCTGTCTGTGATGCTAGCACGAACTGCATGTGTTCAGTGTTGTCAAGGCGAGTTACCAGAACAGCATTTTATCAGGTTTGCTGCTGGTCTTGGTTGCTAAAAGGGCTGTTCTTAAGTTGCCAATGTAAAAAATAAGAATGATGGATTGTATTTTGCCATTCTGCTATGTTTAGTTAAATCTCGAGGAAACCAAAATGAGATGGTGTTTACCGATAACCACAGCCATATCTGATTTGAAACTTTACTGACTGATTTTGTGAGCAAGAGTTGCAGGTATTTATTTGGCAAAGAGTTAGTTATGAAATCCTTAATGTTGCTTCTCATCATGATGTCACCTTCATTTTTGAGTTTTGGCATTGGTCATGCATTAGTCAAACTAGACTGTGGAATTAATCAAAGCAATTTGAAGCTGGGAGGATGTTTCCTGTAAAATACAATGAAAATACCCTGAACATGTTTCGGGTTGGAAATGCACATTTTGAGAAGTGAGTTATATATAATAAATATTGCCATAATTCTGTTTTCTGGTAATTTGCAGGAATGCCATGCTTATGAACGAGATGAAACTGCTCTCTGGTCAGAGGTATTGAGTCTGAACAATGGCCTACTGAAGATGTGCAGCAAAATGGGTTGAATGAGTGCAGAACTACTTTATTCTGTAAGTATTCATCTGTGATTGGAGTGTGTATTTTACTGTTTTTATTTGAGTTGTCTTTCAGTGCTCTACTGCTGAAGGAACTTAGAGTTGTGACAGTAATTATTACAGTAATATTGCAGATGTTTCTTTTTCTGTGACTGCTTTTTTGAGACTTACATGATTTTCTAGCTCTCTCAAACATGTATCTTGTAAGTTAGCAGACTTGTTTGAGTAGTACTGGCTTTTGTGAGAAGACTGACTTTTCCCACAAAGAAAACTGCAGCTCTGTTTTGATTTGGATCATGATGGTATCAGATTCTCAGAATTGACATTTATTACTTATTCTTTGTTGAGGATATGTATTATTTTTGTGGCTAGCATTGTTAAGCTGATAAACATTTTTCCCTTTTTTGCATTCAGTGTTACACAGCAGTGCTTACTCTTTTTTTTTTCTCTTTCTATCTAATAATTTTCATTTGCTTACCATTTGCTGAGACAGTTGGTGGTCATATATATATTTTTTAACTCAAGTAATTATAGTTAACCACAAGAAACAGTTATTCTACGTTATAAATGTTTATTTTATTTTTTTCAGGTGTCAATAGACAACCTCCGTGAGCTGCTTTTGTAAGGGTGACTCCTGCAGAATATCAACTGCATGTTGTTTGTATTAAGATAAAGCAATTTAATTCCACATAGTAATAGGACACCTGCCTTTCTGGAAGTAGCCAGATTACATGTAGGAATGCAGTGTTCTTTCACTGCTGTGGGAAAGTGGGACCAGCAGTTCACAGTCATTCCTTACGGAGTGTCAATAGGCGGCTGAACTGGAGATTCTGATTTGATGGCCTGCTTGGTCTGATGTTTGTATTACAGTCAAGTTGCCTTCACACAGTCATCTGTGGGAATGAATATTGCTTCCAGACTCATCAGTTTTAAACCAGTCATTTGAGAGGCATGAGGTAACTTTCTCTGCTACTGTTACCATCTATGTCTAGAGGAAGCCTAAGACAACTGGAGTGAGTAATGTTCTTGAGCATTGTCTTGGCTGCTTGAAATATTGCCCTCAGTGACCTGTCAGCTTTTTTTGGTATAGATTTTGTCTGTTACACCTTGTTGGAAGCAGAACCCGCATTCGTTGTGACTCTATGCACTGTGACCAGTAGTAAAATCTGAATTCCTCTTGTGTGTATATCTTTTCCTGAGTTCTTTGTTTCAGGAACATCATACTTACGGTTGCCTTCTGGATCACATTAGCTGAAATAAGTAAACATTTACACTATCTAAGGTCTTTTTTATACTTGAATGGTCCCAAAATACTGAACATCTCTATCCCCCAGTTTTGATTGAGGCATAGAAGTCTTCTCTAGATTTACACTGGTATTTCTAACAAATAAATAGTCTCTAAGGCATTTAATTAATTCTTGTGCAGAGAGTTTGCTGATTCTGTTCGCTCTTGCTTCCTCTTTCCCCCACCAAGAGAGTGAAAGTTTCTTTAATTAAACTATAATCACCTTGGCCTATATATTCACAACAGGCATCACTGAGTAGTCAAAAGTTTATTGCTCAGCAGTTTTCTAGTTATCACTGTGAAGAATTCAAATCTAAAGAACTGGTTAATTCCATATAGCAATCATTGTCTTCTCCATTAAATGAAGAGTCATCAAAGCATTTGCTTCATTTCCCCCAATTTCTTTCTCCCGTTTTTTTTTTTTTTTCTTGAGAAATGAAGTTGTGGTATTTTTCAGAAGTTGGAAGTGCTTGTGCCACACTGTAATCCTCATGAATTCTGTGATTTTCGTGCAGTCTTTATGTCAGTCAGTTTATTGATTTGTACAGTTAGCTGTTCCCTGATGGTTGTGGGTTTTGTTCGTTGTTGTACTGTGCTTTCACACAAGCACACTTGTTCCTTTGTCGATGTTGAAGGCATTTTGGTAGCAGAAGTTGTTTTTACCAAAGTCATAAGTGCATCATTAGTTCATTAGAAAAAATGGGTAGGATAGGAAAGGGAATTTCTTTCATCCATTTGTTGTTGTTGGTGGTGGCGGTTGTTGTTTTGGTCATTACTGTTTTTTGCTGACTGCTCTGTTACTGTGAAAGTGCTGGGCTGCACTAAGAAGAACAATGCCAGCGGTCTGTAGGATACGATCCATCTCCTCTACTCAGCACCTGGGTACATAATATCTGGAGTGCTGTGTTCAGTGCCAGTGCTTTGCTCCATAGTTCAAGGAAGTTATGGACATACTGCAGTGAGTCCAACAAGGGGCCATGAGGATGGTTAAGGACACTGAAACATCTTTTGTATGATGAGAAACTGAAAGCTGCCTGTCATGGAAGAAAGCAGGCTCATGGGAAATGCTGCCAATGTATAGAGGCACGTGATGAGAGGATGTGAAGAGGATAGAGACAAACTTTTCAGTGCTACTCATTGAATGGAGAAGAGAGGCAATGACCACAGAACAAAACCAGGAAATTTCATCTAAGCATAAGATTTACTTTGAGAATGGTCAAGCACTGGAAGAGATTGCCCAGAAATACTGCGGAATGGTGGCAGTCCAAACTTATCTGAACTTTCTTGAGCCCCTTGCCTTTTTTGAGCAGATGGATCAAACAGTTTCAGCATCAGTGTTTCTGTGAAAAGATGGGTGTTAATGTTATGGATGTTACAGAGTCTCTGAGAGACAGTAGGATTTCTGAGTTAACTTTCTGCTGGTGAAGCAGTAAACAAACATGACAACAGTTGCGGTAAATAACGCTTAATGCTAATGAGGGAATACTTATCATTCCTGTGTGGATGTTTTGATTACTGGAGTATAGATTACCACTACTGCTTTGCCTGATTTAGTCACTAGTTGCTACGCTTCACAAATCTCTTCCAAAATGCTTGCTCTTTCAATCAAAACAATACTGCAAAATTAACACCTATGATGTTAGTTTGGAATGTTGGAAAATGTGAGTAATTAAAGTATTGTCCAGCCCTGGGTATATTAACTGGGACATAGCACAGTTAAGGGCTGCCTGGCGTTGTCTTTTTACTGATTTCACATCAACCAAGTTATGACACATTTTCTCTGTTTTTTCAAAGAACACTGAAAAATTGATTTTCTGAGTGATTGTGCATAAGAGAAGAACCTAAAAGAACTCATTTCCATTTTAATTTCTTAAAAGTATGCATTTGTCTTTAGAGACTTTCTGAGTTGTGATTCTATACTAAAACAAAACAAAAAAAAGGAGACACGTTGAAAATAGGCCTTTTAATAAGTTAGGAATCAGTGCTGTCTAGTGGAACATTGCAAACACTGAAGTGTTCTAAAACAAATGAGTTTTGGAGAGAATAACTCTATTTTATGGTTGACACAGAATGAGACATTCTAAGTAGTAGCGAAGGATGCTGGATTTTTTTTTTCGGGGGGGGTGGAGGGGTTGGGGTGTTGGAGTAGCTTTCTTAATTTATGAAATGCAACTTCTTGTTTCCAATGGGAGGCAGAATGTGTGCGATACTCCTGCAGTCTTCTAACATTTCCACAGAAAACCATCTTATTATTTTTAGAGCACTTGGAAACTGCAAAGGCTGTTCTGCTTTTGTGGAAAATACTGCAGCTACTAGTCCTTGCTCTAATACAGTGCTTACTGCTTCATGGTATGTTAATGCTGGTTCGTGTGGCAGGCTAGATGTCAGCTAGTTTTGTTGGGAAATTTGAACATAATGCAGTGTTTAACTAGAAATTACTGCTTGAGAGTTTTTCAGTGACAATAAAAAGGGTTTTACAGGGTGTATCATTAAAAACAAGCTGAGCTTTGAATGTTGTTTTTAACCTACTGTTAGATATAATTCAAATCAATTGTGTACATTCATAAAACCCAAGCAATTTGAGACCTGAATTTTGAAGTTATTTCTTAAAACTCACTGCAGCAGCTGCTGGCATTTGGAGTATTTGTCCTTTCTTCATGATAGAATTTGAAGTACACATGCACCAGAGAAGTGGAAATAGGAGAAATCAAACAATTTTAGTGGGAGAAATCTGTCTCTTCATGAGTTAGACTTGATTCTTTGGCATGTTTCGTTAGTTGATGCTTTTCCGTTTGCTTGCTCAGGAATAGTGCATGTTATTGAAAACTGTTCATTTACCTTTCAGTTTGCAATCTCCTCAGTGACAGGATTCACATATAGTTAACCCAGAGAATGTTAAAAATGTTTATATGTCTTTGTTTATGTTCCTATTTCAATTTGTTGTAGATTGACAAGGCTAATGAGATGCAATTTCTTTGTTAATCCTGCTCAATCTCGTAGTATAACAGCGAATGCTTTAAATTCCTGTACTGAACTTTGGAATACTGTTTTTCTTCTAAGGACACGGCTTTGCAGACCAGTATGGGATTTTATATGCTTAATTTCCATTAGGTTTTCACTGTTCGTCATTAACCATAATAAGATCCTCAGAAAAGAATGTGCATGAAACTACTAGCTTGTTCATGACCTATTTTATCTATAGGTGGTACTGTTGCCTAAAGCACCATGGAAATTATTTTAGGAACTTCTTGGTGAAATGGCTATGAAATACTCACACAAGACAATTGTCACTTAAAAGGATTTTAGTCACGTAAGTGTAAAGGCCTAATTACATTTTTTTTTTCTTAACTCTTTGCCTGTTAGTAGGCAATTATTCTTTTTGTTTTCAATACGTCAGAATTTTTGTCTTGTACAAAATGGGTGAAAATGTTCAGTGCTGAATTATTTCAGGACAAGAACTTGTTCATATAAAACATTGTGACTAGACAATTCAGCTGTCTAGATGCTCATGGTATGTTTATCTATAGATTGTATGTCATGAAAGAATAGTGTATAAAATGATGGTCTTTTTCAAAGGAAGGAGTTGACCACTTCTGCCTTTATAATTGGAAAAATGATCCTTTTCCTTTCCACTTGGTAAAAATCATGTGGGAAGGAATGAGAAGTGGAGTTTGAGAATTGATTGTGATCAGATGGAGACACTTGGGGAAGATAAAGATAGGATCATCAGAGACAATTCTGTCAGTCAGGAGTAAAGTGATTTTACAGTGCTGTTGCTCAGTGCTCCTGAAGTTTGTGCATTACTTTTCTTCAAGTTAGTGAGTATCCCGTTATAGCATTCAGTAGTTGCTTTTTGAAAAAATTTGAGGAAATTATCCTTTAAAAGTACTTCTGAGTTGGTGTTCTCTGTTGCTACAGTGACAAAGCAGCTGTAAATTGTTCAGATTCAGAATAATTTTGAGAATTCATTTCATTTTTATTTTTAAGACAATGACAGTAAGCAAAAGGAATTTCAAGACAAAAAAAAAACGTGCATAACTACTTAGAAGTGGAGAAGCAGCAAAACGTGGTTCTAGATTACCTTGATATTACTTCCTTTTCAATTTGTATTTATTAAAAATACAAAACAGTGGGTTTTTTACCTCTTTCAAGCGTCTAGCCTGCAGCGGGATGTGGTGTAAGTGGTGATATATGTTTCACATCAGTGGCTGAATGCAAGCATGGGGGTGCAATTATAACCACGTTATTGTTTCATCCTGTTTTCTTAATACAGTCCCACTTTCCTCTTCAAATATGTTAACTGTGCTAACATATTTTCATTTGCACTCTATGCCCACAGCATCTGAGTACGTTTTTGTTCATGGTTCATGAAGGAAAGAGGTATTTAATGTTGAACATCTGGAGGAATAGTTCTGGAATGAAGAAACAGGAAAATGAGTGCAGTGATCATAAGCCGAAGCTGAACATAGAGCCAGCACAGTTTATTGTGGAGGTGTCCTTAGGTTGTGACAACTGCCTAAAGAATTTGTGAAAATGGAATAACTTCTTTTTTTATCTTGCTGGAGATAAATCTTGAAAACAACATACTTTCGGTGTTACTCATTCACTTGCCTTGGTCAATGAAAACTAATCATTCTGATGTTTGGTACCATTTTATTTTTTTTAATAAACCAGTCTGGTAAATTCCAATGATTTCAGCCAAGTTTATCAGTGTTCACATGGGGCCCTAGTGTATTTTAATTATCTTCACTGAACAGGTGAGCAGCTAATTTGACCATAGGAAAAAACTGTTACCTCTTAGTAATATGCTAAAGTATGTTTTTGTTTGTTTGTTTTTTAAAGCATGGTACACTTATTTCATGATTCAAAGGTATTAGAAAAACCACAATGAAGTAAAAAAAAAAAAAAAAAGTAAGGTTTGAAATTGGTGAAGATGTTTGTTGTTTAGAGCTCAGAATGGCTCTACTAGGTCTGATCAGACATCTGTATATCCTGATATCTTTTCCTCAGTCAGGGAAACTAGTGAGGAATGATCACCAGTGGTTGTTTAGATTATTACTCTCTTTTTTTTTTTTTTTAAAGACATTTTCCTGAATGCTCTGCTAGCATTCAGAATTTGTGACCTGGGAACTTTCTTGCACAGAGCTGATATCTGTACTTCAGAGTCCTTCACAACTTTTTTTGCATAATGAATTTGTGATCCTTGTCAAATAAATATATATCACTAAAACCAATGTAAAGTTAACTCCAGAGAGTCCCGCTTCGGTGCTACAGATGACAAAATTTGACAGATGTGGGTAGAATAGTGGCATAGTTGCTGTAGAGATATTGTTCTTGTGGGGATTTTTGTTTTTATTTTGATATGATTTTTTCAATTTTACTTGATTACTACAAGGGGAATAAATGCTTATGTTAAATGTGTTTGTTAAGTTGGCAACAGAGAACCAACAACCTGTGTTTGGTATTTGTATTTGCACCCTGATTCATCCGTTTCGCTACTGGCAAAAATGTTAGTGGCCTCAGGTATTAAAGCACTTTTGTCTCTCTTGTAGCGAACATTAAAATTAGTAAAACTGACCTTGGGCAGCTTACAAGATCACATGCAGGATTTTCTCTTCCCCAGTGATAGCATTTTTTAGTCCCTGCATGCTGGAAAGCCTAGTTAAGAATCTGGGGAAGGAAGAGATGAGAGTTTTTATGGCCATGCTGTTGGTGCCACATTTGAAAGAAATTCCATAATAAGAAATTGCTTTCCACTTGAGTATCTCTAAGGGCTTTTAACAGGGACAATTCCAAACCCAAAAATAATTTGCAGTCTCTTACTGCTCAAAACACAAATTTGTTTATATGTGAGATAAAGGAAATTGTTTCTTGACCAGTTTGAGATGATTCTGGCATCGTTTTCAGCAGAGATATGGATTAATTTTGCATGTCTGTGAGATTATGTGGAGGGTTGCTGCTGTTTGTCCTGTAAGACTTTGTGGGGTGTTAAGTGCAGTGAAAATCTCACCTTTCCTAAATAAGCTAAAATAGAAGGGTTTGGGTTTTTTTGTTTTGTTTTTTTGAAATAGTAAATGCTATGGTCAGGTTCTATGGTTGTTTGTTTTCTTGTTTTTTTTAATGTAGATTTGAAAATAAAGTTGCTCAGGATATCTTTTATTTACCTTTACATAACATTTTAAACAAAATGAATGTTTTTGCATGTGGAAGCACAAGTTGTTGTATTTGTATAACTGATTTTATTTTTGTAGGGTTGTTATGAGTATCCTTACTACCTGAATTCCTGTAGTCAAATCAGCTGTTGCTTCAGTTGTGCCTGTTTGTATAGAAGTTAAAGACTGTAAATCAGTCTTCTGATTGAGAGACAGTTTAATTACTGATAACTTATATCTACCTCTGTCTGTGTGGTACTTATCCTTTAAAGCGCTGACTACTAAAATACATGCAAGGAAATGCAATCAGATTTCATGATAGTTCAATGGTTCTTTTGTGTAAGAGTATTACTGTTGTGCTCAACATCTGTAAAGCCAGGGCTGCAATACATTAGTGGATTTTTTTGTTGCTTGGTTGTTTGTTTTTTTTTTTTTCAATTTTCATTCGACTCTTTGTGTTTCTGCAGCATTGTAGCTGGAGTGAATTATTTCAACCAACTAGACAGAGGTAATGTCTTTGTATCACTTACGTGAGGTTTTTTTGGCCATTCTGTCTCTGGATTCTGGAGGAAGCTTAATGTGGTATAGTATGTGTGTGAAGTCTGAGGCCAATCTGGAATTGCATCTCTGCTTGCAGACCACTTGAAAATTTTTACTTCGGACCATGCTGGATTATCCAGGATCCCTGAGATTCTGCCTTCCTACAGTGGAGAATGATGTTGACTGGTTCTCTGCTCTGGAAAATATCTATTCTTTGTGACTTGAGATAAAATCCTTTCAGGCACATGTGTGTAAATATTAGTGGAGGTCTGAGCAGCTATTAATCTAACTTCTGTTCTACAAAGATACAGTCAGATTTCAATTACCATTTATAAGAGTAATTAATGCACTCCGAAGTGATGAGCAGGTAATTGTGAGGAAACACCATTTATTCAGTCGTATCAGTTTCTTGTCTGTAAACGCGTTCTGTTATCCTGCGGTTTCTGGATGGATGAGTGTAGTTTTTACATAAAATCTAATTCAACTTGAATGCCAACCCTTTTATTTTTTTTAAAGCAAACAAACAGAACTCTTATTGAGTTAATTGAATGTGGAGATAAGGACTTGGCAGAGCGTTAATGATACTTGCTTACAGTCCTTTAAGAGCTGGTACCTGAAAGGCAAAAAAAAGATCTAGCCTTTACAATTAAATTAATTCTAAGATTCTTTTCACAGAGGAAAGAACAGTGAAATTTCTTGTGTTTATTTTCATGAATATATTTGTTTACAGGAATTCTGTTTTCGTCATGTTGAGTTTCCGGTGCTGGTGGAGCTGAGTATTTTTGCTTCTTGGTGCGAGCATGTATAAAAGGAATGACTTCATGGCCAGTGTGATGATCGCCTCTGCCACTCCAGAGGTACAGTTCACCATTGTTTTTTGTTCTGTTTAATTGTATTGTTTCATCTCCATTATCAAAACAAAAGGTTTGGTTTGTTTCAAAATTCAGAAAACCCCTTTTACACTGTAGGTCATGTCAGTTGTGTTTCTTACGAATGGTGTAAAATCCGTGGTGGTGTTCAAGAGGCATCTGGATGAGCTGCTGCAAGATATGCTTTACTAGCTTACTGGGCAGTAATGATGATAGGAAGATGGTTGGACTAGATGATCTTGTAGGTCCTTTCCAACCACGTGATTCTATGATTCACTGATTCTGTGATTAATATTTGACAGCATGGGTAATTTGAGCTCCATGGTTCTGAGCCTATTCTTCTGTTGTTGTTGATAATGACAATAATTGCTTTAGATTAGTTTTAAATAGTATTTATGAACAGTTACTGCATAATGTACATTTCTGAAAATACCAGTATCTGTTAACAAGATAAGAACAGTGTAGAGCCAGTCAGATATATTCCACCTAGTTGGTTTTCTTTTTTGGGGGAAGAAATTTACTAGTTTACTAGTAGTCTGTAAGATGGTGTTCATTTTAATCCTTTGTATCCTTTGAAGACCAGGAGACAAAAAAAATGATCTATATGATCTGTGTACAGATGGTAGGCTGTGTTTGTTAGGTCAAAGATAGCCAACTGAAGAATGCTTAGAAATCAGTTAACTCACTGAATTTCTCTTTTTTTACCTAGTAAAGCACTTTTAAAATGTATGATTGGGATTACATTTGCTTTTTGAATATCGTAATGTTTTGATGACATTCTTGCCTAATTGAGAAATTCTACTTCTTGTTCCTTTAAGAAACCTAAAGAACTGTGTGAAGCAACTTTTTCCATAGTGGCACCTTCTGCGCGCAGAATTTGAATCCCATCAAAGTGGTTCTCCTAATTTTCATGATGTGAATCAGTTGTTTCTGTAGCGAGCTTCAAAAGCTATTTAACAAATCAAAAATACAAGATACACGTGTGGCCTGCAGAACATTTTTCTCAAATATAAATGCCTTCTTCTCTCAAGATGGGAATGATTTCAAACTGGATGTGTAAACACAGTTCTGGTTTCCTCTTAAATTAAAATTCCCGTTTAAAATGGTGCAAAGAAGCCATTTCTCAGGACAAATGTATCTGTGATAGCTCAGAGATAAGTAGTCTCCATGGTCAAACAAAAGAGTCTTCTTCTAATCCACTGTTCTGCCTTTGAAAGTGACCAACTGCAAATGCACGAAGAGGGGCATGGGGCAGTACAAGCACACAGGAAATTTCCCCCCATTGCCATGTGTTTGCACCCTAAGGGCTTCCTGAGGAGAATGTTCTCATGAGTACTACCAGCAATCAATCTTGTCCTGTCTTTGAGTTAGTGTAAGCTTTTGACTTGCGCAGAATCCCATAACAGGGTGTTCGTCACCTTCACTGTATGTCTTGTGAAGTCTGAAATTCAGTTACATTTCAGAACATGTCAATTTTCCTTTTTTTTCTTCCCTTCTCTGTGTGCATGATTCAAATCTGCCTACTATTCTTACTCTTTGCTTGGCATATTTAATTGAAATACTACAACTGAATATGAATATTCAATATCCCAAGTTTGCCTTTATGTGACAGCTCTTTTTATTTCAGACATAGTTTTCAAAAGCTGGAAAATCCATATGGCTAGAATTGTATGTTGCTTTAGTTCTTACAGAAGGAAGTTTTCTGAAATATACTGGCAGCAGTCACAAACCATGTGAAGCTAAACAATAATTTAAAAGTATGAATCTTTTTGAAGTCCATGCTTTTTTGAATAATTTCTTGATTTTTTTTTTTTAAACCAATCTGCAGATAAGTGTACTTTTTTTCTTTTTTTTTTTTTGTAGGGTAGTAGCAGCTCAGATTCTCTAGAAGGGCGAAGTTCAGATTATGCCAATAAGAGCTATGATGCTGTTGTATTTGATGTATTAAAAGTAACTCCTGAGGAGTTTGCTGTAAGTAGAAATATTTATTTTGCATTTATGCATGTATACTCTGTGGCTTGCAGAATATAAAAAACAAATCTGTTGTATGAACTGTGTTTCAGAGTCTAATATTTCAGTGCTGAATTGACATAGTATATTTGCTTTCTACTTAAAGCTATTTGATTTTTTTTTTCCCCAGTGTTTCAGAAAACAGTACACTTGGTAGTAATACCTAACACTAAGTATGTGTAGTTCTGTTGTTTTTTGTTTGTTTGTTTTAATTGAAACCACAAATACTCATATTTTCTAGTGAAACACCAGTTTCTCAGAAAAATCTGCTTCTTAAAAACAGTAATGAAATCTTTTAGTCATTAATGCTAAGTTTTCAGTACCAAACAAAAAGCAGAGCTGCTGATTTGGTGTGAGTCTGTGTACTTTTCATGATTTGTAATTTACATGTAAACTTGCTGAGGAACCAGAAGGAGTGAGGATGAGAGTTACTGAACCTAGCTGAATGTTTCCGTGAATATTCTGATCATCAAAACAGTGTTCCATTCATTTGTCTAAGATCGTACCTGTAATGTCACCTTCATGAAAAAGATGTGGAGGTGTTCAAAACCAGGTTGGATGGGGCACTGGGCAGCCTGGTCTAGTATTACATACGGAGGTTGAGGTCCTTGCCTGTGGCAGTGGGGCTGGAGCTTGGTAATGCCTGAGGTTCCTTCCAATCCAAGCCATTCTAGTATTCTATAATGATGTGGCTACATTACTCCTGTACATTTGTCACTTTGGAAAACAATTGAGATGAATCTTTTTTTCACAGTAATCCAGAACACACAAATGAAAACTGTTGTTAGGTAGAAATGTAAAAATACTTGGATGGCAAATCTGCATCAATTCAGCTTGAAAAAAAAATGACCTGCCATTTTGGCTCCATTTCAGCAAAGTTTTACAATTTTGTGTAAAATCAGAAAAATAACGCTGACTAATCTTATCAGAGAAGACAATTTGAAGTCTGAAGATAGCTCAGAACACTGTATGTACTCAACACAAGCAAAATGCATTTGTGGTGATTTATAAAATGTATTTATAAAATTATCTGATTGATTTAAGGTTGCATGTAATTCACAACTCAGCAGTTTTTATGTTCTGAATTTTTACTGCTGTTGGTTTGAGACGGAAGCTTGTTGGTGAAGGTCTGCATTTAATGGTACACTTTAAAAACACAGACATGTGCGTACACATATGTTATGTAATTTAAGACATCCTTTAGCTCCCAAGTCCAAACATTTGTAGTCCTTTTTTCTTTCTCTAGTTCTAGTGGTAATCAAAAGCCATGGTAACTTTCCCTTTAAATTATGATGATTTTGGTTATCAGCCATGACCAAGAACCCTGCTGATAAAGCTGTTTGTTTCTTTGTAGTTGTTAGTGTTTATTTCAGTGATGATCTTGCAGTCTTTTAACATGAAAATTTTGTTAGCCAGAGAAGTTGTTCTTGTCCCAGATTGAAAACTTTTCATTATTTACCTGACAGCTAAGAGTGGTCAGAGAGTGGTCAGCCAGGAATTTGTAGCAACGTCTTTGTTAAAAATAAATAATAATTTTTTCTCATTAGGCTCATGTCTAAGGATTTATACTGATAGTAGAAACTTTTAATGTCTGAATTAAATGGAAAGTTACCATTCTTAATTGGTGTAATCAATTGAGGATTCTGAGAATTGGTTTGGAAGTTACTGCATTGTTTTAGAAATACAGAGCGGCTGACAAAGAAGCTTTCCTGGGGAAAGATCCAAAGAAGCATTTATTAGAAACACTTTTTAAAATATTGGATCGTGGGAATTACAAAGGTAAAAGCACAGTAAATTTAGACACTTACCGTACAATTGGCAAACCTATTGTTCAAATATATTTTACAGAATTTCAGTGTATACAGTGTAATTAGGAAACAACAGAAGTTTCTGATAGCCAGCATGCTGAGCAGTCTACAAGTACTTTCTAAAAAATCTTTGGCTTTGTAACAGCATTATGATGTCTTATCAGGAGACATTCATCAGTAATTAAAATGTGTGAGCTCTTTAAAGCATGTTCCAGTTATACCTAGTTAATATCATAATGCGCTGTTGCATTTCAAGACAGTGATAGTCTGCTTTCTGTGTGACGGGCAAATAATTTTCCCTGCCATTTCTGTTATGTCAGTAAGTGCACAAACCCTTTAGACTCCAAGAAACCTAGTTTTAGTCCTTGCTACAGGTACTGAAAGCCATCACCGAGTTGCAGCAATTAAATATAAAAATGTGAACAACTTATTTCCACTCAGGTGGCATTCTTGTGGCATGACAGTCTGTATGGGGTGGACTAATTCTGGGCTGATCATCTCTGGCATGTGGTGAAAATACTGTTGTATGTTTGAAGGGCCATATCAAGCAGATGTGAACATGTAATTGTTAACTCTTCATATAGGATGAATTAAAATTCTGTCTTTATTGCAGAGCCAAATTACATTAATGGATATGCCAGTATTTAAAGCTATACAGCCCGAGGTAGGTTTTTTTTTTTAACTGTTTACATCTTTGGGTGCTGTGGAAATGGAACCATTTGTGTAAAGCTATTTCATTTTGAAACACTAAACTTCTTGTACTCTGCTAGCACTGTATCTAATATCTAAAAAAAGTCAAAATGGACTACTCTCCTTTTTGAATTTGTCAGTTCATATTTCACCTGTGGAAGGCTTAAATGGTGAAAGATAGAGATCCAAAATACATTGGGACTTGAAACACTTTTTCTGGTGCTCATGCAGTAACATGTACCCATCTGTATCTGGAGAAATTGTTCAGTGCATACAAAGTGGCTTCTGGAGGAGGAGTGTTTGTTGTCTCTGCCTTTTGGTGTGAAGGCCTCTGAAGTTAATAGCACACGTTTGGAAAGTCGAGGAACATTGTGACTTATACTGAAATTGTGACTCCAAAAACAAAAGAAATCACTCGGATCTGGTGGTAGGGAGAATTCTTTTTCAGTATGTGCATATAGACTGCTTGTCAGATCTGTGTTAAGGCTGTATAGATAGATATGTAGTAACTTGAGTCTGTAGTTAAAAAGAGACAGGCTAAGTATATCTGATTGCCAGAAGTAACTACAGGAAAATGAACGCTTTCTGGCAAAATCTAATATATAGTTATCACTACAAGTTTCTTTCGATGCATAATAGTTAATTTATTATGAAAATCATTCCTTGTATTGTTTTTTAGATCTGCTGTTAACTTCATACTTCTAAGAAGAACTTCGGCAATCTGTTTTGCTATTTATGTGAAAGTATAATTTGCTGTACAGCAGTTGATTTTTCTTTCTCTTTTGAACTGGGTTGACTTTGAATTAGTCTCTGTGATGAAAGAGCGTTTAAAAATGCTTCTTTGACTGCTATTAAACTATGTGCCATGCTGGCAATCTCTTGCTTTACTAGCACCAAAGTACTATTTTTAAGTGCTTACCACACTTCAGTCAAGCCTGGCTAAACTCTTTTTGTCTTTAAAACAAAACAAAAGGCAAAAAACCAAGATATGAATTAAAACCAAAATCAAAAAACAGAAACAACCAACCCACCTTTAACCCAAACCTTTAAAGACTGTTACTTGTCCAGCATTCAAATTATGGATCCTTTGGTTCTGAATATTGCTTACAAAACAATTGTAAACATTACTATTACAGTTGCAAATTTGTGTTCTTTAAATGGTTTAGATCTCACATTTTAATAAAACAAATTAGAGAGTGAACGTGCTAAACTGTGATATATTCATGAAAGTTTTACTGACTGTAATAATGAGGATGTCAGTCAGGAATATTAGCTAAGTTTACCATTTCATGTTGCACAATTCTGTGTCTCTTAAGAAAAAAAAAACAACCATCATTCTTCAATTGTACTATTGCTTACTGATATGTTTAGCTTTAACTTCCAGTTTGAAGTAATTAAAATTAGAAATTAACAATGTCTTTTACTCCTTTGTTCCCTGATTTTCTTCTACGGGGAAACTCTGTATTAAACCACGTGCATAATTAAACTTCAGAGACATCAGTTGTGACTACCTGCTTAGTGTCCCTTTGTATGAATATTAATAATTATGTTTATTCTCGGTAGCAGGAATATATATGAATTGTGTCAAATATGTATATCCGGAAAAGACAGAAGTGTTTGGTTAGACTAGTTTTCATGAGTGATGCCTGGGGTTGGTTTTAGCAGTGCATGATAGATCTTGTGTCAGTTTTTTATACTTTTTAACATTTTCAAACATTACTGACTTTGAGGGCTTTTTGTTTCCTAGGAACTAGCCAGCTGTGGATGGAATAAGAAAGAAAAGCATATCCTTGCTCCAAATATTGTTGCCTTCACTAGGAGGTTCAACCAGGTAAATAATTTGGTGAATGTGATGAAGTACTCTTTGCCAGCTGTCTTTAAGTACAAAGAGAAGTAAATCTACTTCTATGAATCAAAATATAAGAATGTTTTTTATAAATGAAGATTAAGATTTTTAAGTGACAATTCTCAGTTACTCTGTCCATATTTCTCTGTTGTTCCTGTAGACTTGGTTCCTAATTACTTTTGTCAATGTGTTGTAGAATATTAGCAATTCTTATCCTTTTTCTGTAGCTTACCTATTCCTTTAGTGTCACTTCACTTATCTGCCTACTTACTGTGTCCAATGGTCTTGTTTTTGTGCAGTACAAAGATGAGAACTCTTTTTATCCTACCATGTTTTCTTCATAGAGCATCAGGGTAATGTCTCAGGCAGTAAAGTCCTTTACTGTAAATAAATTCAGTTGTATGTGTTTACTTTATAGGTCAGTTTTTGGGTTGTACGAGAAATTTTAACAGCACAGACATTAAAAATAAGGGCAGAAATACTGAGCCATTTTGTGAAAACTGCAAAAGTAAGTGCATGTTTGTTGTACTGTAATCTAAAATTTTATTTGTGACCCTCTCATAATTAATACGATCAACATCTTTGGTTGACATTTTTGGCCTGCTTAAGTATTTGATTTCCAGAAGTATACGTTCACTGGTTTTGGGTTATATACAGACAAAAACTTTAAATTTTTCCTACCGTGTTTTCTTCATGGAGCATCATGAGAATCATACAATACAAATTAGAAGAAGTTATTGTTTGGGGGGATATATTTGAAAAAATTGCAACTTTTAAAGAAGTCTTTAGATTTCCATACATCGATAGCATTGGATGGTTTGTTTGTTTGTTTGAAGACATTGATGAAAACTCTCTTTTATGAAGGCAGCTTTGAGATTAAATTAATCCTGCTTTGCTTTTATACATACTAAAACTTACTACTTTCTATTCTTTCTCTCTTTTTCTGTAACAGAAGCTTCTAGAGCTGAATAATCTCCATTCTCTTATGTCTGTGGTATCAGCACTGCAAAGTGCACCCATCTTCAGACTCACCAAAACCTGGGCTGTGAGTTATCCCTTGATCATTGCCTTTTCTTTCTTGTTTGAATGCTGAGTTTTTCTGAATTCTATGAATTATTCTGTGCTTTGGGAGCACTCAACATTCTTAGTCTTCTGGGTTTGTGGTGGGTTTGTTTTTAGTTTGTTTGAAAGCAACACTGCCTTACATGAATTTCTGTTTCGTACGTATGTGTTGGTTTGTTAACTGTGTTAGTTGCTTAACTGTGTGGTCTGTGTTGTTCCAAAATTGCAGAAGGCCTCAGGGCTTCTGCCAGTTGTGTTGTACAGCAGCAAGTGAGTGCACAGTGCGACAATTCTCCATTCATTCTCACACAGTTGGCTTTTAAACTATCTTAAAAATACTGCTGACAAATCTAAAAACAAATGAAATTGAGAATGTGTTTTTATGGCTACAACTGTATATGTTATGTTTATGGTTTAATCTTTTGTTGCATTAGTATATTTTGCATTACTGCATAGTTTTCCGATTTGCTGTAGTAAGTCCAGTGATATAAAATAGGAATGTAAGCATCACAGTAATTTACTTTTCTTAAACCTTTTTTTCTCCAGAAAACGTTATTGTACTTCTAATATGACTCTGAAATGGCACTCTTTGTTGCTATTTGTACTCTGAAATTCAAAAGATTTTTTTTTTTTAGGAATTCTAATAAACTGTGAAAACTTTGAAGACTGTAAATGTATGTTTTTTCCTCTAAAATTTTAGTACTGCTGAGATGATTCAAAACTCCACAGTAGTGATAAGTAGATTATTGATAATAATCAGAAATAATTTTTCATAATTTATTAAGTGTTTTTCATAGTTTAAAGTTTAAAATTAGTTTTTTTAACTAGCAGCAACACTTTTTCAAACATGCTACTGTGGGTGATAATCAATTGAATTTTAATTTGACTATACTGTGGGTGATTCAGATAAGTATTTGTTTGTTTTTGTACAGACTCCGTTTTAAATCTGCATAATCTTTTTTTTTTTTCTATGTAGCTTTTGAATCGCAAAGACAAGGCCACTTTTGAGAAGTTAGACTACTTACTTTCTAAAGAGGACAATTATAAAAGAACACGAGAGTACATCAGAAGCTTAAAAATGGTTCCAAGTATTCCATATTTAGGTGAGTGTGAAAATTTAGCTTATTGATTCGTAGCTCATTGTCTCAAAAATGAGTGTACACTGCTATTTACCTGAAGGATACTGCATGTAGTTGGTACGCCTCCCTTTATTTCGTGAGATTTTGTGAGACCTAATGGAGTTATTTAAGCTATATTCTGACTTATTATGTGCATTACTAACGTCTGGAACTCTAAGTATGTCTTTGTTTAAATGAGCATTTGAGGTCATCAGTATATACAAGAGTACTGTTTCAGAAATGCCTTCTGAGTACAGTGTGATCTAATACCTCATTCATGTAGCTTTCTATGTTTTTTGCTGGACTGTTTTCTTTTAGATACACTGTAATTTGGTGCCTCTAAGCTGTAGTTGCTTTGTGTCAGTTTCTTGTAAATATGTTGAAATGGGGAGCAAACTGCAATGCTAATCTTACGTGATTGACTTGTTTTTTCAGTAACTCCCTTTTTTTTCTTCATGTAGACACACTATCATTACTTCCCTTACTGCTCTTTTGGCTTGCAGTTCCTGCATAGTACTGAACTGTGCCAGCATTCCTGAAGAGCACCCCAAAACTACAGTTTCCTGTTAAACAAAGCCATTCTTTGTGCTGGAACGTCTTCAGGCTGCTGTTGTTTCATTGTTTATTTTTGAAGAAAGAAATAAATCTCTGAAATATTTAATTATATATATTTTGAAAGCAGTTATGGATTGTAACTGATACAGTAACATAATTCACCGTAATTATTTTCTAGCACCCAAGAGAAGACAAACACAACACTTTTTCTGCAGAAGTATGCATATAAAAAGCTGAATATTGCAGCCTTCCAGTACTTAAAGGGAGATTATGAACAGGAGGGAGACCAATTTCTACATGGTCAGATAGTGGTGGGACTTTAAATTAAAAGAGGGAAGATTTCATTACATAGTAGGTGGAAATCTTTTACTGGGAGGATGGAACAAGCTGCCTGGAGTTGTCGATGCCCTGTTCCTGGAGGTGCCCAAGACCAGGCTGGATGGGACCCTTGGCAGCCTGATCTGGTGGGTGGCACCAGGAGTGGGGTGCTAAAAGAACTAGATGTTTTTGTTTTTTTAATTTATGATTTTCGGTAGTAAGACCCAAATCACACTCTTACTTTTTCTCCTCTACTATCAAGAAGTGTACATTATCTCTTTGATCAAGAAAGTGTGCAAATAATATTTAAAAATAACACCTTCAACAAAGACCAAAAAGAAATGTTCTGTCACTCGTGTAACTTGCAGATTCGGAAAAACATGTCCAATTTGCATTGTTATTATCTGAGAGTGCTGTTATATCAGCTGAAAGTGTTGTGGGGAGAGTGAAGTTTCTGTAGCTAGACAATTCTTTAGAAGACTTCTTCCTCATATTCTTTTCCAGGCAGGAAAGGTGTAGCATAGCTAAGTGCTATTTTAGAACTTAGCTTACCAACATTTTTTTTTTTTCTCAGACTTTGTTTCTCCAAGGTTAAATCACACCTTCCTACACTGATTTCAGTGTTTTACTTAGACAAAACTCTAGGCTAATTACTCAGGTTTTAAGTGACGTGGTTAGAGAATATGGTCATTTTAACAGAAGACTGTCAGCCTAGACATAGGTTTAAAGCTTGTCTTGAGTGTATACTATGGAGTTGCATCTGTAGCAGTATTTACTTATACAGAAAAGCACCTGTAATAGTAAAGTCATGTTTTAAAAGTTGACATGCACTGTAGAGTAGTTGTTTACCAACAAGAAGTAGTTCTTTCAGACTAACAGATACATGGCTAATGTACCCATTGTATGTACAGGAGGTGTGTTGTGCTCCTACTGTATGCGTTACCATTAGGAGGACAAGAGAAGCATGGAGTGTGAATGTGATGTAACGATATTGCAAAGCTAAAATATTTTCAGGAAACTGATTGTTTAGTCATAGACATATGAGGAATTGAATATACATACAAACTATGCGTATTAAAGAAGTTTGAAGTGGTTCTTCTGAGGTTGGTGTCAATCTATTTCACACATTTGTTCTGACAAAAATACTGGTTAGTGCAGACGTCAATAGGAATTTCAGTGTTTTAATGTTCTAATCCGAATTGTTGAAGCACTGTGGTCAAGCTGTAGAGCCCATAGGTGTGTGTAGTGTTTCTTTTCAGGAGGTTAATTGTTTTCCAGAGTCTAACAGATAAACCAGTGGAAGATAAAGCTTGAATGGTACTTAAAGCTTGTACTCTGTGGCCTGCCAAAAGCGTCTGTTCTCTGGGATGTATGGAAATTCAGCACTTCTCATCTAGAAGTCACTTTATTTTTTGCCATATTTAGGCATTTCATGCATGAGTAGATGCATAGCAGAGTTTATGTGAATCATGAGGCAGAATTGTGTGAAATTAAGTAATTTGTCTTTTCTGTGAGTAACCTGAGCTAAAACAAGATGAAATCTGAGCATGTCAAAATAGCATTTTTTGCTTTATTAAAGGATTGCAATATTACAGGGGTAATCTTATTAAAAACCCTGCTTTCAGTTATATACAGCATGTGCTACTTCATGCATCGGTTTAATGCGTATCTTAACTTTGTAAAGAAACGATGAGGTAAAGAGGGAAAAGATGTGCAAAAAAAAACAACACCAAGTGTGTCTTGCAGGCTTACTAAAAGATGTATAGAATTTCCAGCTTTTTCTTTCCCTCATACATGCATTCCTTAGCCTGCCTTTTTCATGGTAGTCTCTGATTTGAAGGGGGTGTTGTAACAGTCTTTTAGAAACTTATCTCAGAAGAATATTGGAATTATACTTCATTTTGGTTAAAAAAAAAAAAAACACAACAGAAAACATCTAAAATACTTGAATCAGATATTAATTCTGATTGATAGGAACAGATTGTTAAAATGCTCAGAGTGAAGGGGAAAGATTGGATTTATTACAACAGTAAATTCAAGTTATAGAGTACTAATTTTATTAATGTAAATTAACAAAGATTAAATTAGAATAATCATACTACTGTACATATACCAGCTACCTAGTTCAAAGGATATGATTTCCTGTGTCAAGTAATTGATCATAATAATAACAAAACTCTTGCTGTACAGTTTGTAAATTGAGAATATTTATACATAATGTAACATTCAAAAATATTTAAATGTTGTGGCAGTATTTTTAGCATCCAAATTTAATTTACAGGGAACAAAAAAAACAGAAAATCTATCTACAGTCTATCTCACATGTCAATTCTAAAAGGCATAATATAACAGCTTTTAGTATAAAGAGGGGTTTTAATTTTATGTTACTTTCTTTTTTCTTCAGCTTTTATTTTCCTGGAATGATTCTTGGAAACACAATATACAAGCCCTCACATCTTTCCAATAAATGTACAATATCTTACATTCCTTATTTCTGAAAAGATAATTCCAGGTAATAAAAGTATAGCTTTACATGTTTTTTAAAACAGAACAAGAAAGCTAGCCAAGAGAAGAATTATTTCAGTGGAATGTGTTGGGGTTAGGTCTTATCATCATAACAACTTTCTTTAGTGAGTATGATCCCCCCCGGAATTCAGCCCAGTAAACTCCATCCTGATAACGACTGCGGTAGTGTCCGCCACGATACCAAACTCCATTGAGATTCGAATGAGCACATGCATTGTACCACCATCCTCCCTTTTGGTAATGAGCACAATTACCTGTAAAAGAGAGCTCAATTTCAGTCTCAGAAACAAAAATCATATAGCGAACAAAAAAGCTCAACAAAACACTTTTTTTTTTTAACTGTGTATTTATTAATGTGTAAACTGTGCAGTTCATGCAATGTGAACTGAGCTTTCATCAAGAGCCATGTTCTGCAGACAGTCTAGCTGGTGTTGCTCTCCTTTGCTGGAAAATCTGTTGCATTATTGTCTCAAAACCCTCATATGTTTTACAGACCCTTGTTTAATGTAATTAAAAAACATACACAATAATGTTTCTGTGAGAATTTTTAATTCAAATCAGTATGTATAAGAGTTGGTTGACACGTCAGTTTGTCAGTTTCTGCTTTATAAGGTAAATTCTCATTTTAAGAGTTGTCAGCTGTTGTTATTAAGTCTTATCTTTTGTGTACAGCCACAATTTATTATGCAAGAGACCAGAAGAGATCTTGTTTACCTGTGTATACATCGTGGTCCCGGTCCAACGTGGTGAACTGTTTACCATTGTGCCAAGTGAAAGAGTCTCCCGCATTGCCATTGTAGCGTCCCAATCTCAGCTTGTAATATTCACTTTCTGGCTCCAGTCTGAAGCTAGCATACTCAGCAAATACTTTCCGTCCTGACCAGTCTTCCATTGTTATGAGCAGTTTGTAGTTGCCTTGATTTGTCAACCAATAAATATTTTCTAGGCCAAGCCAATATTCTCCATCTATATTACCAAATCCTTGCTACAAAGGAAGCAAGAGAAGCATGTTAGTGCTGTGTCTGCTTTATTGGTAAATCTGAATGTAGTCGTAAATAGATAGCAAGCTCCTTTTTAAGTGAGCTGTCGGCCAGACTCTAAACCCATCTTTTAAGTTACTTTACCAGTAACTTTTAGAGGGTCGAAGACATTAAACTTCTCACTTGTCCTCACCTTGTATGTCTCCCAGTTTCTGAAAAAGTTGACAGAACCATCCAGCCGTCTTTGAATGACTGTCCAGCCACCGGGGTCATGCCGTTGATCACACCAGACCTGCATAAGTCGGTTTGTGTTTTCTGGTTTTACAAGGTAGATGGAGCTTGTGTCATGGCCATCTTCTAGTGCTTGTAGACAATCTCTCCAGGGTCCTGTGTCAAAACAGGAAGAGTCTGCAGTCAAAATGTGTTTAAGCATAACTTAAATACAGACCAGTATTTCAATTGTTAGTGTTTTTCTGTGCTTTTTAGAGTGTATTTCCTTCTGTTGAATAGCACATTTGTTTTTTGTGGCTTTTTTTTGTCTTATTGAAGCTATGGTGTCCACTAAGTCTTTTGAGGCAGATTACTGCATTGTAATATTATTGCTGGAATGTTTCAAATGGATTACTGATACAAGTAGATTCTTGAGGCAGCTGAATTCTAGTAACATTGGTTATATTTTCCAAGAAATCAAATAGGAATTAGTCTGTAGATAAATATTAACATTTTAGAAAAGAGAACGATAAGAAGGAAGGATTGTCAGATTTCTCTTCTGAGCAGTCGCTGTGAAGCATATGTTGCTGCTAAAAATATCTTCCTTTTAAAATTATTTCAGTTGATCTGCTCTTTTTTTTTTTCTTCATAATTCATTGTCCAACACTGAAAGTAGAAGGGCTACCCTTGCACTTAGTACATGAAGTAGTAATAAATTAGTTTCATGGAATTGTCAGTGTTTTCTGTTGTTGTTGTTTGTCTTTTTAACAAAATCATAAGTCAGTGTACCAGGAGACAATCCAGATTTTTGATCTGTGGCAGTACTGTTTTTGTTTCCTCTGTCATGCTCACAGATTGCAATTAGAGTACTCCTGCTAGGCTTCTTCTCTATTTCTCTTGTGGCTAACTGTTCAGATTTCTGGAAATGCTTATGTAGATGCAATATTCTGAGACACAGAGGTAGAAGGAGATAGGTTTAACAAGTGCTGGTAATTGATATTGCTCTTGTTTATTTTATCACTTTTAATCAGTCTTCCTGCTATTGGAGTGTTAGAAATCAGATATATTATGCATTGTTCACCTCTGTGTCTTTATATTTAACCTAACAGAGTATGTTCTTTTCAAATTTGGTGACCCTGGCACAGGCTATCTAGTGAAGCTGTGGATGTCTCATCCCTTGAAGTGTCCAAGGCCAGGCTGGATGGGGCTTTGGGCAGCCTTCTCTGGTGTTGGGCAACCCAAGGAGGGGGTGTTGGAATTGGATCATCTTTAAGGTGCCATCCAACTTGGGTCATTATGTGATCTCATCCTAATGTGTTTTGTAAGCTTTTAGCTGTACCAAGCAAGTCTAAGGAGATATTTCAATATCCCAAACAGGATATTGAAATTTTACTTGGAATTCGTATTTTGCTTAGTAGAATATTTAGTAAAATACAATTGCAGTTATTTTGAACAATTTCTAGTGCTGGCCTTAGGTTACTTACTGGCTATTTACTGATTCTTCTACATAATTTCTTAGTATTGTGTACTTATTCAGTATTTTGCAGAAGTGATTAACCCAGGTTGCCCTTTTTGGCATGAGTGGGAAGCAGGAACACAAATAAGAACATGAAGTGAACAATTTATGGGTGTTTGTTTTAGAAGCTGAAATTCTTTTACATGGAATCAAAACCAAGTATTTTTAACACTTTCCCCTTATTTAAAATTTTTATGTTTTTATGTATTTGTAGATATTTTTTTGTTACACTTATCCATGGAGTTGAGTAAATTTCAGTTGTTTTTTGAAGACTGGAACTGTGTACTTATCCACATACTACTTTATCAACTATTTTCTTGTGGGAGGTACTAAGCCAGCAGTAGCAGTTATTGCCATTATATGGGAGAGAAATAAAAGCAATTGTGTAAACTTCTTCACGCTATATACACACTATACGCTTGCTTTTCCTGAAAAGCAAGAATGGCCATCACATGATATACTGAGAGAATCCTGATTTTTTTCAGATCAGTAGTTTTGAAAAAGTCATTTCAAGGGAGTAAAGCAGACTTTGAGATGTAGTACCTTTGAAAACAACAAAGAGAACAGAGAACAGACATTTAACATCAGAAATATTTTTGAGTGGATTTGTAGGATGGAGATGCGTAAGGAGACCGTGCATTTATGTTACATGAAGGCCGTATTAGTTTTTGATAACTGATAGTCTGTCATCTTCAGTATAGCTCTGGACTTGCATCCATCTATGCCCACAGAAATGAAATCCGTCCTAAGATAAGCTGAGGAATGTGACGTACATTGAAAATGCATTTGTAAGTAACTTCGCTAACTCAGCATAATTACGTTTGCAGCCATGTGGTTTTGTTTTGCATCTGCTTAATTTCTCTCTTCTGTAGTCATTAATTGTTTGGATTGTATTCATTTGGATGAATGCGCTTTTGGCAGTTACATTGCTTGTTATTTTGCATTATTTAATTATTTGAGACCCATACAATTTAATTATTAATGAGAAAGAGGATAAATCTTGCTATAAGTATTTACTCCCAGATAACTCCTACCTAACGATGAAAAGTGGATTCTGAAGACAAAACTTTTGTTCTTAAAAGAATTTTATATTAAAGTGGACAGAAATCTTTCTCTAATCATATTCTATGTCTTGATTTTTAATTGGAATAATTAAACAGCGCCAAACTATTTTTTCAAATGCTTTTCTAATATTCATTTTAAAAGTAAGCAGCAGAGTTGTATGACTTAATTGTATTTTGTCCTTTACATTTTTCTATTCTTGGCCCAGTATTCATGAACTCGAAGTGTTCTTTTCAACTACAGATTCATATAATTCTGCTTTGCACCATCTTCATCTGCAAAATGTTTCGCTAAAATGAGTTATGTTTCAAGCTTTTACAAATATCTACCTTTGTTAGAACACAGTCATATGTCATGCTTAATAAGTAACTGGAAGCTTGGATTTATGTAGCTTTTAATTAATTTAAAATCATTAATAGAAATGAAAGAGAATGTGAGATGTGTTTAAAAACAGATAATTAACTCAGAAATAAAAATCTGACTTTTGATGCAGGTTATGTACATAATTAACTTAAATGTTGCTTATCTTTCAATATCTATTGCCCATGTCTTCCAAGGGGTTCCAGGATATTACATTTTTTTTCATTATATTTTTGGGAACATTTGACATGGATACGTGTTTATATGCTTATTATCTAAAATGGACTTAATACTTAAAATACTCTACAAAGTGAAATCACTTACAAAAATGAGACATCTACAGTATTTATGTCTTGATAGAACAACATCTTCAGCCTGCTTTTTTTTTTTACCCAAGTTGTTATACAGTCCCAACTGAATTTAGAAGGAATGTAATATATGCCACCGTCCATCTCTTCATTCTTCTATTTATGCTGCATAGATTACACTTACGCATACTGAAATTCTACACTTGTAAATTATAGTTACGGCTTCTACCTTTATTGCATCTATCATTTTCTGTGTCTTTTCTGCATACTTGATACGTTTTTTTGTCAAATACTGTACTTTTTTTTTTTTTCAAATTAACCTTTGTGCCTTTTTTCTGTTAAGTAGTCATAGTACTAAAAGCAGTTCAGATAGACAAAATAATGAATGTTAGTGGATTTATTATGGGAATGATTAACAGAGATATTACAGTACATAACTGTTCATAGGAATTCTCAGGTCTTATGTTCCACTTAAAAATCAGTTCTAGCCTGGAAAATAAACATCATGTTGTCTGTATATCTTTTTTGTTTTTTAATTGTACGATAATATAAGTTTCTTGCTAATTATTTCAAGTAACTTCTAACTACCTGCTTATCTGCTTGGAGAAGAGTGTATGAGACTAAAAAAATAAATAAGACAAGGTTTTCGAATTTGTTGGGGACAGCTTTTTCATAAATACATAAAATGGAAAATAGACCAAATAAAGAACAGACTTTACTAAGTTTGAACCTAGCAAGCAGGGATGAACTGATTGAAAATTTGAAATGGAAAGCAGTGAAGGCAGCCTCTGATCATGAAATAAGGAAGTCTGTAGTTCTTAAGGAACAGTAGGAAACTAAACAAAGAAAATGAGTTCAAATACATTAAACTTCAGCAAATTCAGAAGAGTGTGTAGAGAAATTATCTAGACAATGCAGAGAGTTTAGAAGTTCATTACGAAGTATCTGTTGAGGACACTGCAGTGGATTTTTTTCTGTTGCAGAAGGCAAAGGAAAACAGAAACTGATGTGGCTACATCATTAACTTTCTAGTAGCATTGAAAACATGAAGAAAGCTTAAACAGAACAGATGCTAGGATGATTGTTGGTGCACAGTAATAAGTTTAAGATCAAGGGAAAAGGTTGATTTGCTTCTTTGTGATGGAGAAGACTGTTAAGGGATTAAAATGAAATGGAACCTAACACCTTTCTTCCATTTTGCTTTAGTTTTTGTTGAGAAGGTCATGTGGTGTTAAATGTTTCCTAGAACTGAGGAGCTTTAGCAAAGGTTGAGAACTTGAGAAGTACAGAAAGGACTGGATAAAAGGGTATATGGTCTTTTTTTTTCCCCAGTGACTGGACAGTTGTAGTGGGTTTTTTGCTTGCGTGGTGGTGTTCGTGGCTTGGTGCTGCTCTTCCCCCCCCCCCCCTTTTTTTTTTATTTTCCTAGTTCATTCCAGATGCCCATAGTGAACTACATGAAGCATCCTTCTGGGCATTAATAGTGGGTAGGGGCTTTGAGATATGTTTGGGAAATAGAGAACGTTCTGGATGATGAGGAGAAAGTATTAAAATGTTCTTTGCCCACCAAAAGGTCAGGGGGAGGGGAGGAAGATACTCTGGAAATGAAAGGCTAGATAACTTAGCTTCACTTCTTGTCATTTCCTTGAACAAATCAAACTGTTAATAAGTAGAAAATAAGGAAAGAGATTAATAGCAGAGTGGATTTGTACAGAACAAGTACAATAATTCTTTTTCTATTATGTCGATAAAGAGAAAAATAGCAGATATCAAATCAACTTGGGATGTGACTTCTGGAGATCAACATATGACAGTCAGCCAGATAAACAGCATTTTCTCAGGCAAGTATCATGCAGTTCTACCATCCTGCAAAGTGATCATGACTCAAAATGTTTCTCTGCAAAAAATGAAGACGCTGTATGAAGATAGATCAGCAAAGGTACTATGCATGTGAGATCTGTTCTGTTCTGCTGTGTGATAGTACACAGGCCTCAGCTCAAGTTTGTTGACGTTTTCTCCTGAACATGATTCTTCATTCAGACTGTTAGAACACAGGTATTGATGTGGGTAGTCTTTTGTGGAAGGCGGTTGCTTATTGCTGTAACATTCTTTGGTTAAGTAATCTTAGTTTACCTTTTTTCTCTGGCCTTGAGAAAGCTATTGAGATTTCTTTATATTAAAAACAATAATAATAATAATAGAAAACACCTAGGACTTTAACTGTTTTCTTTTTTATTTGCTATCCATCTAAAACAAACCAACTCCATAACCAGCATCAACAAAAATGTATTTGTTTGTAAAATCAAAGAATCTCAAAATAGTTGTGACTTAAAAAGTTAGGGACTTAAAAACTTGAGAGCAAAAGCGAACATAACTTCTTCCTTTTTTAAGAAAGAATTAAGGAAGTTAAGTCCTGAAGTTTCAGGACAGTGAATTTATATGCACTAGGAATAAATAAAATACTATTTTTAAATTCTACTCTTGTCAGTTTTATTAATTCCCACACTAAAAAAATATTTTAGCTGGAGCTGAGGTTTATAAGATAGTTGTAAACTCTGCAAATAAAGACTTAACAACAAAGACTGAAGTAAGCATAAAATCACTGTTTAAAATGAAGCCACCAGTTACCATTTTGTGTTCGTGAGGAAAAAAGCATGAGGTAGAAAAATGAAAACTGTATTAGAATATCAGTTAAATAGGTTCTTAAGTTGTTCATTCCAAAGTCTCATTTGCTTCACTGTGAGTGTCTTCATTGATTTTGATTAGCTTTTTATTAATTCTGATGGAATACTGTATCTAGATCTAAGGGCAACTATTCAAAGGAATCTGAATACCAAATGTTACTTGAATTCAGACTGAAGTCTAAAACTTTTGTTTAACTCTCCAAATTCACTGTAATCTCTTAGACTGTTCCATTATCTCATCCACCTATTCATATTTTCTACTTTCTGTTCCCTAATAAAAGCTCTGGAAAAAAATCAAACTGATAGTGTTAGCATAAGGTTAGGAAGGTCAGGCTTTAGCAATCTGAAATATGAAGCCTGTTGTATCGTGCAGATAGAACTCTGCCCAAAGAATCTCCTGCTAAAAGAAACAGTAATTTAGATACTCCAGATGATTATCAGTTTATCAGTTACATTTATTTTTTCATACATCGTCAGTTTTTGAGGTATCCTGTCTCATATTGCAGATTTTTGTTCGATAATTTGTACCAGTAACAAATTTGGAAGCAGTTTAACTTTTTTTTCATAAGAGATGGCCTTACACCTTTCTATAACCTTAACTGAACTGAACATAATACTGACGTAATGACTAAAGAAGTTCTGAGTGACTGTACTGAACTTTTTTTATGCTTCAAAGGAGCAGATTAAAACTTTATGGCAAAAAGTGTTAAAGTTTTTTCGTTATGTAGTAGCAACTGCAAGTCTGGTGGTCCAAGAAGGCAAAAGTCCAGTCGTACTGCTACATTTTAGGCTGTAAGTTCTCCCAGAGGGCCTTTGTCATTTGTACAGCTGGTACAGTCAGCTCAATTTGTGTAGACTGTGTCAGGTCTTAGAATCTCAATCAGTTCGAAATCATTAATTTTGCTAAATGTTTCCTACTCCTTATTCTTATAAATTAGTGAAGACATATCAGTAACATTACTTACCAGATGGTTTATCAGTTGAAGTGGGAATACTAGTAACTGCAGGCATGGTTGGTAAGGTAGGTGGCAGAACCTTTAAGTTCTGATCACTCTGAATCTCATTAGTGGATATCTGATTAATCATACGATTGTAAGTAGGAGGCTGGTATGCTTTGCTTGGCGGCTGTGGAGTTTGTGGCAGAGGCTTTATGGATGGCATTCTTTGACAGTATTCTTCTAGCTGGTTAATTATTATTGACTGATTATTTGCAATTGACATCAAATGCTGATACTTGTACTCTAAGTCTTTGTATTTGTTTGCAAGCTGCAGCATGTCTGCAGTTTGATTCAAAATCTTATTCTCAAGTTGGGAAAGTTCCAAGGCATTGTCCCGTTTTCGGATAATTTCATGTAATAACTGCATATAGAGTTGTGTGACACGAGAGTTCATATTTCTGCTCTCTTTTCTTAAGAGCTTGACCTCATTAACAATCCCACCATCTACCTCTACCAGTTGCTGGAGAGTTTCTATTTGTCTCTTTTGTTTAAGGAGTTCATTGTTAAGTAACTGTAATTCTTGTTTATTTACCCTGTTTTCAAGGAGAACCTCAGGTTCCTTAGAATTCACACAAATGGCACCTGTCACTCTCTGTTGAGGTACAATAAAGGTGTAAGTACATTTGTCCTGTGGATCACTGGAACGCTTGTATCTGTTCATATAAATGAACTCTTGCTCTTTTTCCTCATCATTGTCTTCAAAGTCTTGTGTTTTGCTAGCAGCAGTTCCTACAACAGCTATAAGCATTAAACAGATGAATTTTGTTGTCATCATGATCTTCTATTTCTGGTTAAATATTCTTCTGCAAAGAACTTCATAAAATCTGTTTTAAAATAAATTTAATGTAAGTAACAAATTGGAAATTAAGACCATGCTTTGGAAAAAAAAAAAAAAGAAAAAACAATTTGTTCTATAACTTAACATACAGTATAATATTGCATAATAATTAGTTTGACAATGAACAGGTGAGGTAATTTTCTTGTCAAGTACAAGTTTACATCAGCTAGAGGGGATGTCATCAGAAACGAGATATTTTGCTATTGTCACAACTAGAGCAGTTAATAGTTGCCAGTTTATCTAAAGTCTGTGAAGAATCACAAAACACTGTTTGAAATACCAGTCTTTGAAGAGTCCTTACTTCCAAGCAAGTACCACAAAAGTTTCCAACATTGGTGTTTTCATTTAAATATAAACTACATTTTAATTTCCTAGACCTGCAAATATAACCCTTAAATGTAAACAAATATAGGTAAATCTGTGCTGTTTGAAGTTGTAAAAATATTCATTAGCTTATTTGCAATATTTTATAACTGCAGAGATTATTGCTTAGGTGAAATGCTACAATTTTAGTTTGGTCAGCTGTACTGAATCTTATAATAAAAATGAGGGGTGAAAAAAGTGGAAAAAATTGCACTAGTCCTTAATTAAAACCTCTACTGCCCAAATACCACAGGCAGTAGAATCTCTTGTTTTTCTAGACTAGTGTAATCGATAACTAAAATTTGTATTTATTGTGTTTTGCATAAATTTACATTTATTCTGGCTCACTGGAATTACGGTATTTGCACTCAGCCTGATTTTAATGGTTACTCCTTTGGAAGGGGAAAAACGCATTTAGATGTACATGGGAGACAGATGACTCACAGCTAATTAAATCAGCTGCTAGTGTTTACTGACATACTGCTACAGGTTGATTATGATGAAATTACACTAACTTCTTTTCTTTGAGCAGCTTTATACTCAAGGTGAAAATTTGAGGCCATCACAGTCTTTAAAAAATATAACTCAATACTGCAGGTTCATAGGCAGCAGTCTTCCAGGAAGTGTGAACTTGGCACTAGTGCTACTGCCATGAGTGAGAACATTATCTATATATATATATATATATCATAGGAACCCCAAGGTTGTAAAAGACCTCCAGGATCATCTACTTCAACTATCCATCTCCCACCAATATTTCTCCACTAAACCATGTCCTTTAGTACCACATTTAGATGTGCCCTCAGCACCTCCAGAGACAGTGGCTCCATAACCTCACCTTCACTGGTATCTCATTTCAGTGCCTGACCATACTTTTGGAGATGTTTTTCCTAATATCCAACTTGAACCACGCCTTGTGCAACTTGAGACCATTCCCTCTGATCCTATTGGTGTTATCTGGGAGAAGAGGTCAGCCCCACACCTTGCTGCAATCTCCTTCCAAGAAGCTGTAGAGGGCAATAAGGCTTCCCCTAAGCCTTCCCTTCTCCAGGCTAAACAATCCCAGCTCCCTCAGGAACTCCTCATAAGACTTGTGAGGTGTCTGGAGCACAGCTTTGTTTCCCTTCTCTGGATATGCTTCAGAGCCTTGATGTTTTACAGTGAGGGGCCCAAGACTGAATACAGTACTTGAGGTGCAGCCTCACCAGAGCGGAGTACAGACGGATGATCATCTACCTCCCTGCTCTTAGTGGCAGCAATATTTCTGATACAAGCTAGGATGCCATTGGCCTTCTTGGCCGTCTGGGCATGCTGCTGTCTCATGTTTAGCTGAGTGTTGACCAACATGCCCATGTCCATTTCTTCCACAGTATTCCAGCAGGCTCTAAGCCTGCAGCACTGCCTGGAGTATTTCTTGTATTTCTATACAGATGGGCTATTATTGCAAATGTCTCTGGCATACTAGGTGTAAAATGGACTTTAAGTGTTTGAATTGAAATACCCGTCTTTCCCTCAAAAAAGCTATCCTGACCTGCTGAAAGGATTTTTTTTTTTTTTAAGAATAGTTTAAGAAAAAAATGGAATAAAAATTTGCCTCGTCTTAACATTTCAAAGTCATTCAAAATGAAGATAACCATCAGTAAACGACATCAGCATGATCACAGCGTGCTTCTCTCTCTCATGATTTTGTCTACAGGTCACCTTTTTCTAAGGTGCTCTTCCTATAAAAGAAAATGCCAGAGGAATCCCAGGCATTCATACAGACTGGAAGGAGTGGTCCTTGAGAGCAGCCCTATGGAGAAGGACCTGGGGGTCTTGATTGATGAAAAACTTAACATGAGCCAGCAGTGTGCCCTTGTGGCTCAGAAGGCAAATGGTATCCTGGGCTCCATCAAAAGTGGGGTGGCCAGCAGGGACAGGGAGGTAACTGTTCCCCTCTACTCTGCTCTTGTAAGGTCCCATCTGGACTACTGTGTCCAAGTGTGGAGCCCCCAGTACAAAAAAGACAGGCAGCTGTTGGCAAGGGTCCAGAGGAGGGCCACAAAGATGATCAAGGGACTGGAGCACCTCCCCTGTGAAGACAGGCTGAGGGAACTGGGCTTGTTCAGCCTGGAGAAAAGAAGGCTGCGGGGTGACCTCATTGCAGCATTTCAGTACCTAAAGGGAGCCTACAGAAGGGAGGGGAATCAACTCCTTGAAAGGGTAGATAACTGCAGGATGAGGGGAAATGGTTTTAAGTTGAGGGAGAGGAGATTTAGGTTGGACGTCAGGGGAAATTCTTTACAGAGAGAGTGGTGAGGTGCTGGAACAGGCTGCCCAAAGAGGTTGTGGATGCCCCGTCCCTGAAAGTGTTCAAGGCCAGGTTGGTTGGGGCCCTGGGCAACCTGGTCTAGTATTAAATGGGGAGGTTGGTGGCCCTGCATGTGACAGGGGGGTTGGAGATTCATGATCCTTGAGGTCCTTTCCAACCCTGGCCATTCTGTGTGATTCTGTGAAAATGTTGGAAGTAAAAGTACATTTGTAAAAGAATGCTTTACAAACAGAAATGCTCTGTTTTCATGTCTTCTTGGCAGCAGACTGTTTATGAAACAGTTCTATGTCTCTCATTGTTTCTACTTGTAGATTTGAGCGGAAAAAAAAAAGTTCAGAATTAAGACTGTTCCATATTATGATAGACAATATCAGGTAAATAGCATTTCTTTGTAGTTAGATTCAAACAAACTTAATTAACGTGCTTGTTTGCAAAATTCTGGATGATGAGTCTATTAGGGAGGAAAAAAGCTTGCTAGGGTTAGTGGGGAGGGTAGTGAGAAAAGCACTTCTGAGGGACGTTTTAATGTTTTTGAGTTGCTTCCTCTTTTTTTTTGAGAATATGAAATTCATTGGACCTCAGGATTTCCTTCTCATAAGAGACAGTGATCTTACCTATTAGATGTCTAGCATGCTAGCTTTCTATTTTCTTCTGTTGTATTATGCAAAGTAATTGCCTGTACTCTTTTGTCCTTAACTAGTGCTGCTGCTGGCTGATAATTCATTTCTTCCTGTTTTTCTGGCTAAGCCCTGCTCTTTCTCTCTCCCCTTCCTATCAACTCCTCTGCACTGGTCTAAGAGGAAACTGTATGACTGGAATCATGTTCACCACCAGTGCAAAATTCCTCTTAGTTATTTGCAGATTTTCAACTTTGCCACTGCACAAGGGGACAATATATGAAGCCATGCTTAGAGGTTTGGTGCAAATTTTCTTTGCTGGAAATGTCTTTATCCTATCAGAACTTCTCCAGCAAACAAGCATGCAAACAAAAACAGGTGAAGTGAAAGAATCACTCTTAAGAGATCTGCAATTTTAATTAATAATACAATTGAACTTCCAATTAGAAAAGGTAAGAGAATTGTAAGCAATTTCACATTTAGATTCTGGCAGTTCAATAGTTGTGTCCTCCACGAAACATTGTTTTAGCAGAGTTGAGTTGGTACACTGCCAAGCTCATACTACTGCAGATGCAACTAAGGTTAGCTTTGTTGATGCTTACCATACTTGGTAGTATTTATTACTCGGATGAAAACTTTGTTTGTTTTTACCTGTATAACTGCATCTGTACAAAAACTTCTGACTAGCACTTATTAACTAAATTAACTATTAACTAACTTATTATATTAACTAGGAGCTAAGTGTTTTGGTGATATTTCAAGTTGTAGACCAAGTGTTGGTCTATTTATGTATATAACTGAAAGAAGGTAACAGTGACTTGGTTTGTTTTCTCATTCATTGTTTGCTCAACTGAAGATGTTTGGTGACCTGCTGAAAAAAGGAAACAAACTTTCTGAAATGGTTATTGAATGCTACAACTTTGGATTGTTGTTTTCTGCCTTCTAAATGGAAAAAGCAAATAAAATTATTATTTGGCTTTGCTTGGAAATGGTTGCCCGTTCTGTACTCTATCATACTTGAAGAAATTTTGGTTAGCCAAAGTATGCACTACTTTCTGATTGCTATGAATATATTGAAAGTTACAGATGATATTTCAATGAGGGTTAAGTATTTTACCATCTGAAATAAACACCTGCTTCTCATCTTAGACTTCATTAGTGCCACAGTCCTGAAATGGTGAAGTTAAAAATATTTCTGTTTGCAAAGTTTTACTGTTGACTGTTTGAATGTTCAGTGATTTTTCTTTTTTAAATGGGCTTACCTTAAAAGAAAGTGTGAAAAGTAGTAATGTCAACAGTGTGAGTTTTTAAGCTATTGCTGAATGTGCACTTAACTGTACACATTCCATCGTGTATACCTTTTTTCCGCTATTTGTTTATTCTGATCTCATGTTTCCAAAGTAGAGACACAAATATTTATATTCAGTAATTTCTTTGTGTTTCTGAAATATTTTACCTATGTGAGTTTCGTATGAAAATGAGTGAGTGGATATATCTATGAGATGAAAAGTATGACTTGAAATAACATAATAAGGTATAGCCGTTTTTTAAAATTCCTTCCACCAGTAACCCATCAGTGCTATCTATAGCTGTTCTCTCTTGATGTATTTTTTTTAAATAAAACAGACATTTGCAGTATAACTATGGAAAGAAAAGGTTTTATGAAAGCCTCTGTGTGTATTATCAGTACTTTTTTGCACATAGATCTCAAGTAGTCTTGTAATATTGAGAGATTGACCTCTTATCTTAGAGAGTCTGTAGTGTTCTTTTAATACCTATGCACTGTGATCCACAAAAAAGCAGAGGAAAAAAGGAAAACCAGTGAATGGTGACTAAGCAGTGAAATCAATTTTCCTTTATTCTGGATTATGAGTCAGCTCAAGGAGGAAGTGTTTTGACATTTAAGGAAGACATCACCTGTAATATAGCATTTTTAGGAAATACTATAGCAAACTAATGAACTCTGTAAATCCTGTGTTGAAGACCTTCCATTAGACAAATATAGAAAAGAATGACTGAATTTCATATCAACATATACATTTAATCAGTATGGATTCCTTCTACAGATAAGAGTACTTAGAGGAATCAGTAGGCTAAAAGCATTTCAAGTGCTTCTTGCTACTGTTCTTATTTTTCTATATATAGTAAACTGTTACTAAGCTAGAGGACTGTATGTATGCAAATACCAGGCGCTGAGGTATATAAATGTAGCTTCTGTCCAAGTGATAAATGACACTAAATCTACTCTTGGAGACTGCTTTATGCAAAGGGACTTCTAGGGCCTTCAGTAACCATTGTTATATGGTTATTCAATACTGTGTAGTAAACTTTACTGCAAAGATAATCTAACTGAAACACTTATCCAATTTGGTTTGAGGAGCTAATAGTTAAGATTTTGTCATACGATGAAGATCGCAATTTTTTTTTATAATGTTTTTAAAGGTTTGTATATTGCAGTTCAGGACCCAAGGATGCAGTTTTTGTCTATCAGGCTTCAGTTATGATAGTCATTATAAAGAAGGCAATTTTCTACCTGATTTTTTATGCTTAAGCAGGAGTGTTTGTAACTGTCAAAGCAGAATAAAATTCCCCATTTAACTTATGACTTTTAATAACAACTTTTCTTAAAAGCTAGTTGCTACCATCTTTCCTCACTGCTATTCAATTTCCTTAAAAAGGCACCCTGAGTATATACATCATACTTAAAAAAAAAAAAAAAATTAGTTTCAGAGTTCAGACTTCTATTATTTCTTGTCACCTTTTCTTTTTGGGGGGCTGGCGGAGTTCAACATAGTGTTAGTTTCTTTAAAGAATTAAAGAGTGGACAAATGAGATTAGACACTGTAAATTTATTCCTGTCCTCGTGAGTCAGTACAGGATGAACAACTCTTATAGACAACAATTCTTAAGACTTATAGTGCAGACTGAACTGCTGAGTTTGCGTGCAGGTCTAACATGTCAGAGCTGAATGTACTGGTACCTCAAAGCTTTTTAGAAATACCCAGACAGATAAAAAAAAATAACATGCTTGCTATTTGCACACTGCTAGTATTTTCTGATTTCCCTGTATGATTGTTTTGACTTAGAGGGGGAAAAAAATTGCAGTTACCCTACATACAGATGAGTTTGATTTGCTGCATTAGCACACACTTCGACAAAATTCAGTTCTGTTGGCTAATCAGTATTTTTTTTGTATATTGGTCATATTTAGTATGCTGAGGTTAGCAGTCATTTGGAGGGCTGGCTTTCCCTACATGCACTACGTGCTGTGGGATATTGTGTGTGGTTTCCTCAAGAATTTAGATGCATAAATGAATGCATAGTTACAAAAGCTGTAGTATTAGATCTTATAGCATTTTTGCTAGAAAAGATAAGCTATCTGACTCGTGTGTTGACACATAATTTGAGATGTTTATTCTAGAGAAGAAACATGAAAAACTAACAATGGATCTTCACTGTTAATTTAATGCTTTTGTGTTCAATGCTGAAAGGGTTTGAAGGATCAAATTATATTAATCTATCAATTTTTCATGAAGTCTTCATTTTCAGTGTGATTACTTCATTTTTGCTGTATTTGAAGGGGAAGGGACTTCCATCAACCGCTTTTACTTCAGAATTAACTTCTGCAGTTGACTTTTTTTTCAATGAAAATTACTGCTGTGCAGAAGCAAAAACACTATATTTTTCAGTTTGGTAAAAGCACAGCAGTATGCATGCTACGTGTATTAGGAAAAGTTTTAAGGTTTTGATGGAAGTATAATAGGGATAGGAATGGGCTGACACGTAGTGGCATGCAGTTTCAGTTACAGAAAGGTGATGTAAAAGGAAGTTTAACTCCAAGTTTATTGGGTGGAGTGATTTTTGTTTATTTGTCACTAGTTACTTGCTTTTATTCTAAGCCATGCAACGCTTCTGACAGAAAACTTACTTGCTTTAGAAGCTTTCACTGTAATGCATTCTGTACTTTCTATACTTAGCTTTTTTTGCCCATTTGAATTTGTGTTAAAATCTTGATTCAAAAAACTAGTTCATTATTCTTAAAAGAAGGATTTTTGTCACAGGGGAATGGATTAGTAACAAAATGCTTTAGTATGATAGTGCCTTCCTTCCTGTAGAACTTTTGTTTTGAAATAGTACTAATTGCTGCAAGAAACTTCATAAAATTATGTATTCTTTGCTTCCATGTAACTTTATCAAGTTTTTGGCAAAAGAGTAAGGCTTTTTTTAGTTACAAGAAGCGTAGATTTTCTTTTTGGATTACCCAAAAGGAATTTTAGTCTTGTTAGTGGATTGTTCTTTGTGCTTTACTAAAGTTCTGTTCTAGACTTAGAATGGAGTTACTGAGAGCACTGCTTTTGTTATTACTTCCTTTAGCAGCGGCCTCACCTTATTTTCACTTAATCCGACCACCAGCGAAAAGTATTCATAGTGTGTGCACATAGATGTACACTTAGTACATAGTAGCCCTAGAACAGATTCATATTTTTATAAATGTGAACCTTTCTGCTCACAAAAAGTAGTTGGATCACACAGTAAATTTTTACATAAAAATACAGATGCTGTGTTTTGTGGTTTTTTTTTTTTAATTGAACTTTACTTTGTAGACTCTTCAAAGTTCTGGGAACTGTTGAGTCTCTTTGATCAGGCATAAGTGTGTGAAAGAATGCAGATTTAATCATTTTTAATAATAGCAGTCCGTTACAAAAGTTACTATAGAAATCAGAATGTCCTAAAAAGTTTGCTGTGAGACGTGCAGCATTCAAAAGCTTTTGCAGCCAGTTTGAAGCACTAAGCCCAAAGTTACATGCAGAATTAAATATGATAAGATAAATTTCATATTCAAGAAAATAATGGCAATGTAGCTTTTCAGTGCTTGGTTTCATAAAGTCTCTCAATTGTTTCCACAATGAAATCTGTATGTGCGCATTCTTCTTATTTTGTGGAAAAGGAAGAAAATTAGTTTGTTGCTGGTACTAGAAAGCAGTAGTGTAATGTCTTTGAAAAGCCTTCATTCTCTCACATGCAAACAAATCAGTCTTTGGACACTCAGCATACAAAAAATGTGCATATTTTAGATTTAATACATTGGTACTATGCATTCTTACCCCGCCTCCTTGGTCTTCTTTCTTCTGTCCTTAGCAAGCTTTCATCAAAGCTGATCAGAACTGCTTGTCCGCAGGAGTTGTGACATCTCACTTGGCTGTTGGTATCATACACACAGCTCTCCCGTGACTGTAGCCTGAAGTCTATAGCTGAATAGCTTTATATGCTGCACTGAAGTTGAATAAGCAGATATCTGGATGTTCTACAAAAATATTCCCTTTTTTTTTTTTTTTAAAGATTTTTCACAGCTTGGCCATGTGTCTGTACAGTATTGCTGTTGAGACACAGGCTTCCTCTTGGTAGGAGAGAACTCTGCGTTCTGGTTTTAAAATCGTGAGTTCATCATTGCTTCAGACTTGCAAGAAGCCTTATTTGAACTTCAGTTCCTTTGTGGGAGACTTTCATCTGGGGGGGGCGGGGGGAAGCACGCAGCAGGCCGACAGGCTCTGGTTGGATGGGCGAGCCTTTCCTCCTCCCACTGGCGCTGGGGATCCGCAGGCGAAAGGCGCGCGCGGGGGCCTCCCCTCCCGCCAGCGGCGCAGCAGCGGCGGGCCGAGCCCGGCGGCGCTCTGACCTCAGCGCTGCGCGGGGCTGCCCCGGGGCCGGGCCAGGCACTGCGGGCCGGCTGCAAGATGGCTGGGCTGTGCCGGCGTCCTGCTCGGGCGGACCAGCGTTTTATGTAACCTATTGTATTTGTGTGCATTTTTCTAAACTCTGTTTTTGTAGCTGAGACTTCTTAACCACAAGTCATGACCGCTTGTTCCATCACATTAAAAACGGGAGAAAATTCGAGCCCGGGATGTCGCCCCTTACATTGTTGCTGTTGATGAAATAATCAGTGATAATATCAAGGAAAGTTATTTTTTTCCTGTGGTCGTTCCACAGTGTTAGGAAGAAATCCCAGAGATGGTGTGAGTCTGGGTTGGGCTTTTTGGTGAAATGAGATGTTAGAGTGTGTAACTACAAAGGATTTGTCCCCAAAATGTTGGAGTGTGGGGGGATGCTTCCTGCTCGTAGGCTTTTTGCAAAACGTTATGAGGCAGAGAGAAGGAATGTATATAGGCAGCTCCAAAAGTAATGCTTCCTGTTTATTTTCATGAAAAACGGATACAAAGAGCACGATAGCATTATGTGATAGAGCAAATTCTCAGCTACAGAGCGGTCCTTTTCAACAGTCACTACCATTAGCTTTGCGTTTTCACCTGCAGTGAACAAGAGCGTGCGTGGTGCACTTGATAAATAAATAAAATAGATAAAAAATCTGCACCACAAAAAGTGATCCACTGTTGCTGTCACTACTGCTGATACCACCATCCACCTTTCACTGTGCTCACGTCCACTGTTTGATCTCCATAAATGTTCAGCAAGTGCCAATGGATGTCAATGCGTGCAGTTCTTTTCCTCATGGGGAAATTCAGTGATACACCTTTGCTTCATATACACTTCCATTTCAGACTCCATTCTGTCAGGCAGCAACAAAATTTAACAAAATATTAGCTGGATAGTACAGCCTCTACTGCTATCCCACCAACATCCAGCTCTGACGTCATGGGCCAACATAATGAAACAGGAGATGTTACTTTTGGAGCAGTTCTCACATTCCATCTGGGCTCTGATGTAGTCCCTGATGATTTTTTTTTTATTTTATTTGCTATTTTTTTTTATAAACTGGTCCTTCTGAATGTTGGCAAAAGAGTGGGCAGCAGTGCTGTGTTATTTGGAGTAGCACTGATGTTCTTGTTTCTGTCTCTTCCTACGTCAGGAAATAGCATGTTCCCATGAAGGAAAATGAAATTGTCCAACTTAAAGCAAGCTCTTACAATCTAGTGCAGACTGATAATCCATGATTTTAGGTGATCTCCAGTGTATGTTGTAATATTTACCTTCTAGTCATATTAGTAGTCTGAAAGATGATGGAAGGATATACTATTACAAAACTCAGTGTAGAACACTTCTGCTCTTCAGCTGTTACCTTGGCTTTTTGGAATGATCTTTCGAGTTAATGTGAAATTTATAATGTATTGAAAACTTCCCGGGAATCTTGCAAGGAAATTATTGGAACTAAAAGTGCCGCTTAACAAATGTAAAGAAGTTCATTTTTACACACCTTCTTATCAACATCTTAGCAAACCAAACTTGCCTCTCTGTAATTCTGTGTTATGGTCATCTTTTAAAAGGTGCATCCAAATTATTTATTTGTTCATAGTTTTTCAGACAATTTTGAAGATCTTTGTAATGTGAAGAAGCTGAGGAAGGCAATATGAGCGTGTTTAGATTAGTCAAACAATGAGCAAGGAGATTTAAATTCATTACGCTAGTAATTCTCTATGCTTTAGTAATATGAATTTCTTGTATGTTCATTGTGCGGCCTTGGTTGTTGTTGGCCTTGGAAGCTGAAGGCCTTCAATGTGTGCCGGGGAATATTAGCACCTCTCACTTGCTACTTTCATTGTGGTGTCATTATTCTGTAATTTAAGTTGAAATCTTACTTCTTTCTCTAGACAAAGAGAACCCAAAAAAGGGACTGGAGTGGCCATTGTAGTGCTTTTAGTTAGGGGCATTTGGATACTTAAGATTAAAGAATTTCAGAGCTTTCCAGATGCAGATAATTTTATACTGTAAGAAAAAAAGAAAAAAGCTTATTTGAACTGCAGTGTGGTAATTCTCTTCATTTGACAGATTTAGCAGAAGATCTAATGACTTTTCTTCAGCTTTATCTGTGATTCCCCCTCGCTCATTTCCAGGGTGCCATTTCAACCTTCAGATGTGTAGCGCTTCTTGAGAGAGGGAAGTAGGGAGCAGGAAAAGTGAGGAGAGGTGGCTTCCATGGGTATTTGCCAAGATAAGAAGGTAATGAACTCCTGTGCAGATCAGTCTCTCTGAATCTTGGCTCTTTACAGAGCTGGGAAAGTAAGCGCCTGCTTCACTTACGTTTGAGTCGAATATTTCATTTTCATCTAAAAATGAGTGTTTCTAGTTCTTTGCTTTCATAGAAAAATACATGATTCTAACTTGATGTTACACCTCAAAGCAGTAAGGTTCTCGTAAGAGCTTTCCAAGAAGAGGGTTCCGAAATTTTGAAGAACTTTATTTAGGACCAAATTTGTGACAGCTTTTAAGTTCATTAGCATACACTTATGTTCCATTGATTTTAGTACAATTACATAAGTGCAATTAAAAGCCTAGTAATTTAACACCATGAAGAAGGCTGAAGATTTCTGTTGCATGTTTTTAAGTTGGCGGTGTTCTTTTATTGAAGAAGATTATAAGTAAAAGGATCCGAAATAGTAGAATTAGCCAGACCTTGTTTATTTGATCATTCTCATTTCTGAGTAATCGATCACCTTTTTGATTAAGTGGTGCTGAGTGCTTTTTCTTAGTTTAAGGTCTGAAACTTTTCTGTGTGAGTCATTCAAAATTGTTGTAACAAAGCTGCCTTACTTTTTCTTTCAGTTACAGTTTGTCTGTTGCAAAGAATAAAGATGTTCACTAGGTGGTAGGGAGCTTTTATTTGTGCCAAGTGTTTATAGATTGTTTGAGCTGACTGGTATAGAACCGGATATTTGTAAAAGTGAAGAACAGTATTAGCTTTGTGCAGGCATTCTGTTTGAACCAAATGGGAATGCCTTTTTCTTCGATTTGTAAGAGTGGGGTTTGTTGCTTTTATTGAAGTCTGTATGCTTAGTGACATGTTTTTCAAAGCATTTCATAGTTGTTGCATTTGTTTTTTGTCCTGAGAATCTTCAGAGATCAACTTCCATTCAAATCCCAGGTTGGAGAATAGCAGACTCTAGGAATAGTGAAAGATCACAGCTCATTTTGGCTTTGAAAGCTGATAGTTTTCTTCATGAGAATAATTCAGTCAACAAGGAGTGGTATAGTGCTAAACTTGTCTTTGAGAACTTAATAGAGTACTGTAAAACATATGGTCATGTAAATTAATTTTGGGTCAGCGATTAGAAGCTCAAGTTAAGCAAAATAGTTAAGAATGTGACAATCTTAAAAAGATGAGCTTTGGGAAATCAGACAAATTACTTTGTGAAGCATGTGTAGATGAATTGCTGAATTCATTTGACACAAGATGCACTGAATCCAAAAACTGAACAGCAAAAAGTGCATAGAGAGGAATAGAAATTCAACTGGCAGATTCAGAGAAGAAATGCTGTAAAGAAGAAATGCCACCCAGACTTAAACACATAAATATTTATACAAGATCTATATCAGGAAGTCCCTGAACCACAGCTTTCTGATGAAAGGAAGCTGAGTCTCACAAGCAGCTATTGTATTTGCCTTTTCCTGCATCTGTTTTTGTAGCATTCTCTTTTCTGCTGCTAGGTAACATCAGAATGAAGAAATAGTCACTATTAGAATATTCATTCTTTTAATAATGTATTTTCCTGGTTCATGGAAAGGAGCAAAAGGAAATGGATGGGTTTTGGGGGAAAAATGATAACATTTGGTAGTAGTCTGTGATTGTGCTCCAGTGGAAAACTGTGCTGGGAAGTTTTGGCCAACTTTGGAATTTTTTCCTTCTTCAGTGGGTGCAGGAATGATTTGCATCAGACAGAGGCTTTTTTGGACATAAATTCCTAAACATAATTCCACTCTAACTTCTGGTAACATTTTCTTTCACACACTGGTATCTTGAAAGTTGTTTGATTTCTGATATGCTTATTTTTCTGTTTTGCTATGTTAGGCTCTGTTGCTACAGTAACAAATGTGAAATGTTTAACTCCAGTGATCCATTAGGTTGAGGTTATTCAGAAGCAATGTGAACTCATATTCTTTTTTTAGTTTTGGGATGGCTAAGTACGATGTAATGATAATATTCCTTTCATTAAATACAGAAAATGAGTTCATTGAGGTTCTTTTAGTATTCCAAGTGAGACTTCTCAGAAAGTCAATATTAGATATTTACAGGCACTTTTCAGTGTGGCCTTTGGAGTTACAGCCCTGCTTCAGATTTTTTTTTCCCCTCTGAATTTGTCAATATACTCGAGTAAGGAAGAGTAAGACTTTATGCAGGTCAGCAACAATTTGTGTTTGCATGATATTCACTGTGACATTAGACTGCTTAGTTGAGGATGCGGTGCATGAAAAACTAAGAGTGAATGCCTTTCAGGAATGTTCGGTTTTCTCTAAAGCACTTTAAATCAACTGTCAAACTGAAAAGACAATCCACCAAAATTTTATTACTTTTATTTCCTTTAAAGCCTGTGTATTTGTAACTATGCTGAAATGTTGTGTCTCTTTAAGAGCACTAATATTTCCAGCTGCCCCTGCCAGGCATTAGCAGAAAATGCTTATGATATTGAGTCACTGTTATTTTCTTTGAATTCCTAAAAGGATAGATGTTGTCCATTTGTTTAATGTCTCTGCAAAAAAAAGAACTGAATATAAATAAGTGCTTCCATGACAGATCTGATAAACCACTGTAGTGGGAAAGTTAATGAAGTTTGAAAAGATCCGTCTCAATCTGTAACACTACGGGAAGTAGCAACACAACAATTAAAAGCATTGGCAGTTTTGTAAGGCATGCATCTTCTTCCACAGAAAGACTATTCCTTTTTTTTTCCAAAGCAGCATTGAACAATGTTAAACATAAAAAATGAACTGCACTTTAATGGTTTAACTTAGCAGTTGCTCTGGCTGAATAAAATGATTCAGAATTGAGCTTTTGGGAAAAAAAAAAAAAAGCAACAAAGAAACAAATGACAACTATTCTTCTGATTAGGAAATCAAGCTTAGCGGAAGAAAATGTCACCCAAAACTATTCAATGAATTACATTCAATTCACAAACAGCCTTAGAAGAGTAAAACTGCAATTTTTAAAATAATTTATTATTTAGTGAAAAAATAATAGTTCCATTCAAGTTTATTCTTTGTTCTTTAATACTTCTTAATGTTTTAAAAGAATTGAAGAATTACATTGAGCAACTTAAGGCGCACATAATTCTGTTGTGCTTTGGGTTTGCTCTTGATCCTGTTCTTATGACTTTGAGGGCACCAAAATGAAACGAGAGAAAAAACTGTAAGCATTATAAAATCACATTCATGATAGAGCAAAATAAGGAAGAAGCCATTGACACATTCTTGGACCAGAGCAAAGACTGACTGTTTCTAAATCCATTCAAGAGCTAGAAAGCTTTCATCTTCCAATTTTTTGTGGGGAAAGTCCAGTGGAAAAAAAAAGTCGATTTTTTTTTAATACTTTCAGTGAATCTGTTAGTAGAGTTTGATTCACAAAGAGGCACAAAGTCCCCCTAGCTATAATCAGAGTTGTCATGTAAGTAAAGACAAACATTGAAGACCAGATAGATGCATCTCTTTCAGCAGGGTATATTATATTACAGAATCACTGATGACTTGAGGTGGGAATGGAGTTCTGGAGGCCATCTGGTGCAACCCCTGCTCAGGCAGCAACATCCAGAGCAGGATGCCAGGAAACATGTCCAGATTGCTTTTGAAGATCTCCAAGCAACCTGTGCCAGTGCTCCATTACAAACATAGCACAGAAGTGCATTCTCGTGTTTAGACAAAACCTCTTGTATACCACTGTATGCCCAGTGCCTTTTGTTCTGGTAGCAGACACCTTTGAAATGAGCTGTCCTTAGTGCATTCTCCCTTCAGATATTTCTTCAGGCATTGGTAAGATACCCCAGAACCTTGTCTTCGCTAGGCTAAGCACTCCCAGTTCTTTCAGCCTCTCCTTATAGGAGAGATATTCCAGTTCCTTTATCAGTTTTATGGCCCTTTGACTCTGTCTATTATGTCCACATCTCTGGTACTGGAGAGCCCAGAATTGGGCACAATGTTTCACGTGCTGTCTCACCAGTGCTGACTTGGAGAGAACGGATTGCCCCTCTTGACTTTCTGGCAGTATTTTTGCTTGATGCAGCCAAAAATCTGTAGCCTTCTTAGCCCACGTTCAACCTGGTGTCCACCAGGACCCCCAGGTCTTATTCTGTCAAGCTGCTCTCCCCTAGCAAGCCCTCGTGCCTAGTGTTGTTGCTCCATAAGTAGAGGAACAAACTGTTCCTTGTGCTGTGTAAAAGGTTTGTCAGCTCATTTCTCTGGCCTGTCAGTGTCACTCTGGATGGCAGCATGACCCTCTTGTGTCCTTGCCACCTCCTCAGTTCTGTATCGCCGACAAACTTTCTGTATCTTTCTGGGGTTGCTATTGCCCATATAATTAATGGCAGTGATGCAGACATTGACTACTTCACTCATTACTGGTCTACAGCAAGGCTGCACAGTTGTGAGCGTATGTGAGCATTGCTTGATGAGCGGTGATCTCAAAATCTGGTAATAAATTTAAAATAATAAACACATATTTTAGGAAGAGCATTATTTGCTAGAATATCCATCACGATTGCCATTCTGTAGGCAGATTCTGTCAGAATGCGTATAGGTGCAAATACTCAGGCCAGTGCCTTAGCCATATTGGCAAGTTACCACAGGAAGGGAAAGACACACACACAGAAAAAAGGGTCTCCAGAGGTTAACTTGTTAACTTCCTGCTCAAAACAGGGCTTATTTAAAAATTAAATTAGGGTACTCAGGAACTTGTCCATCCGAGTTTTGAAAATATCCAGAAATGGAAGTTCAACACCTTTCTGGGAGATGTTACTGTGCTTGACCCCTCTAACAGCAATTGATTTTTCTTAACCACTATGCTAAGTGGGTTTTCCATTGCTACAAGTTATGTCAGTTGCTTCTTGTCCTGTTGCAGTGCGTGTCTGAGAAGAATCTGGCTCTGATCTGTACAACTCCCACACAGTCTTTTTTTTGTTAAAGAAATGACCACAGTTATGTTCTGCACTTCTGGCCCCTTCTATCCAGGCTAAACAAGCCCAGTTCCTTAGGCCTTCCCTCATGTGTCATCTGTTTCTGCTTGTCAGGACATCCCAGTAGTCTTAGATAGACATCAAATTGGACAGAGGCCAGTGTTGTACTGCAGTATTCCAGATGTGGCCTCACCAGTGCCAAGCAGATACAAAAAGCTTATCTCTAAAACATTTGTGAAACTGTACTGTATTCTCTTTGGTTGCCACTTCTGTACAAACAGAAGCATTTTGTAGCAAGGCACTCTACTAAGCCTGCAAACTGCATGTTACATGTTTGCTTTATAATCTGTGTTATAAGTAAAGTGATATTTGTAATATTGCTTTTTTAAAATCTACAGATAACTAGAGCATGACTTATGATTGCTGTGTCAGGAATATCTAAGTAGTTGATGTATTCAAGTCTTTAAGTCATCTTAAAGAGATGTTACAGCTTCTGAGAAGATGGTATGACCAAAAGCTTCTCTCTTCTTAAATTTATTTTTCCATTTATAGAGTGAGTCAGAAGAAACTGGATAGCACAGATGCTCTTGGTAGATGAGGGAATTAAAAGTTGTACCATTGCTGGAATTTAATTTTGAATTTTGTTGAATGAATGCTTGATTTTAAAGTTGCTCAGCCTTTCAAAGGACTAACAATGATGTAGTTGCTTTTTCTATCCAGTTGTTGAAACTATTGCTTTTGAGTGGAACTGTTTTTAGTACTTGTGCACATGCTGTTGTAGCAAGTGTGGATTCTGTTACTTTTGTTATCCACTTCTTAAAAATATAGTATTTGGAAATACTGTGAGTGCCAGTTGGGTCAGATCTCTCAGTACTTTATGGAAATGTTGCATTTGTATATGTGAATGTTGAGACTGGTTTTTAAGCTATGAAGTGCATTTGCCAAATGATTCCTAGGTTTTATTCTGATAAATTCTTTCTCCACTGAAAACTTACTGAACTTGTGAAACAAGTTTCCATTGAAACTCTCAATTCGGATGTCATCATTTTTGAGGAATGCTGGGCCTGTAATAGAGTATCTGTTCCAGAGTAAATATTCCAAAGCAGTTATTCTGTGCTTTCCAGGTGAAAAAAAACCCAGGGTAGGAATGTGTCCCTCCTGCAATGCTTTCTGGTTTCTGAAACCGAAAAAGAGAGAATTTGATGTTTTGCATAATAAGCATATGCATGAGAAGTTAGTTTGATTCGGTCAAGAAATGTCATACGATCAAGAAAACAGTGCGATACAGAACATCTTTGTTTTTTATTATATATTTCTCTTTCAAGTAAAAAATAATAATAATAATAAATTGGCAGACTTGCATGCCTTACACTGTGCTTTTTTGCTTGGAATATGTAACACTGTTTCAAATTCAATGCTGGTGTTGATTACTCCAGAGTACTTACTAATATGTTCTTGTTTATTCACTAGATCAGCCTTACAACATATTTAAATGTGTATCTTACTAACATGAAATCTTAGTTAGATAAGCCAAAATAAGATGTTCTCTTTAGCTATGTATTCTTTCAATGTCAGATTTTCTTAACTTCTTGTGATTAAAGCACCTGCTACAAGCAGTCCCTTTTTTTCCGTTAAAATCAGTGACAATTGTCTGAATAGACACATAGCCTTGTAACAACAAATTAGTCAGTATAATTTTTGTATTCCATCCTCTCCTATAATAACATAGGCATGGGCTAGCATATTTATCGAAGAATATTAGAGAAACTGTGGCTGGAAGGCCCCTGCAGTTCACCTGGTCTACCTTTCTGCTGGAAGCAGGGGCCATGGATTAGGTTATCCAGCAGAATCTTATCAAGCAGAATCTTGAGTATTTCCAGGAAGGAAAATTGCCCTCTTTCTCTGAGTGTCCTGGTTTTATCAGTATTGCATATCGTAACATCATGCAACAGGCTGCTGGGTGCAGAGATGCTGCACTGTGGAGCTGCGTTTCCCGTTTCTCTCTCTAGCAGTATTGTGTGAGTTCTGACTCTCCAAGAGGGAGATGCATTGGGATGTACTACATTTCCCAGGAGCCTTCACATGACTACTGATACTGGGGGATGACTGAAGAGCTCTCTTGTATTTTCTGGGAGATGAGCAGTGAAGGGTCTGCCAGTAAAGATTCAGACCAACTCTTCAGTTTTATTTTTGGTTCATTTTATTACTCTTAATTATACTGCATTATTCCTTTTAATAAATTAATTTCTCCTATCTCAGTCTAGTTTTTCCCCTCTTCCTAACCCCCCCACCTTTTTCTCCTGGGGGGAGGGAAGGGTGTCACATGATTAACTCTTTAAACTGCAACACTGGGGAACCAATTCTAATATTTGTTCTCACAGTGAAGAATTAATATGCAGACAGAATTTCACAGTATTATCTGTGTTCAAAATGACCTTCAAGTCCAACAGCCAACCTGCCGTAATGAGTCCTGTTATCAGACTATGTCACACTGGCAGATTCTGCTGGCTAACCTGGATTTTTCCCATCATCTTATATTTTGTTGCTGTGTATCCGAATAGAGTATTTCCGTCTGTCCCATAACCTCCTTTTAAGTCTAGAAGACTGGTTACTACTTGCCTCTGCACCTTCACTTCTCTAGGCTGAACAAACCCAATTCCTTTAACCTTTCTTCCTTGAACAAGTTTTCTAACCTTGTAGTCATTTTGATGGCCATCTATTGGGACAACCTCTGATTTTTTTTCAAATCTGACTTGAAATATTATCATGAATATATTTCTTTTCTTGTAACAAAAAAGAATAAGGTACTTACTTGATAAGTTACCTGGATTTAGTTCAATCCTTGTTTTAGTGTTTGTAGTATTAGTGTGAATTTTGCCAGAGTTCTGATGTTTAACAAGAAAATACAGAGATATGCTATAGTCTAAATCCAGTGAAACTGCATGAGGAAATGGTTTTGAGATTCTAATTTACATATGCATATGCAAATTGCACCCGCCTTCTTTATAAATAATAAATAGAAGATCTTATGTCTGTCAAGAGTTGGGAAGTTCATCATTTGAATATTCAATGGTTTCAGCATGAAAACGATTTTCTGTATTCTTATGCCAAGCTATTTCCGACAACTCCTGTTGTCATCATTAAGATACTCTAAAGCAAATATCTTCTGAATATTCTCCACATCCCAGAGTGTAGTTTGATCTGTTCCAAACACTTGCTTGCTGTGTTAGTATATCAAGAATGGAAGGTGTTTGTATACTTATGGTGTATAGTATGTTGGAAAAATCACAATGAGAATAAATTTAATCTGCATGTATTTAATACTTTTTTGTTGATGTTGATTTCTAGCATAATTTATAAAAGATTATAAAAATGTTCCCCATTCTTCAGGTCAAGCATTGCATTAGTGGGTTTGTAAAATTGACAGTAGGAGGTTTTCTGGTGTTCTAGATATGCTTGTTCACACTTTTTTTGTACTGGTTTATCCAGGAGCCCGTCATTAACACTTATAAACTCTATTTGTTAATCTTACTTGCTTAACTTCTCAGTGACCCACAAATTTACAGCTCATTTTGAGTCTGTATCTCTCTTATCTTGTTTGTTTTGTTTCTGTATGTTACTTAAGCCATTATCTATACAGAGTGTGAGATGTTTTAGATGTTCTGGTACTCTGTTAACTTTTATTTAAATATTACTGTGAATTCTATTTAGCATCAATGATATTAAAAACAAACAGAACAAAACAACAACTGTGCTTTTCCTTGTTGAATTCTACTTGTTATCCTGAAGCTTGAGCAGAAAAGGAGTATAGTAATAAGTTTAAGTTTGGAGATGCTTCTTTAAGGTCCTGTAATTATTAGGTTACAATTACAGGGATACTCTACAAAGAGGAAAAGAAATTAAAAGTTCTAAGTCTAATTAAAAAAAAAAAAAAGCTACAGTTATAATGTACAGGTAAAATTAGAAGATTGAGTATGAATGCAAACATAGTGGCAAACATGTATGTGGGTCATAAGTGCTATGTGTCATAGGTGAGTCAAGTGTGCAGAGCTGCTTCATGTGGATCTGAACCCCACTTGGGTTGTAGAGATTTGTCAACCAGAGGTCGAAGAAGGAAAACCAGTTGGGCAGGGATCAGTAATTGTAGTAAAAGCATGTGATACATTGTAAGAAGTACCAAAAGCCAGTATTTCTTGGGAATGTTTCAGAATTCGGGACTGTTCAATTAAAAATAATATAAATATTTTCTCTGGTAAAGCTTTTTGTCCTTTTGACAGCCTTATAGTATGCATTGCTATATGTGAGTGTTCTGGCTAACTGGCATCAGATAGAAATAAGTACTGGTCTTAATCCTACCCTTACTTTCCTCTAAGTGATCGCATTTGTTTGGCCACTAGGCTGGCAACATCTATTACAAAGTGCATGTTGTTGCCTTGGAAAAGATGCGTGTTCAGTTTCTTAGAGTATTCTAAGGCCTAACAAGACTAACCAGTATATAACTTTGGTTATATAGAAAAATATTCCAGCCCATAGTCAATGGAAAATGTCCAAATTTTGTGAAACCAGTGATACCACAAAACTGTAGTCTTTTCTCTGACTATGAGCTAATCTGCTAAGAATGGCGTCTCTGGTTTTACAGGCTGCTGACCATAGTGATTTTGACTTTCCACTGGTTACTCAATTGATAAGTAGCTTTCTCTCTGTCCCCTGCTTTACTTAGTATGGTAGAACTTCAATACTGTATGTGGGAAAAGGCTTTTTTAACTTTGGAAGTTGCTCTCTAGTAGATGGAATGCTCAAAATGCATGATCTGGCTGCACTGACTCCTACATTTCAAGTTCACTTTTCTGTTTTGTGGTGTATTTCAGTTTTCCTGTGTTTAAACTGTTGGTAATATTACTGCTTTAATTGAGCTCTAGAGTAAAAATTTAAGAGTTAGGTATGTTATAGTTCTTTTTTTGTCATTTAAAAATAATCTCTCTTCTTTACATGCTGTAATTTCCATTGATGAATTTAATTATAGATTATTCAGCCATGCTTTTCCTGTGTTGTTATTTCCATGATGCCATAAACTAATGAATACAATGTTCTCCACATGCAATAACCAGCTGCAAAATTGATTTTAGTGACAATGGAGAAATGTCATTATCGCTGGAAAATGTTTTGCCTGTGGAAGCAGCTGCCCATGATCTCACCCTCTGGAAAATATCCCAATGGTTTCACATCTTTGAAAGCCTTTTCTGTGCACAGTAGCACAAATATAAGCCAACGTTTGAAAAGCTAGTGGTTTGTGTTTTATTTGGCATAGTGCAGATCTGAGTCTTTCCTTTCAGAGGCAGGTCTTGAAGTCTTTTGCTGAGAAGAATGATTTTGTATTTTCTCTGAGCAAAATAAATTGATTCTTATCTATCCCTTTCATCACATAATGTATATAGGAGTTCACAATGAAGGCATACAGAAGCGGGACAGGCTGTAGTCAGACCACACTAGGGAGAACCCACACTGTGCCCTGTGGAGAGGTGATTTATTCTAGGTTATTTTTTTTAAACAGTCAAGTTCATGTCATTTAATAGGATATTTATAGAGTAGATATACGTTCGGTTCACTGACAGACTTAGCAGAGACTGCTAGTTTTCCTGCAAAGCTGGAGAGATAGAGAGATGTGGAAATTAGGTAACACTTCAGGAATGCTAAGTGGAAAGACTAATACTATTTGTTTCTAATGTCATGTTAAGATGGCAGCAAACACCACTTGCCAGCAGCAATAACTCCTTTATAGTTACAGGTAGATAGTATACTGGGGAGTTAACTGTGGTCTTTTAGATTTAAATTACTACCCACAGTGAAAATACAAAAGTAACTATGTTGGCCTATTCACCTAATTTTCTTAAGTGAAAATTTTATTTTTCAGTTTGCAAGTGTGTAGACAGATGAAATACGCTGCTGTAAGTTAGTTAATAGGACAATACTTCAAATGTAAAGAGCAAGCACGCTCAGTCACTCCCTCTTCCACTGAGTGTCGTTTAATAGTCAGGTACGTTTTCAATAATGATCCTGAGTTATGTCATTCTAGAAGTACGTAGAAATGAAAACTGACAACAAATTCAGAACGTTTTTTAGCAAGTAGTAAATACCCCAGATTTCTTATAAGCTTGAAGTGTTAAGGTAGTCTGAGTCATATGAGTCTGCACTTTATAAACTGCAAGTGTATCTGTAAGAATTATTATCTCCTCAGGAGAGAGGAGTTTTAACATGGGAAAAAATATTTTAAGATTTTTCTGAGCTAGTGAAGGAACCTAAACTAGACTGTAAAATTTGACCTGATTTCTAAGCATCTTTTATCTTTTTTTTTCTACTCCAGAGAGGTAATGCCAGTTGGTTTATGTGTTGTTAATCCAACTATATTCCACTCATTTATAAGGATTAAATATCTTTTTTTTTTTTTTTTTTTTTTTCTGGTGAGATTCTGAAATTAACAGTGTCCATTGGAGCACTCTTTACTGATTCACAGACAGAACAGATAAAGATGCAGTCTCCTCTAGCCCATACTGGATGGTCTGTGTAAGACTGGGAGGCAGTTTAGTTATAGCCTTATGTTTTCTCAGCAAAGCATTAACAGTTCAGTATGAGTTGAATTTGTTACTGCTTTTCACTGCTTCTGCATCTGTTTCTTCATTTTTGTATAATAGTTTGCATAATTTGTTTACCTACTACTCCCTAAGCAATGGAAGGATTTTCCAGAATACATGCACGGATAGGCTTAAATGAAAGAAATGAGGTAGGCACTTACAACCTGGCTGATGCTGGACGTAATCCGACATGTGACCCAATGAACCCCTTACTTATCAGCTTGTCTGATATCTGCAAAATCAGATAAAGAGCAAGCTAGTGAGAAAAATTCTTGTAAGAGATCTCCATAAAGAGACTGGAACAGATTGCCCAGAGAGGCTGTAGATGCCTTCTCTCTGGAAGCATTCAAGGCCAGGCTAGATAAGGCTGAAGGCAACCTGGTCTAGAAGGAGATGCCTGTAGCAGGGGGGTTGGAACTAGATGATCTTGAAGATCCCTTCCAACTCAAACCACTCTGTGATTCTATTCCTAAGTGACAGAGAAAAGTTAGTGCAGATCCTGAAGATAGTTCTTGAGATATGTAGAATTGGACAGCAAGTCTGAATCTGAACTATAAAACTACATATTAATGAAGTGTCAGGTGAACTCAACGTGTGAAGGAGGTTGTGCTTGTGCAGATGCTTAGTATTTGTGTAAATCTGACAAATTTCCTGAGCTGTATTTCATGAACTGTGAAGGAGCAAACTTGCTGCTGATTCATAACTTACTGCTGTAGATGATAGTAGTATGTAACTGAGCACTAGAGAACACATAATTATGTTTTGATTTCAGGTAAGAATTTATATTTTACCAAATGGAGATCTTACTTTTTTTTTTTTTTTTTTTTTTTTGAATGAGGAAGTTTGAGGCATATTTACTAGCAGGAGAAAACATGACAAATAATTTGTTTTCACTGCACACACTTAATATACTTCCAAAGATTATTAGTAATTAATGCAAGCATATTAAAGTTGTTTCAGAAAGGAGTGTGTTGCGTAGAGGTGCTCCATTCAATTTATTGTAGTGGCTTTCCTTCATTTTGAGAAAATTCTGCTTGACTAGCACAATTGCATTTCCTGTTGCTTTAATAGCTGGAATTTATTGAGAGAATGTAATGTGCTGAAGCTGGAAGAGTAACTGAGCCAGATAGCTCTTTTCCTGAAACAGTAAGAGTGCTTTTTTTGAAGCAGGGCAAGAAAACGTGAGAGGAAAAAAAGTCATTAATTATATACATGCTCAAAAAGGAGTGTGGAAAATCTGATATGGAAAATGTGATATGGAAATATGGGAGATTTTTATGCTGCACAAGTTATTTTCGTGTTGAAAAGAATGTTCCTTTCTTTGTTATGCAAAAAGGAAGCAAGAACTTCTCTATTCATGTTATATAATAGTTTAGGAATATATTAGTTTAACTTTTTACTTTTAGCTGACCCTAAATGTCAGAAAATCCTTTAAAGAAAAGTCAGACTGAGGTAATGTTTTTGACACACAGCAGTAATAGCTGCAGTGATGACTGGCTGAAGTGCATGTGGTAATTTCTGTTCAGCCTATTTGAACGTAGATGTTTCTGAAAAACTTCGTCATAGAAAGGATAAGATGCTTGTCCTACTCATCCTGCAAGGTTGCATGGCAGGTTCTGTGTCTGGGACAGCCCTACATGTGTGAGTTGCAGCACGCTTCAGTACTGTTCTTACAGATTGCAACACTGTTCTCCCACGGAGCTATGATTTTATCATGCATTCCAGAAGAAGTTCTTAGCTCAATTTGAAAGTTGGAATGGAAACTAACTGTAAACAAACAAGAAGATACCATTAGTGCTCTTACTTACACCAGAAAATGTTGGCAGTAGATTGCTTACACATGATAAGGGATCTACTGAAAAGCCACAAATGCTAAGTTCTTATATTCATTGGTTATGGCTCTGCAAATTTCTCATAGTAGACATCAGTCTACAGAAGCGCACAAAAGCAAAACCTGTTCTGTCCCTTTTTTAAAGACATACTATAGAATTATAACACAAGCTGTGTGAACACATGAATCCTTTATTTAATGAACCTAGATGATGGTGGTGGTCAATAATTGCTGGCCATTTTGCTCATTGACAACTGTGCAACTTTTTCTATATGAAACACCAGATTGATTGATTTGTTTGTTTCAGGAATTTATCTCTTTGACTTAATCTACATTGATTCTGCATATCCTGCTTCAGGCAGCATTATGGAAAATGAACAAAGATCAAATCAAATGAACAATATTCTCCGAATAATAGCTGATCTGCAAGTTTCCTGTAACTATGGTTGGTAATATTTTATTTTTTATTCCTATTAAGTCTTAACTAAAGTGTCTTTAATAACATGATAAAAGGTTTCTAACCTATGTAATGGCAGTGCAAGAGGATAAGATCGGTAGAGTTGGACGTTGGACACAATTAGGCAAATGAGCATATATTCTAAACTGTAATAACTGTAACAGAAATTGTGTGGCATTTACTGCTGAGTATGGGCTACAAATGACATATTTCCAAGTACAGCTGACAGTACCAGCAATATGTCTAGTTTGTTACCATTTTGTTGTTAATGTCATGATGAAAAGTTTACAGAATTAAATACAAATGTTTAAATACAACAGCTGTTAAATTCTCTATTAAACTTTTTCTTATACCTCAGTGAGGAATATGACATTACTTCTGTTCGTTAACAGAATTCTGCTCCAAAATTCATTTATGCAATTCTAGCCTGTTATGCAAAGCCTCATGTCAAGAAACATGCTGCTCTGGGGGTCTTGACAAATACAGAGCATACTGCTGATGGTTTACCATGAATTTTCATTGCTTAAACATGGAACAAGCTAAAAACCTTGAAGTAGCTGTACAACTAAATAAATTCAGAACATTTAAATGCTCCAGTTTGGGAATGTTTTTGATTTATTAAAAAAAAAAAAAAAAAAGTTAGATTATGAGAAAGTTAGGTGAGATATTGTGTATGTTTAAGTATCCAGCCCTTGTCCTTTGTTGTAGATTTTGATATAAGATATTTAAAACTATGGATTAGGCATAGTAGTATATGATTCTGAAGAGGTAGGGGATTTACCATTCATATTCTTCTTGTGACTTCCAACTTGTCTCCAAATACTTTGACAAAAGAAATCTTATCTTACTGACCCTTTCCTTTTGGCAGGGGGGCAACTTCCTACATTGCTTTTGTTAAAATCAGAATGAAAATTAAAACATGGTCTTGAAGAACCAATCTTATGAACCTTTATGACACTTGTATTTACGAGAGCGTTAGAGTCCATTCAGATACTATGTGTTCCTGTTCATACACCATACCCTCAAAGGATTTTTCTGTCTTTCTGCATTCAGCATATTTTTATCTTGATATGCAGCATCATAATTTTTGAAGTTTTCCTACCTCATGCATATGAGAATCAATAATAGCCATTGCTGCAGGCTTCAATTTCTCCCAAAACAATCAGTACAAAATCCAAGCAGGGCTTACATAAAAGGAACTCTTTTCCACTTGTGAGAAAGCATATGATAAAATCCTCTAGATGCTATGATGATGGCATGCATCTGATCTGTTTTCTTTAACAACCAAGCATCACTTCTGCTCAATCAAATCTTTAAAGTCCTCTTAGAGTCAAAATAATAGTTCTGCCTTATTTATTCTATAGGCAAGTTCACATCCACTCTTTCCATTATTATAATCATGAGAATCATGAGGAAAAAAAAAAGGGGGGGGGGAATAATTTATTATAGATTATGTGAATATTCATCTTGTTTTAACATTTTATAGAACATCTTACAACACTACCCCATGTACAGAAGTATTTGAAGTCTGTCCGTTACATCGAGGAACTTCAGAAATTTGTGGAAGATGACAATTATAAGTAAGTACTATTCTTTCATTTAGTTTTGGAAAATTTAAAGGAAACAGCATGCAGGTGTTAGTTTGATTTGTGTTTGAACAAGAAGCTGTTGACAGAATATGCTGTGGGGTTTATCTGGAGTACTTCATATCATGTTATCAGAGTTGATAATACCAAGATATCTAATTAATATTCAGAATAATTTTTGCCCTTAATGACTGTAGCTAGATTTTCAAAATGAAATGGCTTTTTAAAAGCAGGTGAAGGTCTAGTCCTCATTCCACTACATAATGATTATATTCTGGGAATTTTGTTCAGGAGCACCAAAGCCATCTCTTAAGATGTCTAGGATTTACTCTATGCTATTGTAAGTATTACATAAAAGACATCTCCCAAATTCAAATTACTCTTTTTATTAAGCTAATACTTCAGATATTAACTTGGAAGTTTATGGGGTTTGTGAGAGAGACAACTAATGCAGTGATATATAGTAGACAATAGAAAGTGTGTTGGTTTTAAAACCTTACAGCTTAGGTTTTAAGTAACTCAATCAAGACAGGTGCAATGCTATATGATTACCTATTGATAAATAGAGTACCTCTGTTTAGTTAAGCAGAATAAAGTGTTTGAAGTGACCAGATGTTTGGTAATGTAACAGTGATGTATGGATAAGCGGTAGCAGATATGGCTGCTTTAAAACAGTTTCAGATCACCCAAGAAAGGTAGAGGTCACAATCTGGTAATAAAGGAGGAAACACTTCCCTCTCCTCCATTTGAGGATCAGAGCTCACCCAGTAATCCAAAGGAGATGATCTCTGAGTAGAGATGCTTCTCTTTAATGTGGTTAGGGAGAGATGGACCCAGGGTCTGGTCACACAGGTGAATTGCTTCATCTGAGATCCCAGGACTGGCTGCATCCCTTCACCAGGTTCTCATTCACTGGTTCAGGCTGTGACCTAATGGTTCTCATACAGTTGGTGTGGAAGATTGTAAAATACGTTTTAGAGAGAAGGGTTATGTCTTTTGAAACTGGTCTTGTTACCAGAGTTATTAAGTACTGCAGCTGAAACCTTGACTCAAAATGTGTGTGTACTTAGACCATATGGTAATAAAAATATTGGAAGGGTTTGTTGAAGTAGAAGTTGACTGGAACATCGCTAAGGAAGAATCATTTAGTCTGATTACTGTAACAGCAGTTACACAAAAATCCTGTAATACTGCCATGAAAATACAAATAATCTTTACTCTATCAAATAGACTATTCCTGGGAAGAATTAAATTGTTAATACAGTTTCACAAGGAAGCTAGTGATACATTACGTGGTGTTCTCTATGAATCTTCGTGGACATCTTTGTGGAATGGATTGCAACAAAAATACCATCATGTTGAGGAGAGTAAAGAAAAACAGATTTAAGGAAAGCTTGGAAAAACAGGACCTTAGTTAATGGAATCACAGTATATAAATACAGTATTGTGAATGGTATCACAAGGATGAATTAATTAAAAAAATTTGTAAATGTTGAAGTGCGGTGTCACTATCAGAGTAATGGAATTCTGGAATGGCTTCTTATGTGGAGGAAAGAGACAAATAACTAAATAAGTTTAAACCTGGTCAGTTAATGCAGTGAATATGACCAGTTGGCATCTGTGAAGGCAGAAGAGCAGACTAATCATCCTGTCACCAGTGAGAAGAGACCAATCTCTCACTGAAATCACCTTTCAGGTATTTGAAGAGAGCAATAAGGTCTCCCCTCAGTCTCCTCTTCCCCAGACTAAACAGCCCCAGTTCCTTCAGTTGCTCCTTGTAGGGCATATTCTCCAAGCCCTTCCCCAGCTTTGTTGCTTTGTTCTTTGGAGCTGCTCCAGCACCTCAATGTCCTTTCTGTACTGAGGTGCCTAATACTGACCACAGTATTCGAGGGGGGCCTCACCAGTGCTGAGTACAGGGGCAGAATTACTTCCCTAGTCCTCCTCCTTTTTGAAGTTCTTATATATCTTTATGCAGTTTTCAGTGTCAGGCATATATCAGCATAAAGAATGACCTACTGTAGCCATTCTGCTTTTGTGCAGTCATAGCTGACATTGCTGTCTTACAAATACAACATCCTACTGAGGTAGTTCAGGTTGAAAATGTTATTGCCATAATAGAGACCGAAAAAACTTCAGAATGCTTGTGTATAGCATGAGACAAGTTACTTCCCTTCTTGTTTGTTCTTGAACATTCTTATATCTGTTGATAAGTCCAGTTGTCAAAGATCTCCTATTTAGCTCTGATTCAGAGAATTGCAAATACAGTACTATTCCTCAGGCAATTCTGTAGATTCCTGGGATAAATGTTTGCAGGACTCTGCTTTTCCTGAGAGAATAATTCTAAAAGTGAAACCATTCAGACAATACAATTTTTTTGAAGTGGTACAACAGCTGCTCTGAGTATTATCAGGACATAAATCAAATGAAGTGAAAATGTTCCAGAATTTGTCCCCTTGCTTAGGAGGTAAACTCCAGCAAATTTCAGTAAAGGAATCTGAATTAGCTTTGGGTAGTTCACTGCAAAATACATGCTTGGCTGTAGTTTTCATGGGTGTGTGCTTTTGTGCTCAATTAATCACCGTTACTAAGAATAAAGACGTTTCTGTACAAAAATGACTTGGAACAAAAGTAGTATGGTGTTTTCAAAACAAACATTATTGGCTTTGCAGAGTTAGAATCCTACCGGAGTACTGATGGTAGAAAGCAAACATTCTCCCCTTTCTTCACCCTCATGATACTGTAAATGTGTAGTGAATAAAAACGCATTATACAGCAGAGGCATACTGAACATTTGCATTGTGCACAGCTTTGTGAAAAGGTCAGGCAGTCCAAGATGTTTATTAACTGTAGGCTGTGATTTAAATCTCCTGGACTGTATGCAAGAAACTGGTTGCATTCCTCACTTGATTTTTTTAGATGGACTTTCTTCATGGTGTATCAGTGTTAACACTGTGTATACAATGACTTTCGTGAACTTTAATATCTTGGTAAAAATTGATTAATCAAGTGGTTTCTATGTGCTTATTGATCCATAACATAATATTTGTAGAAACTACAAGTCATGAGAATTCCAATTTAAATTTGAAAATAATTTTAATACTAGCAGCAGTCTTGCTGATAATGCCAGAACATGTCTGACATAACTGACATATCTTACAGGTTATTAAGTACTTTTGTTTGTACATTTTTATGTTCAAGAAAATATTTCAATCAAATTTAGCAGTTTTCTGTCTAGGCTTGACTAAGAAAAACTGGATTGATTTCATGAGGTATTAAAAAGAAGGAAAGATTTGAATCTTAGCGTAAATGCTGCTGCAGTTGGTATGCATTTCTTTGTATTGGAGGACCTTTACCTTATTCTGCCCTGTTGTTTCATCTAAACAAACTTTTAAATTAGTGTCTGCATTTGTCAAAAACCATCAGATCTGCTTTTAAAGAGATCTGTTTCTCTTCTGCCTGTGTATTTTGGTAAGAATTTTCTGGATTTTCTTGAGTATTTGATTTCATATTTCCTCTCCATTGTCCCTAGCATTTCTCTCTTCATAGCATTTTCTGGTCTCATGCCAGAAGAAACTGAAGGCCTTAAAAAGGCTGAGCACTAAGGTTTTATAATGGAAAAAAATTTTCTACCTCCTCTTTTTTGGTGAACTCTCATTTTGAGCTAGAGACAGCATTTGTGTACTCTAAAGAGATCTATGCTTGATTTTTGGCAGGAAGAACATAACTGTCTTACAACCAGGCTGTCCTGGAGAGAAGTTTAGATAGTTGCCCTAAAATGTATTGGCAGGATCCCAACACACGTTTCACCAAATGAAAACTTCAGTTACACTGAGAAGAAGAATTTGGCAGCCACTTTATATAAACAAAGCTTTTCTCTACAATTTTTGTGCCAGTCCAATTGCGTGCTTTAGGTTTGTGCTTGTCAGCAAGTAGGATTACTCCAGAAAACCCCTAACAGTGATGTCATATCCTATAAATAAGATTCTTTTTTTTGCTTAGCCAAATATACAGTTCACAGAAGATAAGAAATCAAGAGTGTTTGCTAGTTACATGACTGAGGGGGCAAAAATAGGAATGAAAGCATCAGGATTCCTTACAGTTATATGCATATATGTCAGTTATATATTGATAATCATAGTTTTCTCAGGAAATCACCAAAAATCAGCAGGCTTGAAAAATACCATGATGCAACTGCTGCAGAATCTTCTTCCTCCTCTAAGAGCATAAGAAATGATGTGAGGAGACTTCTTGTCCTCAGGTATGCACTTTTTCCCTGAGCTAGACAGCAGTATTCAAACAAGCTTGCAGTGATTTCAGAACAATTCTTTTTGCTGAACTTTCAGAATCATTACATCAGGCCTGCTATTCTTTATGGTTATCCTTGTTTGTTAATTGGACAATTAGGCAAGTTTTCTCCTTTCACCTTATTACTTAATATTCCAGCCCTGTTCTTCCCTCAGTTACTTTACTGTAGTCAAGGATATCTAGAAAAAGGAGACATAACTAAGACTGTGCCTTATTGACAGCCATAAAGAAATCCAGGCCCAGAATTCGAGTGCTATTTAGGACATGTTTTAATTCCGGAAGAGATCACATATATAGCAATATAACCATTTAAGTATAAGCATTTCAGGATTTGGCCCTTCTAGCTGAAATGAGACTGTAAAGCTTCTGCCATTTCTCTCAGTAGTAAAGCAGTGCATTTACAGTATCAGCTTCAATATATGAATTTTTAAAGTGGCAAATTTAAGTGGCAGAGCTGGCAGCATGTGTATTGGGGCTAGACATATTTTTGTTAGTATATGTCTTTCTGAATGTGTTTTTCTTAATATACACTATTGATTAAACAGTGAAGACTTGTTTGTATTGCAGCATCACCTGGACAGGACAGACAGTATTGAAATGTTCTGTAGGATATTCTCTGTAAAAATAATTCAATTATTTAGAGCATATTTACATTGGTATTCCAATATACTACATAAGACAATTGCCATAAAAAGCAGTTCAAACTTTGGTTCAGCTAGGCAGGATCTATATAAAAGTGTCCTAGAGGAATCCCCCTTGCTGGAGGTTTTGAAGATGAGATGGAACAGAGTGCTAGATAATCTCATCTAGACACCCTTTTCCATGAAATGTTATACCAGATGATCTTCTGAGGTGTTTTCCAACCTGGGCAGTTCTATCAATCTGTGACTAGTAGCAGTAAACTGGAAGAATATAATTTGGTCTGTGACAGATATGAGTGCTGTTTGTTGGTAAATACATCAGTTGTCAAAGTTTGTATTGACCTATTGGTAGTATAACGCTAAGCATGTGAGGTGCCAAAGATTCTGTCTCTGTGAGTACTATTTGGAAGAGATTGCTTACACTGCTGACATAACTGCATACATGCATATCCACATGAAAGTAGTTGAACACGTATCTGTATATAGATAACCAGTGCCTCTGTGGAAAATGCAGTGTCAGAGGAACACCAGAAATTAATTTAGATGGTAACAAATAAGTCAAGGCTGTTGGAAGCTGTCCTGACTGTCAATATCTCTCCTATGAAATAAAATCTTAGATTGTTTTCAGCCTTGTAGGGGAGAGAGGGAACAGGGGGAGAAGACCAGGAGTGATAACTCATTGTCAGAATGTATCCTCTTTTTTGAAATAATTTGTTAAACATGTAAATATGAGTATTTTGTATTTACCAAAGCTCAAATTTAGGTTTTTATTGGTATTATTCTAGCACATACTCATTTTTCATATTGTGAATAGCTAAATTCCATTCTTTTTTATTCTAAAAAAAAATTGCAGAATTCTGTCATTAATGAAGTTAATGACCAAACAGTCAAACTTCACAAGGGCTGAAGATTTCAGAGTGCACTTTAACTTAACTAAACAGATAAACAAAATCATCAATCTTTGTTTTCTGAGGTTGTTACAAGTAGGGAATCATGTAATCTCATTTGGTAGCACTGAAAACTGTTGCAATTTCAGTGAACTTTTAATCTAAGTACGCTTCACTGATGCTTTCTAGATTGTTTAAAAATACCGTACCTCTTTCTAGAACCTTGTTAAAAACTTAGGTCTTTCTTTCTGCCTTATCTTCCTCCTTTTTTTTCTCCTTAAGAAGAACAGGTAATTGTGTGGAAGTAGATCTTTTTTGGTTATGTCAAATATTGTGGTCACAGAAAGAAATATGAGAATGTCCTTGCCTAAATTTCACAAGGAATGCATTGAAAACTGCATCATTATATAAAGGAAAGACTGAATGCTTGCATGGGCATGACCAGTCAGACCATTTTGTGATGGGTTTATTAAATAAATGTTTCCATGGTTTCCAAGAAACTACATTTCCAGCAAGATAAAGTTGCTGCTTACCAGTGCCAAAATAATTGCTTTGATAAGTTTATTTCAGCTTTTATTGAGCAATGGTATTATTAATTTGTCTAAAAAATTTGTTTTTCCAGATTATCATTAAGAATTGAGCCAGGTAACAGCTCTCCTCGACTGGTTTCCTCCAAAGAAGATCTGACAGGTATAAAAGTTTGTTTCTAAATGTAAGAAAATAGTTTTAATTACAGAAGCCCTGTAATGAAGTGTCTGGGAAAGACCACTGATCAGCTTCAAATACGGATTTGTAGGGACTGTTAGAAAATCGATCTCTTTCCATGCATTTGGCAAGTTTCAGAACATCATTGGTCCAGAACACCATTCTTATAATAGTTAAGGATCTGATCTTCACTGCAAGTTTTTATAATGCCAGCCCATACTTGGGTTAGCATTGTCCTTTGTCTTAAATAATTGTCCTTCATTTGTTACATTTGCTCTTGGATGTTCTTACAGCGACAAATGTTACCCCACATGTTGGGATTGATTTTGCGTATATCAACTTTCATATGACTGGACAAAACAAATTTGTTGATCTTGAATGAATAAAAAATGTTTGATTTCAGAAGTAAGATTTAACAGCAAATGAGGAACATACTTAAAGGTTATTTGCATTTCTGGCTGGTAAAGAAGCAGCATTTTTGAATTATTTTTAAGCAAGCATCACATTTTTTAATAGGAAGCATAAAATCTTACAGATTTGTTTTTACTTTGATAAAAGCTCTATTGCATCACAGCACATGTAGAATTAATCCCTAGAGCTGACCTGTGCAAGTGACCAAGGTGGCCCATATTGATACTGAGGTTTCCCACTAACCTTGTTACTGTAGAGGAGTCTACTGCAGGACCATAATTCCCAGTAATATTACCATGAGATAGGGATTCTTGACTAATATATTAACAACTGGGGTTTGAGGAGAACTCAGAGTGCTTGTTAGCAATGGAACAGAAGTTATATTGGTTCTTTGGCTGGTTTTCTTTTGTTTGTTTTTTATAAATGTTTGCATTTTCGTTAGTATTTAATAAGTTAAAAAGGAAGAAGTCTCTTTCAGTACAGACAAATAAGTGTAGTGAATAACATAGGGGATTCTTTCTGGTTTCTGTATAAACTGACACATCAATCTGAAACAATTTCATTGTGTAAATGGGAAAGACACATAGTTGAAAGATTTATATGAATAATATGATCTGTTGAATAGGTTACTTTAGCTCTTAACTGAAAAACTAAATCATGATGAGAAATGCATCTCTAAGAAAGATTTCTTCTAGTAGCTGTCTGTAGAACTCTGGTGTCTCTGAAAAATTTAGACAGTAGTCAATAATGTTTTGGCTGTGGATGTCCTCTCTAATCAGAATATAGGGAAGTAGAAGTATAAAATCAGATATTTCCATAATCTGAACTCTTGCTCCTAAACATTTATGCAAGGCTCCTTTTCATACTGGTTACTGCTATGTATGTGCATCCATGCACATACAATTCTTAGAATTTCCAATTGGACAGAACATTGAATGCATAATGCTGGCACTAGTTTTCATAGAATCATAGAATGGTCCGGGTTGAAAAGGACCTCAAAGATCATCGAGTTTCAACCCCCCTGCCATGGACAGGGTCATCAACCATCAGACCAGGCTGCCCAGAGCCACATCCAGCCTTGCCTTGAATGTCTCCAGGGATGGGGCATCCACAGCCTCCTTGGGCAACCTGTTCTAGTGGGTCACCACCCTCTGAGTTTTCTATAAACTGTTTGAAAAAAAGGAAAGGAGCACATGTAAGATATTTAATTAAATTGTTTAATGTACAGATGAAGAGGAGCATAAATGTGTAAGAGCTAAACAAACATGAAAATATGTAAAATGTAGTTATTACTATGGGAACCAGTATCACAAAAGCTGTTCAGTTTTAATCCCTTAACCCGAGTGGCCCGTTTTCTGCCTCACTGTGCTAAACCATGTGTGAATGTGTTAAGAAAAAAAAAGAAGAGGGGGAGAGAAGACTATACTACATCTGACAAGCAATTTAGTTTTGCATTCCAAATGTCATTTTTCATAGCAGACGAGAGGGAAGAGAAGGGCAGAGGGGCAGGAGAGAGAAAGTTTGGCTGAGGAAGAGTTTATATGAGGGAAAGAATTGGACTGAACAGGTAATCATATTCTATCTAGGAGTATTAGGAGAAAGTTAGTTTTTCCTTCTCCATCTACATTGCTTCTTCATGCCCTGTGAGGTTGCTCTGTTCGGAGTGGTGACTAGAAATCAAATTGTGAATCATTTCTGTTGATTAGTTCTTTTCTTTATCATTTCCTTCAAAAGCTTGATGTGCTTATGCACTTCTGTTTCTTGCTCAGCTAGAGTTCTCATTTACTGTCATTTAGCCAATGAATGCCACCAGTATTTTGTAATACTTAAGTGATTTTTTTCACCTGAGAGAAAAGATGCTAAAATCCAATGTGCTTTAATGAAAAATCAAGCTGATTTCCAAGGAAATTCAGTGAAATAAGATGAATTCAAATTGAAATGTAATTAAGCATTAAAACAGTGGTGTATTTTTTACTTCACAACATTAATAGAGAGATAGCTAAATGGTAATCTTGAATATAAAATATGGAAATGTTTGTAATGAGTTGTTTGACCACACAGAATTAGAAATAGCACATTCTAAGGTATTCAAATCAACACTATTTGGATTCAAATTTCATTCAAGTTATAATTTTATTTCCACTTCAATTATTGTACATCAACAGTAAACTCTTTCCAGTCAACAAGTTATAACTGTGGGAGATGATCTGAAAAAAGTTGAGGCAGTAGTCCAATGTGCTAATCAAAAGCATTGGAGTCTGAATATAGTCACTTTAAGGTAAAATAAAGATTAATGACCTTTGAAGTTCAGTCATTAGTTCAGTCCTTCTGATAGTGAAAAAGTTAACAGATTATTACTCTAATTCTGTTTGATTCTGTGGTTGAGTTCTGTATGTGACATACTTCATACAGTCCGCCATATGTTTCCAACTAAGGAGAAAAGCTCAGTACTGTAGTAACAAGTCCTCAGTTTATAATGAATTAAGTGGCAGGAAGTACTATCCTCTTCATGTACTGAAGCATAACTTGTATTGATTGTAGAAATGTTTTCCTTCTCTGCACTGTGTCTTCATCCTTTACCTAACTTCTCTTTCAAAAGAAGACTAGCAGTTTATTCTATCCAGAGACACTGTGGGTTTCTTTTTCCTGTTGAAGTATCTGAAGGACTGTGAAGCTCAGTAAAAGCAGTTATATCCATCTGTATTTCTGTTTGCAAAGTACTGGAGAAAACCATGTGTTCCTTTTCCATGTTGGTTGCCAACTGGTTTTCCAGTAAATTTTGAACAGGAGGCAAACATCTGATTAAAATGAATGTCTCACAACAGGCTATGTTTTGCGTATTAGTGGCTATGATGGTCTCATTTAATTGCCAAATGTATGTGTAACTGTGAATAGTGCATTCACAGAACGATTTCATGCCTACCATAACACTGTTGAGATTCTTGTTATTTTCAAGTAGCATTTAAAAAGGAGCTTTAAAAAGTTCAATTGTATGTTTTGAGGAACAGTGTGATTCACACAACTTCCTTGGCAGCATCTTAAGTCTGTTCATTCTGCCTTGCTGTGGAGAGAGGCAGTGGGAAGAAAGAGGGAGAGAGGGAGGCGGGAGGGAGCAGGGGGAGAGAAGGTGGGGAGGAAGGGGGGAAGGAGGAGGGCTACAGCATGCAAACTGTTCAAAGTTTCCAGTTGAATTAGCTGTAAAAGACATCTGTGTTCCTGCAGTGTTGGCTAGAACTTGCTAAGCATTTATGGTACAACTATTAAACAGATTATTTTAGATGGTATAACTCAGTATATTTTCCTAGAACTGAAGAAAGGATCTAATGAAATACAAATAAGCTATCTTTCTAAGCAACTGATATTCCTTAGAATATGTATATTGAGTAGATGAGTATAGAAAACTTTATGTTCTTTAGCAATTTAACTGAAGGACTGAGAAGGACTTAGGGGTCCTGGCTGATGGAAAACTTAATATGAGCCAGCATTGCATGGTTGCAGCCTGGAAGCCAATGGTGTTCTGGGTTCCATCATAAGAGGGGTGACCAGCAGGGCAAGGGGGGTGATTGTCCCACTCTGTTCTGCCCTCGTGAGACACAGCTAGCGTATGGCGTCCAAGTCTGGGGCCCCCAACACAGGAAAGATGTGGAACCTTTGGGGAAGGGTCCAGTAGATGGCCACAAAGATGATCAAAGAGCTGGAGCACCCCTCCTTTGAAGACAGGCTGAAGGAAATGGGCTTGTTCAGCCTGGAAAAAAGAAAGCTGTGGTGTGACCTCATTGTGGCTTTCCAATATTTAAAGGGAGTTTATAAACATGAGAGTAGAAAGTGATAGGACAAGGTTTTAAACAAAGGAGGGAAGATTTAGATTAGATATCAGGAGGTAGTTTTTTACTGTGAGAGTGGTGAGGGGCTGAAACAGGTTGCTCAGAGAGGCCATGGATGCCCCATCCCTGGAGATGTTTAAGGCCAGGTTGGATGGGGCCCTGGACAATCTGAACTAGTACTTAATCTAGCTGTTGACAACCCTGCCAGTGGCAGGAGGATTGGAACTTGATGATTCTTGATTCCAACCCAAGCCATTCTATGATTCCTATGATTAATGTTATTTTGAAAAGCTCAGAGCTCACGTACTAATCAGAATATAGAAAATGGTTATTTGCTGTCTGAAATAGACCACATTATCCTGTCCTGGAATACAACTATGGAAAGATAAAATAATGTTAATTACCATGTCCAGGAAATTCTCTCTCTAATATTAAGTGAGTGACTTGATAATTCCGAGTCCTTTAACTAACCGCTTCATTAATGTTAGCATATAGAAGGCAACAGCGAGGCCTCAGCAATGGGCATTTTTTTTTTTTTTTTTGTTATGCCTTAATCAGGGTCAGCTTCTCACCCCTTCCTTTTTTTTTTTTTTTTTTTTTTGGTGTGTGTGTGTGTGTCTGTCTGTTTTGGTTTGATTTTTTTTTGTTATTATTTCCTAAGGATACCACAGTATAATTCTTGAGAGGAGATTGAACAGACCAGAGGTTTTACCTTAATGACCTAGCAGAATATGGAGCAATTAATCTGAAACCACTGTATTTTAATTTTTTGTTTTTGGGGTGGAATTCAGCCCATTGTGTTGAGTTCATTCATCTTTGAGAGTTGCTGAAGAACTTCTTATATATATCTATTAATTAATTAGAAACAGCAAATTCATCAAATGTAAACTTTATGACATGCAGGAGTTAAGTGTAGAAAAAAGAAGAAAGAGAGACTGGAATGTTTGCACATTTATAATCCTTTGGAAGTAGTGTACTACACTAGTGATGTCTCTACTCCAAGCATTTTAGAATTAAGAAGAAAAAAACAAAACACAGAAAAAAACATAATTTTCCATGTAAACACCGAGTCTGACATTTAGTTTTGCCATTTGTTTTACTAGTTGCTTTGGTAACTAATAAATAGTTTGTGCTAAGTGCTTTAGCAGCCAGTCATTCTGTGGAAATTAGGTTTGTCTAATCCTCATGCAAGTGCTTGATTACTACTTCATATGCATAACATCTGCTTTTTTTAAACTAGAAATGGCACACTTTACTTTCTTTACAAAAGTTTACAGGCCATCCAGACAGCTTTTCTCCTTAGTTTTAAGCCTGTGCTCATTTCCGACTCTTCCTCTGTGATACTTTCCCTACACATTTTTAAAAGTCATTTGGGTATTTGTGAAAGAAATTAATACCAAACAAATAGTGAGATTCTCATGTAATTATCCAAAATTATCCACCAAATTGAGACAGAAGTAGTGTGTATTTTTTGTTAACAGATGAAGTCATTCCAAAAATTGTAGAATATTATGTGAGAGTCATTAAGAGAAGATCACACTAGGTATTAATTATATGACACTAGGTTTTAATTATATGACTTATTACTTCTCTGTGTCCTCCTTACCAAACAAGTCTCTTTGCTATCCTTGTTTGCTGATATTTATTTTAACTGTTATGCTGTTAGTTCATAGGAATCTTAAGAACGCATAAAATAGAAAGAGGAAAAGGGATTTTTCTACTTTTTTTTGTCTCTTTCTTCACAACAACCAGAGGAATTAATTTTTACAAAAAGTTTTTTTGATTAACTGTTTATTGTATTTTTTGGAACTCAGATTTCAGAGTTTCTCTGTATCTATGCCCTCACAGTGGATATGTTTTCACTGCCACTACAGATGTCAGCTAGGCTCATGTACTACCTTACAGATGCAGCTGAGCGTCTATTAAGTTTTAGAAATGGAGCTGATCAATTTTACTTCCTAGCTTCTCAACAAAAAAGTACTAATTAGTTGAAGATATTTTACCTTGTAGAAGAATCCTGTCACTATTTTTCAGCATACAATATACAACTCATTTTCAGTTTTCTGTTTAGTTGTCCAATACTGGTTTATTGATAGATGTTTAGCAGGGAAAAACTGTGAACTATAACTTCTTCACCCTGTTACTTTTTTAAGAGTTCTGGAGACTGTAAATGTTCACATGTTCTACTGAAAGATTGCGAAAGTAACATTCATTTATAACATTTGAAGGATTATTCATGGAAAAATTATGCAAAGGAAAAAAACAGTGAGATCCTCTGGGACATGTGTAAACTTTTCCAAATGTTCTTGCCGCAGACCACTAAACAGCACTCAGCTCATTTTGACGAAGTTGTCTTATGTTCTCTAATGCAAACAATTTTTAATAATGTTTTAATATTTTTATACAATATTTTTTGTGCATGTCAGCATAGCCTTGAAAATGATTCTGAGAAATAATGAGAACCAAACTAACCCGTGTTTACACCAGCTGGCTGGAAAATCCTACTAAGAGTGCTTTGTCTCCATGAAAGGCAAAATAACAGAATAGCAATCATGGTAACAGTATGCACTAGGAGTGGAGCCAGGAGAGTAAGGAGAGTTAGCAGTAGCAGATGACTTCAGTTACTGGGGGAAAAAAAATGGGCAACATAATCTCAAATGAATTGAAATTTTGGAATTTTGTTATCAGCAGTATCAGGCATAGGTTGCCCAGCTAATTGCTCAGCAGTCTGGTATGTCCATAAACATCCCTTGGCTGTGCAATGTTCATCAGTATCTCACCATTTACCCTCTTTGGCATCCTTCTTGGCACAGTCTCACTTGCCTTTTACCCCTTCACAGAAATGAGGTCATCTCTCTTGTGCTTTATAACTCATACAACACCCTTTACACCCCTGACTTCTTACTGAACTGAGCGTGCCCTGCAATAGAATTCCAGTTTAATGAGAGCTCCAAACTCTGCAGTTCTTCTTCGTAGACATTTGACAGAGAAGCAGATGTAAAGACTTTATAAAGGTTTTTCAGCTTAGATTCTTTTTGCCTTAACACAAACTTAATAGATCCAGATGGTATTTGTTTCTTTCTCTTGACTTGGGGATGAGGAAGAAGCAGAAGTACACAGAAAATAACTTCTTCAGACAGTGTTATATCAGCACAGCTGATATTTCTGTCTGCACTTTTTCCCCGCAAAGCATTCTCTTCTCTATTATCAGGATCTTCCCTAAAGACATTTAACCAGGAATTCAAGTCCTCTCTCTCTTTTCCCAGGACTGATCAAAGAGATTGTTATTACCGTATTGAATAGCCAGGAAGGCAGGCTGGAAGTGTTGGCTTAAATTGTAAGGTTATTACACCTGATCTGACAAATTCTGTCACTGGTAGGACATCTCACCACAGTTAGGCAGTATTTTAACCTGAAAATGGGTAGAATATTTTTCATGTCAGTCTTCAATCTGAGATAAACAATCCCTAGTCATATTACTGTGATTTGTTTCGGTTCATTTTAATAAACTTCTTCTGTTCTGAAGTTGTCCAAGTAATAAAAGCTCTTGTTATAATTATGTTAATCAATCAGATATTTTTATTATATTCATTTTAATGTAAATTTCACCCCAGGTTTCCTAAAGGGGGATTTTTTTATTATTATTATTAAAATAGACTTGTAGAATGAAAATCCAGAAAGACCTATTTTTGTTGGTAGATATCATCTCTTTATTTTATTTTATTTTATTTTTTTTTGAGGCCTAGGTTGAGATAACATTTAGATCTATAAATACTTAAAATACTAAGAGACAAATCCATCTGACTTTGATTTTGTTATGGCTTGACTGCGTTAGCGCAATACTTGATACTTTGCTATTCTTTCTCTGGATAAAATTTTTAAAGCTTTGTGCCAATGACCACTGTCTTACAACCAAATTAATCAAATAGTCTTACTGCTTTGAAATCAGTGTCTCTCCACAGTGAGATACTTAATCTGTTAGACTGTCATGTATTATGTCTGAGCAACTTTGTTAATTTTTTTGTGGCGCAGTGTCTGTGAAAAAAAGTGTTGCATCATGCTGATACTCATTTAAGGGTATGCCTTTAAGACTGCAACTCTTTCACAGACTCAATTTTCGACAAATTATTGAACGGTGTGTCACTGAACTATGTCATCCGCTTCCAAGGACTTACTGTAAATTGTGATTTAGAACTGACAGTAGCATCAGAAAGATCTGAACAACAGCAGAAGGCGAAGTGGAACCAATTATGTAGCCAGACTAAGGAGTGGCACAATTACCTCATGAGGTGCAACAGTAACCCCTGAGTTGCCACATTAACACTGTAGTTTAAGTTGAATTTTGGACTGCACTGTTGCTTAATATACATCGTCATAATTTTCTGGAAAATTCTCCTCTGTCACAGTCTTCATGCTGGATCTCAGCTCTCAAATATTTTGAGCTTCTAACCAGGTAGTAAAGCAGTATTTCTAAGTATTGTGATGTTTCACAAGTTGAAAATACCTGATGGAATGACACTATAAACTGAGCTTGCTGAGTGAACTCTGTTTCTTCTGAACTCTGTTTGTCAGAAGAGCTGGACGTTTTCAGACAAAAAGTTTTGCTGAATCTTCTGCATGCACTTAAATGGTTTTCATTCATATTTTAAGAATTCATGATGAAATGTTGTGGTTAAGGACAATAGAGAAATGTACATTCTTGCTAGTAAGACTCTGAGTCTGAAATTCCTGCCTGTTGGTGAAATATTAATTCAAAGAGTTTTTACCATCTATTAGTCACCAACTGATCACACTCAGATTAATTGTTTTTATATTCAAACTTTTGCTCAGCCTCCATGGCAGAAGAGGGTGAACCCTATTCACCTTGGGGAAATAGTCTCCAGCGTGTTCTTACAACCCAGACACAACATTTTAATTGAAAATACAGCAGAACATTGTACTAAATCTTTTTCTTCCCACCTCCCAGGCATATGGTTCTCATTGAATTTCTGGATCAAGAAATGATTAAAAATGGATTTTTTTAGATTTACATGTGACCTTTAAGCATAAGACCTTCTCTGAAGCCACATATGCTAATGACTCATGCTACAATAGCGTCATGCTTCACAAATTCTCAATTGCAATAAACAAATGATATCAAAGCCAAGTGGGCAGAAATCTGTTTGCATGTATGGTGGTATGCAGAAAGAAAGCAGAAAACAGCATTACAAAGTGTTTTGTCCTTTTCTTTTCCTACTAAATGATGATCTGATGAATAGTATTAATGAAGATTCTTGCAATGAACTTATTTCCCCTCTCTCAAATGCTGGAAATTGTCTCCTCTTTCTCCTGTTTTTGAGGATCCTTTAATTGTTACTTAAACTGCACAACAAACATTTTGCTCAAATGTTGCAAACACTGTTTGGATGAAGATTTCCCCTTTTCTGCTCTTGAAGAATCTTAGTTAATTCTTCATAATGATAACCCAGTTCAAAGTGAAATTCCAAAGCATAAACTATGTGGAAATAAAAATACAAGTAATTAGGAATTAATTGCTTTATTTCATACTTCTGCATTCAAATCTGTACTGCAGAGTGGATAAAGACAGTAAAAGATCTTTGCATCTGTTCATATTATTTTTTGCCCATTATTAAGACAAACTCATTACTTGTTGTCCTGTTCCTTTTTGCATCCCATGCATTTTCTGTTCTCCCTTGAAGAAACTGATGAATTACTTCTGTGCTTAGGAATTGAAGTAGGCTATAGGGCAGATGCAGAATAATTTCTGTTACTAGCATGTCTTCACATCTCATTTTTAGTCTGTGCCCTCGAATGGTGTTTTTTTCCTATTTCTCTATATCTGTAATCTGAGTCTAGGCACTTTTGTAAAGATTCTAATGATAGCTCTCTCTGTTTTTCATATCAAAAAGTTTGTGTCTACTGAACTCTTAACAGGTTCATTACAGGTAAGAGGCCAGAAACTGAATAAGCTATGGTCACTGGAGTGTACAAGAAGTAATTTTTCTGTAAATGCAGGAGGCGGTCTCTCTTGCTACTACTTAAGCTGTACCAAGTCTGGAGATAAGTAGGTGTGGGACAGACAGCCACATTCATGACCACCATTTCAATTTCTGTCAAGAGTACTAACATCACAATTAAATGTTTAACCATGAAATCTTAACTGTTTGTTGTGAAGCCAAGAGTAGCCTTATATTCACTGAAGATAATAGGCCTTATTCTCCACTGTATTGCAGAATTCACTGCCAGTCTTCTGCAGACTGCATCAAGGAACTGAAGCTAGAACAGCTTGTCCGTGTTTTCCATGGGGCCTCGTAAAATCTGTAGAATGAGAGGAAGAATGATTGTAGTGAGACAGCCCTAAGCCTCATAGTGAGAAGCAGTACATCTGTCTGGCTGTAAGACCCATGAAAAGCCCTTGCTTTCTCTTACATGCTCAAATTGTGAGTCAGTATGAGCAGACTGTTTACAGTTTATTCACAGCATGGAGTTGTAAGTGAAACTCTAAACATGTGTGAACATTCCTACTCACACCCGAGATACAGACTGACTTTATGGCTCTGCATATTGCACTTTGGCACATACAACTATTGTAAGGGTGCCAAGACTTTTTGTAGGAGTTCACTGTTGAAAGTATGTACAAAGATGTTTTAAAGATTACTTCCAGGCACTTCGAGTATATAGAGACTAATTCATAGCAGAAATGAACGCTATGGATGCCATACTCATCAGAAATCATGTCTTCAGGATATCTGTAATAATTAATTTTAATCAGCTGCTAAACACACAAGCCCATGAATTTCTGGGCTTTACTACAGTTCAGTGTTAAATAATCTCTGTCTTGTAGGTCCAGCTGAAGTGTCAGCAATTATGAAATTCAGCAGGAGACCAACATGTCCTGACACCTCAGTAGCAGCAAGTCTGTCTACACCTCCTATACCAAGGCACAGGAAGAGTCACAGCCTGGGAAACAAGTGGGTACTCGAGGTTCCTTTACACTCAGGCAGTTTCATGCTTCACTGAGGTTTAATCTGGCAGCAGAACACTTTGGTATTTGCTTCTTCCTTTTCCTGTAATGCTGGAATGCTTCGGGCTTTGCTATTGCAAAGTATTGTATTCTCTCTTTTGACGCTTTGTGTTTTTGCTGGTAGTACTCTCGTCGTTCTGGAAAGCTGTGACCTCTTGCACTGTTCTACAAATGAGACACTTTGTTAGCTAAGTACAAGCACCTGCTCTCCAGCTAAGGCGAGCACATACCAAACTTCACATTTAATGTGTTAAAGAGACGTAGTTCACGATTGATGTGTTTGTTCATATTGGTGCCCAGCCATCTGCTTGCTACATAATAACCTGTAGACCTATATTTTGTGTTCATTGTATGATAACATAAAGCCTGAGTGGAAATATCAGACAGAAATGGTTGTTATCAGGTAACATAAGAGGGTTCTTGCTTTTTTCTCTTTCCAAATTTCCAGCATGATGTGTCAGTTCAGTGTGGTGGAGAGCAAAAGCGCCACTTTCCCGACAGAGAGGCCACGCCACCTTCTGGATGACAGTGTCCTGGAGTCACAGAGCCCATCCCGCAGCCACATGCTGAACTCACTTTTCACCAATGGCATTTCCATAGGTAGTGACTGAGGGTGGACTGACATACCTGGTTTTTCTTCCCAGTTCTCTTGTAAAGTCATAGAGAAATACAGAAAAAAATACAAAATCAAGGAATTAGGAAGCTTAGTAGCTCCTGGGCAAAGACTGTGCTACTGTGTAGGAGAAAGGAGATCAGAGTTGCTACTCAGTTACTTAATTGACTGTATTTCAACTTTCTTTTATCACTTTTATCATGATATTGCCTATCATAAACAAATGAAAATGGAGTTAAATAGCTATGCCAGGGAAGAACAGACAGATGGGTCAAGGGCTTGGATGAGAGATAGGGGCGGGCTATCATTGTGAATTCCATTTCACTGATTTGTTTTGACTCCTAGCAGCAGTTGGCATACCACCTGTTGCAGGTGTGCATGCTTGTTACAGACGAACAGTGATATCGTGTCTAATAACTTTAATTGACTTGCAGATGTTATGCTAGAAAATATTGTCTTACAGAGTAATTAGATCTTGTGTTTCTGAAGTATTCAGCTTTTAATGGAAAGATAGCGTAATGAAAATAAAAGTGATGTGCAGATTTCTGGTATTTAAATACAACAGCAACAGTGACTTCATTCATCAGTGATACATTACAAATGAGAGGGGCTGATATAAGCCTCTTCTGATTTTAGATGGTTTTCTTACTCCTTTTCTGTTCTCACTTTTTCTAGATAGCAGTGAAAGCTCAGAATTTAGTGAGGAGCTGCCATCAGGGCTTGAAAGGTGAGTTATTTCCATTTACTCTCACTGAGCACTAACCTGATCTAGCACTAACAAATTTAGAGAAGTTCCTTAATGATCTGTATCACAGATAAACCCTAAATCGGTGGTTATTTTTATGTTTTTAAATTTTAAAAATGGAGAACTCTAGAATAAAACACTGTGATGTTGTGTTTTCTTTTCATGGACGTGAGAAGATCTCTTTCACGTTTACCAGACCCTAATTGTTGAAATCTCAAACCAGATTTTCACTCATCGAATATTTACATGTGCAAACAGGGGCCGTTTATATGCCACACTGGGGCCGAATTGGAGGGTGCCAATCCGGAATTCTCCCAGGAGTCGAAGCTGTATCTACAGGTACAGTTCAGGCCTATCTTACTCCATTTATGGTGATAAACTTTCACTTGGGCATCTACATTTTCCTAGCCTAAGGTATTTTGTGTCCAAGAGTATCCTTGCATGACTATACATTAGCATTTTTTATAAACTTATTTTTAATAAAGCTGTCTATGTTATTAGAAAGATGCCTTTTTGACTCTTTCTCATAATTTATTTCCTGATTTATAGATAGCTATCCATAGCATCTGCCTGTGTCAGAAAGCATATAGGATATGTTATTTTTGTACAGCATAGAGGTGTGCCGTTGGACCCTGAGTAGGAGAGGGAACATCTGCAGTGCTTATGTAGCAGGTACTTCCAATGTTGCTTGCTGCTAAAACATGGACTTTTCATTAACGGGTAATTAGTTTACAGCCCAAAGAGAGGTGACGTGGAAAACTATGTATAAAGAGATAAAAAACATTCATTGTATCCATGCCCGACTGAAACTTCCAGATAAATTCTGTGATAGTTGCAAGTGAGGTTGTAAATGTAAGAACAGCCATTTTGGCTGGCTGACATTTGACAGCAGCCCCAGTTTGAAGTTACGCAGGAATGTAGATGTATACATTAAAAATAAGTAGAAGAGTATATTTTTTAACAATATTTCAACTAAACCTACTTCTGGAAAATATTCTCTTATACACATCTATGGCAGATTTGTTTCAAAATTTTATGCAGGCTATAAATATAAGATGTAAGAAGATAAAAATGGGATACACATATTAAATGCATAAAGAACCATTCCCTAAAATACATTTCTCACATTTATTCTATTGTTTGTATTCATTCTTCCTTTTTTGGAGTCTTCTATTTATTATATTAGAAAACTAGAAGTGGAAAGAATATACATTAGCATAGATAAGGCAATCCATTTCATTAGTCACAGTTGCCACTTTGAAGTGAAGGTCTTGTATAGGTGTCGTTGTTTTGTATATCACATTTACCAGCCTGTTCTTTGTGATACCACCATAGTTGTTCTTAAACAGATTCACTGTCCTTTCACAAATGACTGGTAGATTATATGCATGTCCTTTTCCTTGTATTCGTTATCAGACGTGATTTAATTGTCTCAGGTGAACTGTAGTATCCCTTATCTTCATAGAACTATCAGAGCTGTGATCACAGGACAATGAAAAGAGGTTAGCAGCAGGTAATTCTAGAAGATCACCATCTATGAATCGATCTTTGGTTGTCATGTCCTTAGTATACATTAGTAGACTAAGTAGGCAGTATACGTTTCTAACTGTACTTGAGTTCTTTCAGTTGTAACACTTTTCACTGTAGTATATGGGAAGTTCTATGCTTGTACTGAGTGAGGAAAAAAATATCTTAATCACTGTACAGTGAGTTACTTGACATTGTTATTTAGTTATCCCAACTTTTTTCCAAATAGCCAAGGTAGCATTCTTTTTTGATAGCTAAATTATGGGCTCCAATTGCTGAAACTTGAAGCTACTTTCATACATTTGGATAATTTCTTGAATTTACCCATATAAAATAGAAAATTGCTGATTTTTCCTTTGACTTCAGGTCTCTGTATTTCTTTTGTTTTGTTTTTAATGTCTAAGTTCTGAGAGTAGAATCTTTTGTTAATGTGCTGTGTTTAAAAAGCTCTGATTCTTTTTTGGTGTATAGATCTGAAAAATAGGTATTTGTAGAGTTGTGTCTAATGATACACTATTTTCAAGGCAATGCAGGAAAAATAGATTTGAATTATATTATTTATTTCTTACCTGTATTTTTTTCAAAACGTTTGATAATGTTATGATTCTGTAGCCCAACAGGAGCCTGCAGCTGCGCATTAGGTAGTTCCATGGGAGTAGTTACAATGGAAGGACCCTTAAGAAGGAAAACATTGCTCAAAGAAGGCAAGAAACCTACTGTAAGTGATTCTAATTCTCCTTGGGATTCTAATTCAATAGCAATTATTTAAAGTTTTCAGGATTAGATTCAGTTTGCAGATTGATAGCATACCAAAAAAAAAAAGTTTGTTGTTATTACCAACTAAAAAATCACACTGCAGTTTTTAACTATTTTATAACAAGTTTGTAATCCTTGCATAGGATCTGCAGCAGCTTTGCTTCTTCCTTCACTTGAAACTAATTTCTCTAGGTCGTGGCAGCAAAGCAAGACACAAGCATCTCTCTCATTTGACGTGCCTTTATATAAGGGCAGAAATTTAATATCATGGTGAACTGAGAAGGCTGCAGGGCATCCATCTTTAGCACCAAAGCCATGGACATTCATAATTACCCTCTATTCGCAGGTTTCCAGTGAATTGGTACTTTTTTTCTTTTCTTCTGAGTTCACTGAAAGCTTTTATATAGATCCCCACTGTTCAATCCTAGCAGATTTCAAGAACACAGGAATGCCATCTAAATAAATGTTATTGATCAAATGCAGAAGTCTAAGTAGAAGGCAGCACACTGTACTGTACTGTATATCACAGTTGTGATATTTTTGTGGGATACAAAGTAAGATGGCTTGCATTCACAGGCAGCCACCCAAGTTTAGATATCTGGTATGATTTGTACTAGAAGACACTCTATCCAGATCCCCATTCTTTGCATCTAAACCTTTTTAGCACTTGGACTTCCTAGTGAATAGTTTTTTTTTTTTAAATGTCCAAAATATTAAATTTCTGTTATCTTTTTCTTTTCTGGTTTAGCTTTCGTCATGGACTAGATACTGGATTATGCTTTCAGGATCAAGTCTTCTGTACTTTGGAGCAAAATCTTTAAGAGGCAATGAAAGAAAACATGTAAGGTTTAAATTTGTTCTAAAAGCAAAATCTGCATATTCGTAGACAGGTCTGAAGAGGTGTTTTAAGTGTACTTGCTGTTCTTCTAGGGTCAGCAATATGTCTGCACAACTTCTACAAAAAAATTTATCTAAAAAATTAATCTCCAGTATGTTCTTAGCTGTGACATACTTTTCTGTCTCTTGCAGTATAAATCTACACCTAGTAAAAAGATATCCATTGTGGGCTGGATGGTGGCATTGCCTGATGACCCTGAACATCCTGATATTTTTCAGCTAAATAACCCTGACAAAGGTAAATTTTGCAGGATGGACATTCCCTGAATTGTGTTTCTGTGATAGAAAGTACAGTTATAGCTATTTGATGTGTTTGTCAATTATAGGACTAACAGTGATACTCATTTGAAAGAATGGAGAGATTTTCAAGGGAGGGTACAAATTAAGTTGAACATACTTCTGCAGTATTCTGCACTGCCTACCTCTCTGGTGCCTACAGATGTATTGGTGCATCTTGACAGTTACTGTAAGATTTATGGATACTGCTTGGCCAAAGGGACCCTAATCTCTGAGCTTTTGAATAGCTTTCTTTGAATTGGACAACACCAAATCTTGGCTTACAGTGGAGAAAATTTCAATATTATGAAAATTCTTTGAACAACAAGACATTTACCTAAAAAGCCTTTTGAATTATTCTTCATTACTTTTTAAAAATTAATTCTGAAGTACCATACCAACTTTACCCAACTTTAAAAAAGATCAGAAAGACACAGAATATTTTGGTTTTTGAAAGGTTACATCAGGATTTTTGAGTTGTCTTCCACTTCTCATGTGATCAGCTTCAGTTCTGAACAAGTGCATCTCTTGGTTGTTGAATGAAATGCATTATATATTTGATAGCAAGAAGCAATTTACAAGATGTCAAAGCATGGAGGAGGCACACAGTAGGGCACTGAAGAAAAGTTTGTTCACAAATATCGAAGAAAGAAGTTTGATAGTAACTACAACAGTCTTAATGAGAATAGAGACAGAAATAAATCAGTTCCACTCACTGGTCCTAACTGGTCTTTTCTGTAGCAGTGATTTGTCCTCTTTTCCTATTCACTGCTCTTAGATTTGCAGAACACGTATGTTCTCATGCTGCCTTCACCCAAGGATTATGGAATAACATACCTCACATGGGCTTTTTTTTATGAGCACCATACTCCTCGAATGTGAATTCAGCAATTTACTTCAGGACTTTTGCTTCTGCACAGAGATCAGAATCCACTGAAGCAGTATGTCTGTTTGCAAATTAACAGCCCTTGATTCTGTTATTTTTATAGGTAATGTTTACAAGTTCCAGGCTGGTTCAAGGTTTCATGCAATATTATGGCATAAGCATTTGGATGATGCATGCAAAAGCAACAAGCCTCAGGTAAGACTGGGAAACCGTCTTTACCTGCTTTTACATAGTTTGCAGAAAAACCTTAATAGGAGATATTTCTTTTAAATCTGCATGCACATACAGTCCTGTGTGAACAAGTCATTGTGTATGCTAATCCAGTTTTTCAATAGGAGGAATAAAAAGTATTTAAAACTGCAGAGTACCCACCTGAAATCAAAATTATTACCAGTCTACCTATAAGCTTGGTGACATTAACAGCGTACAACCTCTTTAATTGCATCTTCAAGTAGTAACATAGCCCTGTCTTTGCTTCAGAAGGGACTTAATCATGAATGAAGAGAGTAGCCAACATACTGGCAATTAAGCTGATGACCTGAGTGCCCTATAAAAAACTTTATAATATCCTTTTTATAACAGCTTCATTTTTCAGGAAAAAAAAGAAAAAAAATCTTGAAAAGTTTCCAAGGGCTTGTATTAATAGGATGCTCATCTACTCAGCACATGTAACAGGGCACAGCTCAAGAATCTTATTTACACATACATGCACATCCCATGCATACTAATAACTTATTGGACGGGATTTGGTCAACAAGGAGAAACATAATTTGAAGCTTTTATCTTTCAGTTATGGTGTTAGTTCTTTTTTGGACCTGTTTGAGACTGATGACACTTTCTCATTGAATAATGTATTATTGGCCCACTGAATTTAGATTACGAATCAGGGAAAATTTTCACTCAGAGGGTTGTGATGCACAGGAACAGGCTGCCCAGAGAGGTTGTGGATGCCCCATTCCTGGAGGTGTTCAAGGCCAGGTTGTACGTAGCCCTGGGCAACATGACCTGGTGCCTGATTTAGTGGTTGGCAACTCTCTCCCTGTGGCAGGAGTGTTGGGACTAGATAATCTTTGAGTTCCTTTGCAATCCAAGCCATTCTATTGTTCTATGATTTTGTAACCTTGCAGCTTCCCAATGCTGTAATATGCTGAGGAGCAATATACTGCTGAATAATGTACATTCTCTTCTAGGCACCTGCTAATCTAATGTCATTTGAATAATTTACTCTTACCTGATGAGACTTCAAGTGCCAAACTGAAGAAACAAGCTATTGTTCTCTGAGGAAGAGGAGAAAATAATAGTTTTCCTGATGTAAGCCAGCCACAACTACTTCAGCACATTCGTGTGTATCTTGAAAGTGATTCTGACACAGCTTTTAAAAGCAGAAAGTGAATGTTGTCCTTAGAACCAGATATAGTCTCATACTGAGTGGAAGTAGACCAGTTAGATGGACGGAAGATTAATCCTGACTCCTGCAGGATTCTAGAGTTTTCAACTTTCTGTGGTTGCAGACTGCCTCTGAACTGATGTTTGACCACAAACTGAGCATCATATCTTCTGCCTATCCTTTTTTAAATTGCTCTTTTTATTGTTAAGCTGCTTAATGTGACTGAAGAACATTTGGCCCATGTTGGGTTTCAGTTCTTTCTAATGCACAAAATAATTGACAGTGTTAACTTGCTGCAAAGTGTCAATTAGGATAGAAAATTGTGGAACAACTTTTTTATAACATAAGTGCACTGAGTTGCTTTGCAATGTGGCTGCCTCAGATTTTATATAAAATCTCTGGACAATTCTTTTGTTCAAATTTGAGCTATGTGGTAAAAATGTATTTTGGCACAGAGCAGTCATTTTTATTTGGTTACGCTATTCTGCAATACCTGGACAATGAATTTAAGGTGTATAGTTTTAAATTTAATGTTGTGTTAAATGTCTTTTTTTTTGTTTTCTTACTAGCCATATAACTGTTACAGTTTGGTTTTTGTTTGCTTGTCTGTTTGTATTTTAAATCTGAATATTGTTCATCATAAAGGGAACTGCTATTCCTTGTTACAGAGTCGCAGATAATCAGGTTGTATGATACACATTGCCCTGACTCCTCAGAATGGCTCCATAACATTATTTGCCATTCTGTCTTTCTGTTGGTGACTCAGCATCACTTAATTCCGGTACATGATGCACTTTTGTGGCATACAGTCATGGTACTGCATTTCTAAAATCATGATGGCAATGAAAGCTAGGCAAGACTGTCTGGTAGTGCAGCAATTATGTAGAAGCCTCTACAATTACGCCCAAATAATTTAAAAGGGAAAAATAACAACAACCAGCCTTCTCATTATCTGAGCCTGTTCCTGTAAAGGAACTCTTCCTACATCCATAGCTGTATCCCTGCTGTGCCATAGCACCAATGTAGCCAGAGCTCTTTTTTATTCCCATGATAAGTTCAGTGCTTTTTTGGTTAAAAACTCTTCTGCTGTAAGGCATTACTAATTAAACCTTGTTAATTGTAGTAAGAGGAAAATCTGTGTGTTTCCTAAGACTGCATGGAGGAGAGACTTGCAAGCCAAGATCTAGATTACAGATCATGAAAAATTGAAAGTCAATTTCAATAAATGGAGCCTATATTAGATCAGTTTTGGTCGTATTAGTGGTTGTAATTTTCTGAATTTTGATTTTGAAACTTCTCTAACAACAACAGCAACAATCTGTACTGTTGTATGTAGGTCAACTGTAATTTTTGTGTTATTTTGAGTGATCCAGACAGCTCCTGTGTGTAGGTCCTGGGACATGAAAAATTTATGTAAAGTTGACAGATATTCTTTGATGACACAAGTTGTGTTAAAATATATATATATATGTTTTATATTATATATTTTTTTATATATATATACCTTTTTTCTCCTTGCTTGTTAAATTAAGACAGCAGTGGACCAAGAAAAACACAAGTATCTGGAAAGGCAGAACATCCAGTGCAATTAATTTAAAATGTAAAAGTTTTTGAATGTAGTGAATCAGTAAATCAATTAAAACTGTTAGAATACATCATTGGAATTATTCTGCACCTGTGTTCTTTAGTGATTAGTTATCAGCAAGATTATTCGTAAGGACACAGGTTACATGGATTGCCATTTTACTGAGTATGCCACCTATAGCCATATGTATTCTTTGTTTTTAGCATCGATATGGTTTGAACCATATGCAGTTTTGTCACTACTTTATATTACATTTAGACCCTTAAAGCTAGGGAAAACTTCTAAATTGTTGTGTAGAAATGTAAATTGTGTTAAAACTGGAACACTGCCACAGCAGAAATATCCCTGCATTACTGGTTTAAATGTGAGCTACCAAAAAGTACCCCAGAGGAAATTGGTTCTTTCTTTTAAATCATGTTTTATATGAACTATCTCTTCCAGTTGCAAAATAAGACATATTTATTTCTTTGACTATGGAAAACTCTAAAATTCTTGTAAAATAACAAAATAAACAAATCAAATGTTTCTGTTCTGCATCAGCATGCATTTGGCCATTATGAGCAAAGAAGAACTTGTCTGAGATCATGTCAAAAAAGTCACAGAAAGTTTACTGAAATAACAGTTAAAATATTGCCCATTATACTTTTTAGGTGAACTAACAAATAAATACCTAGTAAAGAAGGTATTGTCCACCCGAATGAAATCTTAACTGCAAATTAAGAAGAACAGTGACCAAAAAACAACTGTGCGTGTAAAGTTTTAAGTTACTTTATTGGTAAACCTTTCTCCTTAAAAGGGAATAACATGATCTGTCTTAAATGTAGGCTAAATTCAAAATGGAACGCTTATTGGCATAATGAATATGCATTAGAAGCATGTAACAACCACTCATTTCTGGTGTGATGTAGTAGAAGACAACACCAGTGACATATTGTACAGTGTACTGGAGTTGAGATAAACTAGTAGATGTCAGGACAACTTTCAGTTATGTCTGACACACCTTCCCTTAGAAAGAGGAATGCCTGTACACATTCATAATTTAATAGTGTTTTAGGTTTTAAGTGTCTCAAAAGTGTTGTATATGTTACTGTAAAATTCCTCAAAAATATGCTTTTACTCAAAATTATGTGCCATGGAGCCTTTTGGACAAGTTAGAAAAGGATCAATTTTCATTTCTTTTAAAGCAGATTCCTAAATAAAAACATAATGCCTTTGACAGAAATGTTCCAAAATAGTGTGCCATAAATAGATGGGAACACTTATGAATGATTATTACACCCATTTATTTATCAGAGAAATATGTATGCGGAGAAACAAAACCTTTCAAATAATACTACTCAAAACCTTGGAGTTTAGAAGTGTGTCAGAAGAGTGTGAGCTTCTTTACATTCTTATCATTTGAAAGTAAAAAAGCTTGTAGAAGGAAGGTGAACATAGTAGATAGATAATACATGATAGTCACCTTTTCAGTATAGCACAATTGTGAAATGGTTATACAATATAAATAAATAAATCAGAGTAATGAAGTAGTGTAATAATATTGTTAAAATATCTTGATCCAATATTAGATGAGTTTATGAGTATCAAATAGTTTGTAGCTACTGGATAAAAGTTATTTGTTGTCATTTGATACCATTCGCTCTCATCAGGCACTTTTAATGTTAATTGAAAGCTGCTGTTGGCACACAGCATATTGCAAATAAGTATTGATTAATGCAGCATTTTCTCAGAAATATCACAAACCATGTAAGTTTTCATCCAAAGAAAAACTGCAACAGATGTAGAGAAATGCATATTATCTCAGATTGACTGTTCCCAAACTTGTGAAGATATAAAATGTGTTTAGGCAATATTATTCCCTTACTCATCTGCAATTTCAGTGTTAGTAAGTGCCAAAATACGTTTGTCCAAATAGCACTAAAATGAGGCAAAGGCAGTAGTTTTCAAATTGCAACTTACTTGTCATATTATAGTCTAAACAAATTTCAACATTTTAGTTTGTTTTGTGTGAAAACTGTTGCACTATTTTTGGCCGTATTTTCCGGCAGTCCACTGCATGCTGTTTGTGTAAGAACTATTTCTACAATTCTTGTGAAATGTCTCACCTGTAATAACCACTAAACTCTAGCATTGGAATCTAGGTTTTTGGCAAAGTATTTTGTTACCTCAGTCTTGTATCGATATGCTGTATTTTTCAGCTTGTTACATTGATAATGTTTGTTTCATTAATTAAATAATGTAAAAAAAAAAAGAAAAAAAGAGATTGTTTCCTTTGAAAGCAATTGCAATTGGTTGTAAATTCGAAGATGTGCAAAGTATGTATGCCATTACCAATAAAATCTTTTGAAAAAGAACAGTAGAGGTACAGAAGGAACTTTTCAGCTCAAAGGCAGCAAGCACATTTTATCTGTGAATTCACAGTACTACAGTCAAACAGACTATAGTGCACAGTATGTAGCCATTCAATATATATAAATTTGGATAGTTCTGACAGAAAATTGAAAATTCCTCCAAGTTTACATCTGTTTTAAGTGGGATTTGGAAAGTCCAAATTAGAGGCAAACCTACTGTGTTCAAACAAAAGCATTTAATCACAACCAAATATGCGTATTGATTTGGATAGCAAAATAAATCCCTTTGCATCTAAATTTAAATGTTATTTGGACACTTGGTTTCTCTTCTCCTGCCTGCCAATAGGGAATACATTTCATCCACTGATAAAACTATCTGCTCTACATTACACTGTATATCAGCTTAGATATACTAATAAACATAATATCTTCTGATCTTAAATCTGTTTTTTCCTTTCTCATTTCAGTGATGAAAGCAATGTCCTCTCAGAACCTTTACACACAGAGCTCTAATAAGGAAAGCCAAGCAATAAAATATTCAACAGAACTTTTCTTGGAAGACAAGATTAAAATGGAAATGTTGGCCAATGCCCATCCTTTTTTAATAATTTCTCTTATTACAAGCAGCATTTTTACCCATTTGAGGTTAATAAGCTCCACGTTAAAACTGGCAAGTAGGGGGCTTTATCCTCGGCAGAATAATGGTTTTATTGCCTGAGAAACTGTCTGAGAGATGACATTACCAAATGGGAAGGTGAGGGCAAAACAAAGCCCAAAATACAAAAAAAGATAGCTGCTTTCAGAGCTGAAAAAGAAAGCACACCTCCCTTTCCTGAAGCTGACTCATTTTCCTGTTCTCTCCCAGAAACAGGAAGACTTTTTCAAGACTTACTACTTTGTAGTTCTAGAAATCACTAGGATCTGTGCAAATTTCTTCCAGGCCATTATCCATGTTGTAAATGTTTTATAAAGTAAGCACTACATCTACCAAATGGTCCATTTCACTGATAGCATTGGTTTAAATGGTAAAAAGAAATCAGTTGGAATTCTCCTCCTCTTAATAGACAACGGGATGGAGAATAAATTATCACACTGGGAAGGAAAAGCAACACTCATTACATTCCAGAGGATCATTATTATTGTCAGGCAAATTTCAGGGGTGAGGACTACATTCTGTGTTGGAGTATTTCACTGTAATGCTACGTACTTCTGCCCTAGAGAAAAACCAAGATGAGTACTGAAGTGCTCATAAAATGCTCATTATTTCCAAGCCTCTTATTTTGTAGACTGAGAGAAAAAGTAGTCATTAATAAATTTGTTCCTACTACAAATGTAGTACATTTGTACTACAACTTTTCTTTAGAATGCAAAGAAAAATGAAAGTTAGTTAAAGTTTACATGTCTCAACAGACCTCAGATGTGAAAGTAAGCCAGATAAGCATATTAGGAAGGATGAAAACTATTTTACGTCAACCAAAATGTAGTGCAAAAGGAAAGTGTGTATAGTAATGAATTGGAGGAAGTAGCCTTACTCTTACTGCCAGAAATCAGTTTTTCAGCTTTAAGGAAGAGTAGATATTGTTCGGAGTGGTTGGTTACTTCCAGTGATTCATGCCTCAGGTTTGAAAGTATACTGTAGCTGAACACGAAGCAAACAAGATCAGGAAACAGATTCATTCTAGTGTTTGTATAGATAAAAGTCTGTGCAGTTTTGCAGAAGAAGAATGCAGACAATGGTTAGAGATGTTATTTTACCCATGATTTATTAATCAACAACATTACCTTAATAAAATGATCACCTTAATTCTTGATACACGGGAACACACTAGAGCTCTGGAAACACTAGCATCTAGCTGTAGCAAGATGAATTTTCTTGTAATAATACAAAATACTGATGTGAACTTGTCTGACACAAATTAATACAATGAATGGATGCCTTGTGATGTCTGTGGTGGTGTGCTACCTTTGCTACCTTTCCATTGCTTTACTCAGGCTGAACGATGCACCCAAGGCCTTGCTCAGGAACATAGTGACTGTAGTATTGGTTCACCTCAGGCCTTGCTCAGGCAGATAGTGACTGCAGTACTGGGTAAAAAACTGGTTGCTCGAGGAACTGATGGACAGACATCTTGTTCAGCAGCTGAGGGACAATGGAGTATGTGCCAGAAATCATGACTACAGATCAATTATCTTACTCTATAAATAGCAAGCAGCTCAGGAGCTCCTCAAGCTCTCCTGCACAACAGCCAGCTGCACAATAGGATCTCCCCTGGAAAAGGCATGCCTCTCAAGGTTACACTTGCGCAGAGATTCTTCACATATTGACATCAAGACACATTACCGATACAGATCCTCAATAAGTGACTGTTCGTTAAGCTTTGTGAGCTTCACTAGGATTCTACCTTGGGCTGACTGTACGCTTATGGTCCCTTAGACATAAACCTCTGAGACTAGGAGTGGATCCAATCACACCTAGGCTCCTTTCCTCCATGGTTTAAGGAGTTTAGAAAAGAGGGGGGCACACTGTACCTCATGAATCAGCAGGAGGGTCTCAATAAGTGTATTCAGCCTTATCTTCTATACAGTAAATGATCAACTGTATCCAGTCATCTCAAGTCTTGTTAAGTTACTGTCTTATTTACAGTTAAGTGTTGTTAAATCACTATTTTATATCAATACATATATTGCTGCTTCTCTTTTAGGATTGACGTGTGTAATGCCATCAGCCACAACATCATAGTCTTTCACAGGGCAAAAGAAGACTAAAAATGGAAAGCAAGAGAAGGGACAGCCAGCCTATTTAGAAAATGTAGCAGCCAAGGAAAGCTGTGCCAGGGAAGAGGAGCACATTTATACCAAAGTCCAGTTTCACAATGGGCTCGTTCCTTCTGCCATTTACACAAAACCTCAGCTGATCAGACTGAAACATTCCTCCTGCTGGCTCCTGTTCTTCCTTCATTTTATTAATAACCTGGCAACAGGATAGGGACCAGGGAAAGAGACCTCCTAGAATGGAGAATTTACTGAAGAAACCAGAAGTGAAAGGTAGGTATAGGAGTTTGGAGTCGCTTGTATTAGGTGACGCAGCTCCTTTGGAGAAGGAGAAAAGGACTTCAGGCATGAGCACAAGCCATGAGGAAAATCCATGATGACCTGGGCAAATTAGCTGATGTTGTAGTTCAGTTTTATGAAAATGTAACATCTTAAAGGCAAAATATATTTTTCTCTGATTATTTTTTTTGTGTTGGTGTGGGGGGGGGGTTGTTTTTTTGTTTGGCATTGTTGCTGATTTTTAGGTACCTGGCCTGTATAATGAAATCTTGCAGCTCAGTTAAAAAGGAAATAGTTATTTAAAGCATTCTGTCAAGGTCCTGAAAGCTCTAATAGACCTTCATGGCCTTGATCAATCCCACCCGAGGACACTCCTAAACTCTTGTCCAGAGCACCAGAGAACATGTAAGTACAGTTCTGTACCTTCAGTCTCTGCCAGAGCTCTGCTGTAGTATGTATGTGCTCTGCTTTCTCTCCAGTTCACATAGTGATTTTGATCACTAAAGGAGAATGTGTTGCTATTGTAATACATTCTAATATCATTCTTGAAAGATGTTTCATTGACAGAAGTACTTCTTACTTAAAGAACTTTTAGTACAGTTAAATAAAATACAGAAGTATAGGATGGTCTAAAGCAAAACAGAATGGATAAGATAACACAGAGTGTTCTGTTTCCCACTGAATTATGGAAATGCAAATTGGAGTAGGGAAAATTACTAAAACTTAATTATCAGGAGAACAAAATTTGCAGCTAAATTTAACTGATAGTTCTTTTAAATACAAGTCCTATGCACAGGAAACTTGCAGACATCTAGTTAAAATTAGATTAGTGCAGATTTCTTCCAATTCTCACATGAAAACAAAGGGAACTATTGAGATTTTAAGTGGCTTCAGTGTTTGCCTAAATGTTCTCCAGAAATGAGTGAATATACACTGCAACCCTTGGTGCCCAACTGCTTCGGAAACTGAATCTATTCTGAAAGGAAAAAAAACAAAACAAAACAAGGCTATAGCACTTCTAGGGTGAAGTCCTTGAATTAATCTACTGAATATTACAGATAGCTGTAGTATGAGTCACTGTAATTCTAAAGGGTGTGATCCAGGGTAGAGTTTTAAAATTGCCATCTGAAAAGAAGTCACTTTTTTTTTTAGCTCACATAATTATAAAGAGCATTGATAAGGAGAAAGAAGCAAGTCGGAAACACCTGTTTGTTACTCCCCTCCGTTCAGTGACTTCTTTTGAAGTGGAAGGTAACTGCAAATTCAGGGACTCCTTTTGGAAATATCTCCAATAACAAAGTAATAAATAAGATTGATAAGAAGTCAAGGAGCCTTAACAACATACATTTTCAAAAATTTGACTTAGCAGTTTAGCTGACAAACTGTGCTGATCAAGGATATCGAACATTCTAATATTGAACTGACCTAAGTGACAAAGAGAAATGGATATTAAGTAGTCAGTTTGGCTTAGTATCAGTTGATACTAATTGATACTGATGACTGATGGAGGTCTGGGTTAGCTTAGTTTTTCTTGATGTTACCTTGTTTTACTTTGGGGGTAAGGGGAGGGGAAGTGTGCAAAAAGATTTGTTAGCATTACTGTTTCACAGAGACTAATTACAAAATAGGTACAATTGTATAACATAACCAGATTTGCTTAAAACAGAAGTAGCAGTCGGTGTTTCTGGTTGTTTTACTTCTGGACAGTGCTGAAGAAATTACCAGGTAGATGAAAGCTGTGTAGATCTTCTGTTGGTCTTATTTTGCGCAGGCATGTCAGGGTATAAGTATAAATAACGGTAAAAATATTTCAAATGCAATCAAACCACTCCTGCAGGTTTTTCCAATAAAATGAGAAGACTTGTATTTTCATAGAAATAAATGTATTTAAAATAAAAGTTGCAAGCAATACATTCCTAATAAGAGAAAATAAGATATTTTATCTCACAATAGTTAGTAAAGTAGGCTAATCCATTTTGTTCTAAACTAATTTTTTTCTCATGTTTTCCCACCCAGACTACTTCTCCTCCCATTGAAATAAGTATTTATGTTAGCTAGTAATGTAGCTCCATTAGGCAATCAAGCATTCATTTGAAGTTATATCCACCTTCTCTTTCAGACACCTATAATAGATTGAGGTATGTATGATTAAATCCTAAGTTTTATTTCCTGGTCTAACAACTATGCACACAATTGCTGTGCTTGATTTTATGTCATTATTAAGTGTCAGAGATCATTCTTAACAGAAAACTAAGTTTACGTGAAAGTTCTCTGTAAAGCACAGTAGCTTATTTAAGATTAACTGCTGAAACAATCTAGATTATGTTTGACAATTTAAATCCCGATCTAGATAAATCTACAAGACTATATACATTAATATTGGGAATCAAATAAAATGGTCATGTTTCATTTTTCCAGTTAACATGACTGACAGGCTAAGAGTTATAAGCATAAGGTGAGAACACATCAATGTCAAAGCTGTTAAAATAACAGCAGAAAGCAAACTTTTTGCAATCCAGGAAGTTACCAAGTCACGAGACTTCCGACAGATTATCAGAAGCATAGTTGCAGAGGAAGCAGTTGTTAGGCGACAAGAGAGGTTGCAAGGTCTCTCATTTCAGAGGGATCATAAGGCAGAAATCAGGCTGGAGCACTGGAAAGTGTGAGATGCCAGACAAAGAGGCATGAAATTGTAAGTACCCTATTGTCTGATTTCTCATATGTTCAGAAGGGCACAATTCTGTGGTGGCGAAGTGCCACCAAGACTGCACCTAACAACTGTAGATTCCATTAACAATTCTCCTTATGTAACAACTTAAAAATGCTGAGACTTATTCTAATTATTTCAGTGAAAATAGGTGTTTCTGTTTTCAGAAGCTTAAGTATAACAGCTATAAAATCAAGGCTCTTACTGTTTTGTTTAAAGTTTATTCGATGATCTCTTGAGGTCCTTTCCAAACCCTGCAATTCTGTGAAATGTTGTAGTTAAATGTTACCTTTCAGTTTCTTTTTAGCACCACAGCTGGTATTAAGTGAAACAGTCAGAGAGAATTCAGAGTTGATAAGGTATTTAAAACTCATCTTTTAAGCAGGTGGGGTATTTCTCAGCTTCAGAACAAACAATATTTTTTTTGGTAACTAAAGGAGACTACAGTGAAATCAGATGCAAAAAAATGGTGATCATTTTCTCAACATTGGAATGTAATCTTATATGAACTGAAAGTTTAGTAACACATACTCCTTTGGAAGAAAAGATAGTACAAAGCACAACAGCAAGTATATCTTAAAAGCTTTGTGTGCAGAGTCTTTTTTTAGCATGACAGAGGCTGTTCCTGTTCAGAAATGATTGCTCTGGCAACAGCTGGAAAAAAAAAAAAAAAAAAAAAAAAAAGTAAAATTAATTATCATTAGTTATGAAAACATTAGATTTACATTTTTAATCACTTAGCTTAGTAGACTATAGCTAACAATTATAGCCTGTGAATTCCAAAAAAGCTGGCACGTGTTTGAACCCAAAATCATATTTCATACTCAAAGAATTGATACTTTTCCTTGTTGGAGAATTTGTGTATCAGTTAATCTTCCTGAGAACTGAACAAAATTAAAGACAAATATAAACATTGGCAATCACTGTCAGTTTCCAGACACAAAACAATTATTTGAGGAGGTTGCAATAGGTTGTTTATACAGTTCTTTAATATATCTGATTCCTTCATGTAAGAGAAGGAGCTTATTTGTTTCATTATGTTCCCTATCTGTAACATTTTATTCACAGTCACTATTCATACCTTAGAAGTCCTCTGGTTTCTAATAGGAGGACTAGTTTTGAATTGTTTAGTTTTGTTTTCCGAAATAAGTGGATGGTAACGCTGTTGATGTGCTAGAACTACTAATTTGAAGTAGAGACCGACTGCTGCTGTTTCTTGTAGGCTTCTTGTTCTAAAAATAGGCTGTTGGGATAAATTTTAACTTGCTCAAATTAGTGATATATGCATACAAATTATGTGAAGAGAAAGCATGTCAAAATTTTGATTCTGTGGAGTTGAAAATGCACAAAAGATCACCTTGCCAAGAAGACATGAGGTGCAAGGGAATGTATGTTTTCTGTAATTTCCTGCGTTGTGTAATTTGCATGTAAAAACTAACATGTTGACTGTTGTGCAGAAATGTACAGGAGACGTACAGGAATTATTCTATTTTTACTAGAATTATGTATTTTTAATAGAATGATGATTAGACTACTAGTCACTAGGAAGTAGCAGCATTCCAAATGTAAGAGAGAGTAGATGAGAGTGCTTGCCTGTAGTAGATTTTAACATTTGGGTATTACAGGAAGAGACTAGTAATTTTTTTTTTTTTTTAATGAAATTTCTGTGTAAATTTCCCAAGACTTATTTAACAGGAAATTTTTAAAGCATGGATCTGCCTGATGTAAAGATGACAGTTGAAAACATGTCACCAGAACAATGTATGATTTTTACACTGAACATCTGCAAAAAAAAAATAATAATAATAATAATAATAAAAAAAATAAATCTTGACACTATTTCTATAAATAAACATGACAGACATTAAGGGTGAGGAATGCTACCAGGGTTTTGTTTCATCTCACCTTATAGTAAGTAAGTAAATTGTCTCCCAAGAAAGGTAATGAAATCCAGATCAGTGTTCTCTGATCTTCTTTACTTTCCTCAATCACTTTATCATTCTCTTGGATGGAAAGAAAAGGTTGGAATCATAATCTGCTCTGGTTTTAAAGCTCAATGAAGTTCCTGTCCTTTATTGTTACATGCATCTCAGCCTTCAGACTAACTCCATTCTCTGCAAAAAGCTGTGCTGATTGCTTCCAAGAGAACACTCAGCTAAATCCCAACTCCAAACTGTAAAAACCAAGAAACACTCTAAGGACTAGAACTTGGACAGACTCTTTTTCCATGTCACTGTTGGCTTATTTTTCTTTAGTGTTTTCTTCTTCTTTTTTTTTTTTTTTTTTTTGAAATTTTCTGTGACCGATTTTTTTCAGTCTCACTTCACAATTAATGGAAAAAGGCTTTGATCCAAAATATTCTCATTGTTTTTTAATAGACAGCATAGTAGTTATTATGTATGATTTACAGTGCAACAGTAGCGGTAAGTATTTGAAGAACTTTGACACAAATTCATTAGCAACTGATGATGCAGCCCTACTTTCGTATATGTTGTCATCTTCTTAATGCAAATTACAGCAGACTAAGAAAAAATTGTGCATAACCAAGTAACTTTAACTTAATATATTAGAAAAATCTATTCTGTATTTGTAATGTAATCTTAAAATTGATGAATACCATTGCATGAAAGGAGAAACAGAGATTATTTTTAACATAAGCGAATAGGTTTGTTGTATGTGTTTTAAAACAATTCTTACTTTGGGGGAGGAAAATTAAACAAACAAAAAATAACAGGTGAACATTATCTTGGATTTGCAAATTACACCAGACAGCAGTGCTTTCATCATATTCTTAAAAGAACTCTGAAGTTAGAGTTGCAAGTAAATTGGCAATACTCGGAGTTAATTGGAAAGTAGTCATTTATATATTCAGCTGAAAATGAATGTGTACAAGAGGATAGAATACATACAAATTATGGGCCTCTGGTGTTAACTGTACTGATGTGTTCTTGTGATGTGTCACATTATCACTCATGGCCACTCATAGAGTAAATCAGGGTTTTGTTTTCTTTCAGTTTGTTTTCCGTCTGCATGATGGTATAAGTGGGTATAAATGCCAAGCTGTGAACATATACTGAAAAATCTCTGCTCTGTAGTCTGATTTCGGAGTACTGTAGAGAACTTATGTTTCAATGGCAAGGTTAAAAAGTTCTGTACTGTGTGTAGTCCCAAAAAGGTCACAAAATCCAGGCAAAGTCCTTTCAAAATCAGCTACCAATTTAGAATTGCGATCTGAGTTTTCATCTTTAGTGATAAGAGGAACTTACCTTTAATGTAATCGTGATCTCCTGAACAAGGGTAAAGGTCATTCTTTTTGAAGCTCTTTTCCTAGATAATATTAAATACCATCCCACAAGATTTTGAATACAGGGCTCTGAAAATATTTTATTTGTAATTTGGGAATCAGGAACCTAAGAGCAAGATTATTCTTACCCAATTCAAAAGAATTCAGTTGGGATTTGTGTTTCACAGCATTGCTGTGAAAGGGGGAAAAATGGTTTTACGTCTCTAAATACCAAAAGATAGAGGATGTTAGTCTACACTAAAACAAAACTTTTTCCAGGCCTCAAAATTATGCAAATTACAATCAATTTATTATATTGTATAGCAAAACAGCCACAACTGTCCCAGTGGACCAATTCTGACTAAATCAGAATGTAGATTGCTTCATTTTTTCAAAATGCAAAGCCAGCATGAACAATCAGGTCTTCATATTAAGGTATCAAAAACATAACTGTTGTGTTCAGGAAAATACAGTTAATGAAGGAAAAACATCATCTCTTTGGCAAATCACTGAAAGTCTGATTTTGTTTTGTTTTAGAGAATGTGAATAGAAGATTGGGTTCTAAGGTCTGAGTCCCAAATTGTGAAAATCAGCAATGATACACTGTGGAAGAAGGCATGTGTGTGCTATTGTTGCATGTATTGTAATTTTTGGAAGTATTCTGATCTGCTCCTGGAAAGGTCCTCAGCTACAAGATAAAATGACAAGAAAAATCTTCCTCCAGGGAAAAAACGTCATTCCAGTCGGTCAGTTCTGCAGGGGAAAATCTGCAAAAAATGTAATAACACCATTAAAAGATAACAGAACTTTTATTATATCCCCATACTTTGATGACAGAGAAGGCAAAGTCACACGTGTGATTGGCATTGTTCACCATGAAGATGTCAAAGAACTATACTGCTGGTTTTGTTGTCAGCCCCATGGAAAAATATACGTATCAAAAGCAAAAATAGATGTTCACTCGGACAGATTTGGATTCCCCTATGGTGCAGCAGATATAGTTTGCTTGGAACCTGGAAACTGTGATCCAACACATGTATCAATTCATCAGTCTCCACACGGAGATATTGACCAGCTATCGAGGTTTGAAATAAAAAACCGCAAAGCGGAGCCCTTCTCTGCTGACTTCACAGTATGCATCTCTGCCATGTTTGGGAATTACAACAATGTCTTACAGTTTGTACAGAGTATGGAAATGTACAAGATTCTTGGGGTACAGAAAGTGGTGATCTACAAGAACAGTTGCAGCCAGATGATGGAGAAAGTCCTGAAGTTTTATTTGGAAGAAGGAACTGTAGAGGTAATTCCATGGCCAATAAACTCATATCTCAAGGTTTCTCCTAAATGGCACTTTTCTATGGATGCAAAAGACATTGGCTACTATGGACAAATCACAGCTCTAAATGACTGTATATACCGCAACATGCAGCGGAGCAGATTTGTGGTTCTTAATGATGCTGATGAAATAATTCTTCCCCTTAAGCACTCAGATTGGAAAACGATGATGAGCAGTCTTCAGGAGCAAAATCCAGGAACTGGTGTTTTCCTCTTTGAGAACCATATCTTTCCAGAAACCGTAACCACTCCCATGTTCAACATTTCATCTTGGAACACCGTGCCAGGTGTTGACATACTACAGCATGTTCACAGAGAGCCTGACAGGAAAGAGGTTTTCAATCCCAAGAAAATGATAGTTGATCCAAGAAAGGTGATTCAGACTTCAGTCCACTCTGTTCTACATGCTTATGGGACCAGTGTGAATGTTCCAATGGATGTTGCTCTCATTTATCACTGTCGCGTGCCCCTTCAAAGTAACCTTCCCAGAGAATCTCTCATCAGGGATACGACGTTGTGGAGATATAACTCATCTTTAATCGTGAATGTTAACAAAGTTCTCTATCAAACAGTACTGTAAGCTCAAGAGTGAAACTTTGTCTGCAAAAAGTGAAAGTGGGGAGTTGCCTGTGCCCCAGGGAGGCATAGGATATCCTTCAAAGATCACGTTTAAAGTCTCTTGCATGTGAGAATTACACAGATTTGGGAGAACAACCCCTTTATGTACAGTCCAAATGTAAATGCATTCTGTCTGTGAACTGTAGCAAGGTATATCATAGAATCATAGAGTGGCTTCAGCTGGAAGGGATCCCAAGGATCAAGTTCCAACTCTCCTGCCACAGGCTGTTCTAACCTCTATATCTGGTAATGGACCAGGTTGCCAGGGGCCCCATCCACCTTGGTCTTGAGCACCTCCAGGGACTGAGCATCCAAAGCCTCTCTTAGCAGCCTGTTTCAGTACCTCACCACTCTCTTGGTAAAGAACTTACCCCTGACATCCAGTCTAAAACTTCCCTCCTTGAGCTTAAAAGCATTCCCCCTTGTCCTATCACTATCTACCCAAGTAAAAAGTTGATCCCCATCATTTTTTATAATCCCCTGTTAAATACTGGAAGTCTGCAATGATGTCTCCTCGCAGCCTTCTCTTCTTCAGGCTGAATTCTGAAGCCCAATTCCCTTAGCCTGTCTTCACAGGGGAAGTGCTCCAGTCATCTTCATAGCCCTCCTCTGGACCCTCGTCAACAGCTGCACATCCTTCCTGTACTGAAGGCTTGTATGGGAACTGCTGAATCATGGCCTGAATCTCTGATTGATCACCTGAGGCAAGCAATGAGTCATCCCTGGGAGCACAGGTGAAGGCAATTCATGCTATGGGAAGGTGTGGAGCCTTGCTCCACCTCTCTAGACCCCATTTAAGAGCTGACTACCAGTGGGTAAGGATGTCTTTTGGAGATTGCTCCTCTTGGAGTCTTCTCAGCAAGCTTAGGATAAGGGTGAGCTTTCCATCTGTTCTTTAGCATGATCACATGTTTAACTGAACTTTCTTGTATATTTCTTAATTATAACATCTGTATATTCATTGATTATACAGGGCCCTACACCTGGATGTAGTACTCCAGATGGTGCATCACGAGGGCAGAGTACAGAGGGACAATCACCTCCCTGTCCCTGCCTGCTATCCCTCTTTTGAAGGATCTCAGGATACCATTGGTGTTCTGTGCTGCAAGAGTGCACTATTGGTTCATGCTCAGTTTTTCATGCGCTAGGATCCTGAAGTCCTTCTCTGCAGGGCTATTCTCAAGGAGTTCTCCCGATCTGTATGTTTTCATTGCAGGAATGATTCAGCTAGCAGCTGCTGTGTAACTTACTGGTGTAAATGATTGGATTTCATCATTATGTAATGATCAGATTTCCCTTCACTTGAAATCTGCTGGTGTTTGTTTGTTTTGGCAGTTTGGGGTGGGGGGGTTGTTTGCTTGTTTTTATGTTTCTCTATTTTACACAAGATAATTACATATCTGACTGTCTCTGAGGTGAAGTTCACAGTTTTCTCCAACGCAATTTAGCTCCACCTTGGTCTGTACGGTACTTCGTGCGCTATTTGCTCTTCATCCCGGTATGCTGATGAGTGAGCGTGTCCCCTTGCACGGCCGCTGGATCGACGTGAGCGGGCTCGTGCATTGCACGAAGGGCTCTGCCGTACGGCAGTTCGATGGTCCCGTTCCGCTCCTGGAATGGGTGTGGGCCGAGACACGGGAGACGTCGCTCCGCCTCGTGCTCCTGCCTAGGATCTTCCCGACGGCCGCATCGGGAACCTGCGCGGGCGGCTGCAGCGAAGACGCTTCGCTTTGCAGTGGCCTGGCCGGCTCTCGTGGCGGGATACACCAGCCCGCGCCGTCACGCTGCGACTCGGACGTGGGCAAGGGGTGCGTGAGTGTGGGAGAACGGCTCCATCCGGACCGGCGGGGGTGAGTGCGCAGGAGCGAGGGCGGCGCGGGTCCTTCTGGGGCCCGCAGGGTGGAGCACGTGGTTCCGCAGCCGCTCGCGGGGCGTCCCGCGGCCGTGGCGCTGCCCACGGCACTCGCGTCCCTCCTACGGCCGCTGTCTTCCCCAGCGGCAGGTGACGGGTGGCAGGAACGGGCGGCCTCGACTTTCCTCGCTCTGCGGCAGCGGAAGCCGTGGCGGAACCGGCACAGAAGTACTCGGCGTAGCTGCAGCTATTGGTGATGCAGAGTTAGCTCGGGAGGGGCGCGAGCGCTCCCCTTCTGCTCTCGTATCCGCACGAGGCTCCGACGGCAGCGGCGCCGCTGCAGTGGGAAAGGCGAAGTCGCGAGCGGTGAACGTGAGGCGCGGAGAGAGGTGTGCTGCTGCCGGACGTTCGTCAGTTGGGTCTGCCGCTTGGTAAGGGCTTCTGTCTTCAGGTTCCTTTACGGGATTCTATAACGTGCACCACTTGGAAAAGGACTCGATCACCAGAAGCAAGATTATTGTTTCCGTTAAAGAAACAGCAAGTAAGAAAGATGATAGTCAGCCCTGTTCTGGGTATACTGTTGCTAACTTCTGATCGGTATGTTTTAGATATTTGATAATCATAAAGGACAATTTTTTTAAACTCTGAAGAAACCCCAAATGTGGGAGTGTAACTTTACATTTAGAGAATGAGTAAGGCACTGGGGGAAGAGTCTCAGTGTGTGTTGTGGGTTAACCCTGGTAGGCGGCAAAGCCCCCCGCAGATACTTTGTTACCACATCTCCACCCTCCCCTTACGGAGGATGCAGCAGTAAAGTGGAAAGGTAAAAGTGAGAAAACATGGGCTCAGCCGCGTTAAAGGCTGTGTCATGGATAAAGCAAAACTTTCTGAATAACCAATAAGGAATTCATTTGCTACTTCCCATAAGGCTACTGTTTAGCCATTTGCAGGAAAGCAGGGCTTCACGGTGAGTTACAGTTACTTGGGAAAACAAACACTGTAACGTGTGTGTGTGTGTGTGTGTGTGTGTGTGTGTGTGTGTTTTCTCCCCCTCCTTTTCTCTCTGGTCAGCTTTGGGGTAGCCGTTCTAGCTGTCTCTACTCCACATTTCTTGCACACCTCCTGACAACTGACTGCTCACAGATGTCCAAGGCGAGAACCAGGAAGGGCCTCAGCTCTGTGTCAGTGCTGTTCAGCAGTAGCTAAAACATTTTGTTACCAACACTGTTACAGTCACACATCCGGAGCATATTAGCTATGATGAAAAAAATTAAATCTCTCCCAGCCAATACTGATACAGATCATAAGCTGAAGTAACAATATTAAATGTTGTGAAACTTCTGCTGGACTGTTTCTGTTCAAAGGTTGCAAAGTCTAATTGTTTACAGAAGTAGAAATTGGTGGGTTGTTTTTTTTTGTTTTATAGCAGAGTGTTTGTGTGTTTCAGGAAAGGTGTGGCTTGGGAAGGGTCATGCTGCAAACTAAGTAGATGATATTTCTGTCTGGCTTATTTGTATTTAGAATAGAAATAGCCAGCTTAATTCTTATAGAACAATATTTTACCAGCAATTAAATAGCAATAATAATTTAAACCTTTAAAAACTATGCTTCTGCTTTTGATTCATGTAAGAGAGGGAGAACACTGGCATTTCAAAGAGAAGCTAAACTATCATCAGATGGTTTAAAAAAAAGAAAAAAAAGAAAGAAAAGAAAATCTTGTTCAAGATGATGAAGTTTTGTAATCCATCTCTGTCAACTGACCCTTTAGAATACATTTGTTTTGCCCTGACCCTCCTTAAGGCCAAAAGATAGAGGAATAAGTTGAGGTTTATTAGAATATATATATATATTCTAATATATATGTTTTTTAAATATATATATATATAAACAAACAATGTAGACTTTGTGAAAATACTGAAATGAGCAGCATAAACTGTCTTCAGCTTTTTCAACACAAATTGAACAAACTATAATGGAAAGATAAAATGCCAAGGAGATGTGGGGAAAAATGAATAATGACCTGTGGATGAATGGCTCTTGAACTAAATTAGCGCTTTGCTTGTTAATTGTAGGGTGTATAGGAAAGATGATGAAAGAGTAGATCTGAAAATAGAAGCTGTACTGCAAAGGTAAAAACAGCACTCCACTTGAAGGCCAGTGCTGATAATTCCCATCCCAAAATCTTAAGACGAGGTCGTGAAGGACCAGTGACAGATATTTAATAAATGTGTTGTGATAATAGTGGTACAGTGTGGAATAGAAAGCATATAAGTAATTCATTTGTTTATGAAAAGAAAAAAAAAAGTTAAGATGTATGGGAGTTCTAAAGCCACACGCAGGGCTTTAGAAATTTTTAGAAGGTCTGCAAGCAAAAAAAAAAAAAAAGAGAGAAATGACATTAACTCAATCAACAAGAGATCTTTATTATGAGCTTGCAGCAAAGGAAAGCATGTTGTGTAACTACGGCTGGCTGTAAGACTTGGTCTGATGACAAGCTCAGATGCATCTGACCAATGTTATGCATATGCAAAAAGTATAAATCTTAGCATATATTAAAAAGAACACTTCCAGTAACTGTAAAGTTTTGTCATTGTCATTTGCAAACATATTTCTGATCACCTGAAACTGAGATTTACTGAAACTTGGCTATATGCACAAAACCAACTGGTCAGGAATGTTTCTTGTAAGATATTGGAACATCCTGTATTGCTTGATGAAAAAAGTAATGAAAATGAAGGCTGAAAGGTGATATGACTGCAGTCCCTAAATGCAGGAGGGAGGAAGAAAGGCTTTTTACTGTTAGTAACAATACTGAAGAATATCAATAGATTGATATAGTGTTAAAGCAAATCTGAATCATATTCTATTTGAATTGTAACTAGAATTAAAGCACAAAACCTGTATTGAGTTATTAAAACAAAATAAACTTTCAAATATGCGGGCAGCATATTTTTGAGATTTTGAGGTACCAAGTATTCTCTATACTGAGAAAGTATAAATGTACTGTCCTTGTTAATCTGATACTATATATTTCCTGGCTGGATTTCTCTGCTGTTAATCTCAGGAGACCAAAATTCATGAATCACATATCAGGAGAACCATTGATGTCATTTACAAAATAGCTAGGTATTTCTTTTCTTCAGCGTTCAGTTTTCTGAGGTGTCTTGAGTTCTTTGTTCAGCTCTTTGTTTTTGCTTTTGGAATCTGCTGCTGTTTTCAGATGTCTCTCACACTTCCTCATCAGAACATGTAATTACCTACCGTAATTAAGTTGATAGGATGTTACAGAAAGAGAAACATGCATTACTGAAAAACAAACAAACAAAAAAACCAGACATATTTAAGTTATTTTTGAGTATCCATGTGAACTGGAGATTAACGCAGGATTAAATTTCCAGAAGGAAACTTAATAAAGTAGCACTAAAAAAAAAAACCCCACCCAAGTGCGTAGTTTGATTTGCTTGAACAACTCCATATTCAAGTTTGTAATGTAAATGAAATTCTTGGGAGGCAGCTGTGCTCTTTGCTTAAGAGAAGTAAAACTTGTTTCTCTGGTAGGTGTGGTTACTGTTACGCACATTACAGAACACCAACCGTTTTAAGTAGAAAATGTTGGCAAGGGTCTTAGGTATTGTACTAGAATTTTTTCCTCAATGTTGTACTATTTTGAACAATTCTTGTTCTTTATCTTAAGGAAAACAAAACAGAATTTCACTTGCCTGTCTGCTTTAAAAGATGCTTTCTCTTTCAGATTTTTACTTTTTTAAACACAGTTGAAAAGATACCTTTCTGTTGTTCATTATTTATAGCCAGCAAATGCAAGGGAAATAACAGGTAATAAATTAGTTGTGTGTTTTTAATGGTGATAAGTTGTCGTATTACTTTAGTAAAAACTAAATAGCATGTAAGACTGATCAGTATGTTAAGTAATGACATAAACAGGAAAAATGTTAAGTATTATTTCTGATGCTTCTGACAGTTCTTATCTGAATTTTCTCTGTATGTATTAAAGGATGCTAGAAATAATATCATCCTTGGCAAATGAGGCATTTTAAGGGTTATGTTGTAAGCATAATAAAGTTCTCTTTGCTTTGATTTTTAAGGACAGAGCAACTGGGCAAATATTTCACGTCATTCTAAAGGCTTGATCAACTATTCTTTTCCTATTTAGGAAATTCAGAATCTAGAGTACAATATTCAGAAGTGAGATCCTTTTTTTTTTTTTTTCTGGTTGGGAACTACTGAAGCAGAAAACCAGACCTAGGAGTTTTTGTTTTGTTTTTTAAGCCAAACAGTAAAGTTGCCAGTGATTGCAGGCACTTCCAAAGGTGTGAAGCTGCTGAGTATGATAACTTAATGAAAACTATAAATTAAGGTGTTTAGGTACTTTATTGTTCTTTTTCTTACTTTTCTTTAAACATGCTAGTATTCTGTTCCATTACGAAGCAGTATTGAGATAGGTGCTCTCAAAACAGCATTAGGCAATGTGTGAAATGTGGAAAGAAAAAAAGATATGAATTATTAGGTTTAATTATTTTACAATTGTCTGAGTAATTGCTTTGGAAAAAAAGTATTGTTAGAGATCTAACGTGCATACTGTTAGAAGATACAGGAGTGTAAAAAATGCAAGTGGTTTTTATTATGATGCCTTGGAAAAGAATGGTGGAGGAGGGATTTAAAAAAAAAAAAAAAAGAATATTCCAAAATCTACTATACCTGTGGCAATGCTTCCCCCCCCCCCCTGTAAATTATGCACATGGAAATCTAGGTCTTTTAATGGTGCGTTTTGTTGTTTGTTTTTCTCAGCAGCTGTTTCTTTTTCATGCCCATTAGAAACTTTCTCTTCATCTTGCGCAACAGAATCAGTTTATTCCATCTTTGTGATTTATCCCAATCTTCCTGCTGAAAGTCAGGGATACTTTCTTCCACCTGTTCAATTTTCTGAATTAATATGGGGCATGCTTCTTCCAAGAATCATTGTGGTACATGCAGGTCTTTAAAGGGACTGCTGCCACCTTAACTTTTATGGATCACATCTGAATTCCTATAGATGAATTTGTAAGAAAACTTTTGTTTCAGCTCCTTTGGCAGAAATTACTAGTTGATAGTGCTATGGGCTACCTGTCAGATGTTGACAGCTGTTGACAGATGAGTTCTGCCAAGAACTTTGGCCTTGCAGGTTTTCAGAAATGGCTCTGTTCCCATAGCAGTGGAAGTCCAAGAGCTGATTTTCCAAGGCACAGATTTCTGGCTGCAAGAACATGAGGAAGCCTTTCCTCCAAGCCCTGCCTTGTGCAGTGCCAAGTAGGGTAGAGATGATAACTAAGAAGTTAACTTTTATACTGCTCCCCACCAGATGTTTTCTTTCTGCATGAACTGAACATCTTCTCCATGTATTGTCTTATCTGTAGTGAAATGCAAGGTAGGGAATTAACATGTCTGGACTGTCCTGTGTAATAATCCCAATTTATATGTCTATGACTTTTTTTAATGAACTAATTCTGCATGCATTTCACTTATTTGTCTGCCCCTACATTTATAGGTAAGTCTGTTTTGCTTTTGTTTGTGTATCATTTACATGTACTCTGTTTGGAAAAAATGTTATTTATTTTGCTTTAAAACTTCCTCCCTGATTATATAATTGAATGTTCTAAAATATTTGTTATATTATTTGTTATATATATCCTTATTCTATTTGATATCGATCTCTAATATTCTCTTACAGTGTTTAAATAGCCCTCAATTTGCAGAAGTTATTACATAAATCTGACATATTCAGTATCACATCCATCCCATTACAAGTATTATGTATTTCATGACTGTTTTTTCATGAAAGCACAGTAGCTGGATCTCTGATCAAGTCACTTTAGAGTGATAGAGATGTTTCCCAAGTTTTTTTCCGAGTCTATAATGTCTCTTATTGAACATGTTCTTTCTTACAGATGCAGCAGCATAAACTGCAAGGGCAAAGACATTTGCATCCGTATTTAGATACATTCAAAATGTTGTGTGGTGGGAAAAAATCCTACTTTGCTGGTGCTGTGTGCATTATAATGCTAACATCAATGGTCACATTTTCTTATCTTAGACTTCAGAGACTTATTCACCTGCCAAAAATAGTACAAGAAGGTAGTAGTTGTAGAGCGGAAACTGGAAATAGCACAATAACACCATTAAAAGATAACAGAACTTTTATTATATCCCCATACTTTGATGACAGAGAAGGCAAAGTCACACGTGTGATTGGCATTGTTCACCATGAAGATGTCAAAGAACTATACTGCTGGTTTTGTTGTCAGCCCCGTGGAAAAATATACGTATCAAAAGCAAAAATAGATGTTCACTCGGACAGATTTGGATTCCCCTATGGTGCAGCAGATATAGTTTGCTTGGAACCTGGAAACTGTGATCCAACACATGTATCAATTCATCAGTCTCCACACGGAGATATTGACCAGCTATCGAGGTTTGAAATAAAAAACCGCAAAGCGGAGCCCTTCTCTGCTGACTTCACAGTATGCATCTCTGCCATGTTTGGGAATTACAACAATGTCTTACAGTTTGTACAGAGTATGGAAATGTACAAGATTCTTGGGGTACAGAAAGTGGTGATCTACAAGAACAGTTGCAGCCAGATGATGGAGAAAGTCCTGAAGTTTTATTTGGAAGAAGGAACTGTAGAGGTAATTCCATGGCCAATAAACTCATATCTCAAGGTTTCTCCTAAATGGCGCTTCATGCAAGATGAAACACACATTGGCTACTATGGACAAATCACAGCTCTAAATGACTGTATATACCGCAACATGCAGCGGAGCAGATTTGTGGTTCTTAATGATGCTGATGAAATAATTCTTCCCCTTAAGCACTCAGATTGGAAAACGATGATGAGCAGTCTTCAGGAGCAAAATCCAGGAACTGGTGTTTTCCTCTTTGAGAACCATATCTTTCCAGAAACCGTAACCACTCCCATGTTCAACATTTCATCTTGGAACACTGTGCCAGGTGTTGACATACTACAGCATGTTCACAGAGAGCCTGACAGGAAAGAGGTAATCAATCCCAAGAAAATGATAGTTGATCCAAGAAAGGTGATTCAGACTTCAGTCCACTCTGTTCTACATGCTTATGGGACCAGTGTGAATGTTCCAATGGATGTTGCTCTCATTTATCACTGTCGCGTGCCCCTTCAAAGTAACCTTCCCAGAGAATCTCTCATCAGGGATACGACGTTGTGGAGATATAACTCATCTTTAATCGTGAATGTTAACAAAGTTCTCTATCAAACAGTACTGTAAGCTCAAGAGTGAAACTTTGTCTGCAAAAAGTGAAAGTGGGGAGTTGCCTGTGCCCCAGGGAGGCATAGGATATCCTTCAAAGATCACGTTTAAAGTCTCTTGCATGTGAGAATTACACAGATTTGGGAGAACAACCCCTTTATGTACAGTCCAAATGTAAATGCATTCTGTCTGTGAACTATGATATGGTACCATTTAGCAATAGAGGCTTTGATGGAGATGTGTGCCCCTGATAAAGGCTGCTGCGTTTTTCTAACATGGGAGAGTTAAGGAATAGGGGGGAGATCAGTAGTTTTACCTTTCTCTAGCTAGGAAAATGCTTTATTAAATATGTAGGAAGTGACCGTGCAGTGATAGGTATTTCTTAGAACTTATTTACTGCTTTCTTTTTATTTTCCTACATTCCTATGTTTTAATTTGTGCAACAAACCTGTAAACTGCCCAAAGAAGAAATGAATCTATTTTTGTGTATGTGGAAATATAGCTGTGTTTAGTATTCTCATTTAGAATTAACAGATGGCTTGTGATAATATGTGCCAGATGAAGAGCTACACTGGAATTAACACGGCGATTCATTATAAGCGCAGAGACTACACTAGAACTGTCCCTTACTGAAGGGACTGCTTCATAAGAGAAACTGGAATTTGTGGCAGAGCCATTAGCCATTTAATGATTGCGAAGATCAATGTAGATGATTTTGTCTCTTAAGTGAATTTTCAATTAAAAATAAAATTTTTATCTCAACTGATTTATGTAATGTTGTAATCTCTATGCCTTTTTGAATCTATGTATTAAAAAAGCATACGATTAATAGTGGTAAAATTAATGCTACTCCATTATTGCTGTTTATATGTTATGATTTGGGTTCAAAATTTTCATGTAACAATTTAAATAGAACAGACAAATGCACTGTGAAAATATCTGTGGAAAAAATGTTCTAGTTTCAACTAAAAAGAAGTATTCCATTTATTATTGTAAATAGTTGTTAAAATGTTAATATTTTGTAATGGCTGCTGGATTTATGCTAATCCAAAGAACTCTTTGTCTGTGTTTTTGAGACCTGTATCTTAAAGAAATGTGGTGCTTTTTTGGTACTCACAGCTCTTATGAATTAATTAAAAATGCTGCATTTTGTTGGGAAGCTTTAAAACAGAGGCAAGGGTTATAGACTGATGTTGAAGTATACAGATTACTGAACTGAAGACTATTTTAAGAGGGAAAAGCAGAAGAATGACTCTATGATACATAAGCATAGTAAATTTTTGTTAGTTTTCCTAGAACCGTATGACCTGATAACCTAATTTTCATTTGTTCATCAAAATAAGCCATTTTAATGGTAAGTTATATTGTATTCCTTAGGTGTAAAAGTACAGAAGGAAAAATAACAAAAAAATAAACAACCCTTCTGCAATCTATTTATTGATTTTCTTCTGAAGGGTTATATACGAATAAAAAACGCAAAAGCAATAGTTTTGCAATTTCAGTCATTTTTAATGTCTCCTACACTCCGATAATGGGGAGGGACAAGGCTGATGTAGCAATATAGTGGAACCTTCCTATTAAGTGATAGCTGGGGCAGTAGTAGTAGTCTTATGTGGGTGAGATGGAGATGCTTGTGGGAGTAAGCTTTCATTTATTTAACTTCAATGTCAATGTAACATTTTAGTTCTTTCATCCGTTTTGTGTTCCAAAGGCATTGGTATGTTTCAACTCTATTATGAGTAGCTTCGAATTAGTTAGCAAATGCAGTTTGTAATTACTTGTTATTAGCATTTAAAATAAGCATTAGCTGTTATAGAAAGTCTTGAACTTCATTTCTTATAAAAGTGCAGATGAGCAGCACAGCATGTATTGAATGATTCACATCATGCTATGGCATAATGCCAAAAGAGGAGAATTTAGAGCTTGGCCAGAGGTCTATTTAACATCACAGGCTCATGTAATTTTCAAGAAATAGCTGGAAGTCCCCAATCTTTCTGCCTAAAGCAGGGTAAGGTAGCATGGTTTGATCAGGTCTATGTCTAGCTTAGCTGAATACGCCACCTCTTTGGGTAACCTACTGCAGTGTTGTACTGCCCTCACCCTGGACAGCTTGCTTTCACTACAGCTAGCCTTTACTCTGCTGCAGCATGCCAGGTCTCCCCTTCTTAATAGGTAGCTGGTGACTGCAGTAATGTATATCACCCTTTCCACTCCTTAACAGGAGATGTGGAGGGTTCTCGGTGGAAGACTGAATTCAACTTTCACAGCTTTTGAGACATCCTGTGCTTTGGCTGCCTGTTCACATCTCTCATTAGACTTGCTTCAGTGTTTCAGTGTTTGCTTTGTGCTGGGTAACTCAATGTTGGATGTGGTTGCAAGTGTGGCCTTAAGTTCTGAACAAAGTTTAAGAATCCTTCCCTTGAACCACCAGCTATGTATTTGTTAGAACAGCTCAGTAAACAGTTGGCTGCCTTCGTCACAAGAGAATAGTACTGAGTCCTGTTCAATTTGCTGTGCAATAGTATTCCATCTTGTTTGTTCTAATCTTCTAGATGGTTTTAACCAGCCCCCGCTGTGGGATGATCGTCTCAGGTGCTGGATGGTGTATTTGCTCCAGGTTAAACTTGTAAGAGCACTGACAGCCCATTTATCCAGTATTCAGAAGTCCCTCAGAACAGCATCCCCTCTTCATTTGCATAATGACTGTTTCCCTTCCCATGGGTTCTTCCTGCGCCTTCAATTTAGTACCTGAAAACAAGCTGAGAGTGCACTTTGTGTCATCAAGCTTACAAATAAAATGGTTAACCAGTCCTGGTCTCTGAAAAACACTACTTGTTTCCAGATAGATTTCTCATCAATAATGACCATTATTGGAAGCCCAGCCCAATTTCCATTAATCTCACAGTCCCAATAGTCAATCCTAATTTCATCAATTTGAGTATAACTTTTTTTTTGCATGTTCCTGTCTCAACTGCTCCTGAGAAGGAGGTGACAAATTCAATTATTTATAGGTGGTCTGTCTTCATGTGGCTCCTTTAAGATGAGTTACTGCACCTATCACCTACAGTATAATTACACTCACCTTAAGAACTTCAAGTTTTCTGTTTCACATAGCTTTTCTTTGCTTCTGAGTCAGATAGCAAAAGCTGTAAGAGATGATCATGCATGCTCCCAATGGACTAGTTTAAATGAAGACATATGAATGTGGCTTCTACTTGATAAAAGTCCTTTACTACAAACATTTTCCAAGTAAGTTGGCGTGAATAAAGGTGGAAAACTGGTTACTTAAGACTTTGGCCCAGTTTGCAGGAGACACTGCTCCACTCTGACCTCATGTAAATCCTACCACACCACTCCAGTATTGATTCTTGCATACCAAAGCTTTTCCTTACACTGGTGTGATTCATACTACCTACCTTTGGGAAACATGGCCTCCGTTCATTACTACAGAAAGAACTAGGTTTCCACAAGTGCTGGAGCCATGAAAACCATGACAAAAATCACAAATAAATACTAGTGCTACAGAATTTTATCTTTTCAAGGACGAGAGCCAATCTTTCTGAAAAATCTAATTTTCAAGTTGTATATGAAGGGGAGATTTTATAGTAAAGAAAAAGCAAAACAAAACAAAATCCCTAAATATTTCTAAAGCATAGAAGTTGAAATTTCATAGATACATCTTTTAAGTACATATCAAACACCACAAAAGTATGTGGAGTATTGCTACTCAATAGTTAATTCATCTATACATCTTGTCTCTTACAGCTGATAAAAATAAAAGATGTTTTCCTATTCTTAAGTCTGTTTATCAAATTTTTGATTTTATTTTTTATTCTTTATTTTTAAAGATGTGCCATTCACATTTGCCCGTTTTTCAAATGTAGCTGTAGCAATTAATATAATAATGCACTTAAAGTAATTTTAACTTTTTTGAAAAACTGTATCGCTGGCAGGCATCCTTTAACATAATTATTTTTGCTGTAGGGATTGAACATCACCCAATTCATTTCATTTCTATCTAGCTGTGAACTAAGTCACATTTTCAGAAATGTGGACTATAAAAATATTGATCAAACCATTCTGAATGGGATAACCATCAGAAAATACAACAAAATACTGTCAGACCTCTAAGGTTAATTGCTTTGGCAAGCTCTATCAGATAGATGAAAAGTTGGCTCGCTGACTGAGGAGAGCCTGTATTGGCACATTCCTGAGCTTAAACAAATCATTATTGTTAGCATCCGATTCTAGTTAAAGAACTGTGTTGATTAATCAGTTTCAAAGTATTAAGTATTTAAAGCTATCATAAAGAAAACAGCTCTTTTAGAAGATCAGCACTGGGAAAAGATCAACTACATTCTCATTCAAGTTGAGCAAGGAGCCATGCACTGTAACCAGTATTTGGTGTTATACGTACAAAAGCACAAAAACCTATTCTAAAACAGTAGCTCCACCTTCTGTTTCAACAACAACAACAACAAAAAAGAAAAAAAAAGGCAGAAATGAGATCAAGCACTACTTCATTTTAGACTTAATGGTGGATGTGAATAGTTTTAACTTCACAAACTATGCTTCAGAGCCCAAACTGGTACGCTGAATGAATGAATAAAGACAAATTTAATGGTGAATACTGCTAACATGCTCTGTTGTTTTATGTCAAAATCACTCTGTTCCCAAATGCCCAAATAAAATCAAATGATTGTGCATTGCATGATGATACCAGTAGATGTGCAACTTTGGTTCATGCAAAGTTTCATTTGATAGACACATTGCTGATAGTCCATATAATCCTGAAGATTCTGCATATGTAATCTTTTCAGCCATGTTCTTTCCATAACACCAAATGGATACTGTGGTCTGGCATACTGGTGGCAAAAACCAAGCCTGTATCATTTTGACCATTTAGTCCATTTAGCCAAGACATTTCACCAGCCAAAAAACTTGAGCCTCTCTTTGATTTTCTATACTCAGGTAGAGGCCAGCGGCTTATCAGTTCTTCTGTCCTCAAGTCTATTATATACAGGTATCTATTATCAAACAGTAGAGCAAATATCTCTCCAAAGCCCAGCAAGGACACATTTGAGAAGTCAGGAGTCTTGATAACCCTAGAAGATAAGACAGTATTGTTAGAAACTCCATCATTACACAGTCATGAACCTGCATTACTAAAACAAATCCTTATGTGTCTATAGAGAATAAGCATCTAAACTCATCATTTCTAAATTATTCAGGAAGAACTGGATGCAAATTTTTCATATTAAGCAAGTGAACTTTTATTTCAGGCCTATGGTTCCAGTGCTGGCTTTCTGCATTCACGCCAGATCACTCTAAACGTAAGTAAAGTGTAAGGTTTGAAATGGATTCTGCAAAGCACAACAGAAAAATGGTCTGCTCCCAGATATACACAAAAGAACAGATGTACTTATGTTTTACTGTAAATTTTCATATAGATTTAATGCCTTTAAAAGGTATAACCTCTTATTTAACCACTTATTTAAAAAGCTGGAGAATAAAGTGTAAAAATGCCATCTTGTGACATTGTAATAAATCATTCAAGATTGGTACTTAACAGAATGCTGCTTTACTGACCCTTAGTATAATTTAGACATATCCATCTCAGGAAGAAAAGAAAACATGTATATTAATTCTACTATACCTTTGGGATTTTTTGCTTCATAAATAGAACTTGAACAGAAATTGAAAAGAATAAGTTTTCCAAAGCTGACTGAGCATTTGACCATACAGTTACATAATGCACAGAACTGAGGCACAAAAACATGGATATGAAGATCTGTTCTTAGCAGTGAATGACTACCTTTCCCTTTTGAAACTTGGGAAGGTAAGCTAAGAGTAAGAAAAACTGAGGAACTCCAGCACAGAAGAAGCACCTCTTTTGGAATTGATCTTCCTATAGCAGGCCCTCTTCAAAAAATTCCAGCCATTTGAACTAAGAGTCTGCTAAGAGTTCTAGAATACATTTCTTTTTTTTTTTAATAAGTTAGAATCTTTGATGTCACCACAAAGATTGTTACACCATTTCCAATATATAAAAATCAGACTTTTTTCTAAAAAATAATATTTTATCCTTTTTTTTGCAATTTTGGTGAGGTGCTGGAACAGGCTGCCCACAGAGGTTGTGGATGCCACGTCCCTGGAGGTGTTCAAGGCCAAATTGGATGGGGCCCTGGGCAGTCTGGTCTAGTATTAAATGGGGAGGTTGGTGGCCCTGCATGTGGCAGGGGGGTTGGAGATGCATGACCCTTGAGGTCCCTTCCAACCCTGGCCATTCTGTGATTCTGTAATCTGATAGATTTCACTAACATTCCACCTAGTTATTGAGAACGACAGATCTCAGTTCAGTAGTGCTATAAAGAAATGGTCTTTTAAATATCTTTTCCCTGCAAATGACTCCCAGAAAAGGCCTTCTGCTTCACTGCAGAGCAATTCCCATAGCAACATTAGCTTCTTGTCACTACAGCTTTGTGTTCAAAACTACAGCAATGCAGCCTGATTTAAGTCTATTTAAAAAACCTAAAACTCATGTATTGAAAATATGAAAGAGGATTGGCTTGTGACTAGAAATCAAAACAGCAATCAAATGGTTGGTACAATTAGAGATAAATAAGAGTGAAACCTAGCAATATTTGTGAAGAATGATGTTTAAAGATTTTTTAATCAAGATCCTTTTAAATGATATTTAAAGCATTAAAACTAATATGCTACAGTTCTTATTCTTTTTAAAAGCATGCCTTGAGAATACATTCTGTACATCTTAAGCTGAAAGATTTACCTGACAATATCATAGCTGGCAAAATCCCACTGGTATAATCCTAGTGCTGAACTGCACACTATGTATTTACCATCAAAGTGCAATCTGGGCTGTAGAGAGATGCTGCGATCTTCAGAAACAGACAGTGTTTTTAAACACTTGCAGTTTATTTCCCTTCCAATAGGCCAAATCTAGAATTAGAAAACAGTTTAAGACCATAAAGCATTCAAATTATAAACGATTACACAAATTAAACAAGGCTTACAGTCTCATGTAAAGCAGCAGGTAAATGTGTGCCTGTTCTTCAAAAATATTTATCTTCTTTAATGTGATCAGCTCTATAACTGACTTGTAACACACAGCCATAAACTGTTTACATACAGCATCCTCCAACCCAACAGTTTGCAACAATAGCAGTATTTGCAGTAAGTGTCTCACTGACAAGTTAGCATAATATGCATACAATAAAAAACACTTATCTTTTGACTTTTATTATATATATTGATCCACTATTTGATTGTAAGCATAAAGCAAATCAATGAATAGTTAGCTTCCAAAGAGTTTTTTGTCTTGTACATGTCTTTAAAAGCAAGGACTATGAAAGAAAAAAAATCCCGTATCATTTTTGAATCAGAGAAGCACTCAGGTATTCTACTTCCTTGGGTATTGCAATGATACATGTATGATATATGGTACATACCTTGATTTCATACTTATCTGCACTTAAAAGAATATAATCCCCAGGACTATGCATAAGAGATTTGACTTTGCACTTCTGCAAAACTACCTGTAATTGAAGGATGTAATGACTTATTTTGATGCTGTTAACTAACCAAACATTCATTTGCATTGTCCATTTTGTTACACAATACACCACACACATGGTCAAAAGAAATACAGATGCTTTTAGCACCTAAAGGGAAACTACCATTTACACTTGATTGCTCCTAATAGTGAGAACTTCTTGTATAGATGGGCTAACACGTGTACTTCTCCATAATTCTGCTCTCAATGCACATTCCAATTTCTGAAATGCTCATAAGTGAAATACCTTTTCTAAACCTCAGAACACTTCATGCTTAGATTTTGGATATCACATTCATTAATTTTCTACACAATTTTAAAAGTAGCTTTGTTTCTGAATCATTGCATTCACTTGATCTTTCAAATGCTGATTCCTAATATTATTCCTGCTACTTCAGAACAGAAATCTCTTCAATCCTTTGACAAGTTTAGTTACAGCTTTTCTTTCTGTTCAAACATTATTTTTCAATTTCTACATTTCCTGATCTTCTTCATATTCTATACCCAGGGGGAAGACTGGTATTAGAAAATAGAAAGTTAGAACAACTTGCAAACTTCATGCAAATATTTACCAAGATTAATACAAAAACAATATTCCCACCTTAGTGACCCACTCTGTGTGTCCAGTAAGGGTGTTCAGGCACGTTCCTGTTGATAAGGCCCACACTTTCACAGTGAAGTCTGCAGAACCACTGACTAGAACATCAAGTTCATCGTTGTAGTCCACACTAAAAACTACAAGCAAAGAGGGTTCTCAAAAATAGCAACAGTCTCTATGTATGTTTTTTCCTGCGATACTGTAACTAGATCAAAATTCACTATTACAGATTTACCTGTTGCTCTTGAACTGTACGCGTACATTATTACTCTATTCTTAAGTTTACACTGCAAAATTACCAGCTGTTCGTTCAAATTAAAAGCATGAAGATCATTGATTTCATTAAGGCTGGATTATATTGAGGTTCCTGAGATGTTCAACATACCTGCGCCAGTGTGTCCTCTGAAATGCTGTGTTTTTGCCCCAGAGCTCCATTCCCAACAGGCTACTGTGTTATCAAAAGAGCCTGTTACTAGTTTTTGTTCATCAAACTTCACTGTAGCACAAGTGTGTGTCTGGATACCATAGATGCACTGACCTGTGCTTACATCCCACAGTTTTGCAGACAAGTCATCTGATCCTGGAATATAAAACAACAGAACAATTGGAAACAAATACTAAATAAAATTACTAATCTTTCATGTATGTCTTAGTTATGGAATTTTCACGAAATCTTTGAAGAGATAAACTCACAACCTCTCTGAGCAACCTATGCCAGTGCTCCATCACCTGCACAGTAAAGAAAGGTTTCCCAATGTTCAGATGGAACCTCCAGTATTTCAGTTTGTGCCCACTGTCTTCTGCCCCGTCACAGAGCACCTCTGAAAAGAGCCTGGCTCTGAACTCACTGCACCCTCCCTTCAGACATTTATATATATTGATAAGATTCCTTCAAGCTTTCCCTTCTGTAGGCTAAATAGTCCCAGCCCTCCCAGCCTTTCTTCAGAGGAAAGAATCAACAATCTAAAGATGCTAGAAGTCCCTCTTCCAGTTTCTCCACACACTTTTACAACCACAGTTTCCAACATTCCCTCTATTTGGAAGTGTCTATTGAGAAAAATACCTGGAAGTTTTATACAACTAGACCACATCCAGGTTTGTAGAGCCACTGACTATACTGCAAGCTTTTATTTGTTTCATGTAGGAAAGGAGTCCATCAAATCTCTTTTTTTTTTGCAGAGAAAAATGGAAAGACTGCAGATGAATACCTGGCTCTTTCCTTTCTCCACCAAAACTTGTAACAGTACTCAAGTTTGCTGGTTTTGGAGACTGGAAAAAAAAAATCCTAGATGCTTCCACCTCTTTTTTCCATTTTGGTTTCAGCACAGAAGCATGCAGCTTCCCAGGAAGGTTTGACAGTGCTGCTTCCTTTGTATTTTCCTTCCCTGGTTACTAGTAAAGTGAAAAGACTGTCTACAGTCTAGTCACTGATTTCTAGTAACCACCCTAGTGTACCTGAAGATGTGGAGGGATGTGTATTTCTGAGTTCACACTGAAATCTTGAAATCTGCAGTCTTCAGGAGGGAAGCTGAAACCATCACTGCAATATGCATATCAGATTAGTAGCAAGGTTAAATCTAGTTAAAGGTATTCATACCAGAAACTAGTCATGTTAAGAACTGAAAGTGCTTAAGAATGTAAAAGAGAAATTATCTTACTGCCAGGAAGACAGACTTTTCCTGATACACCTTGAGAATACAGTGACCACACTGTGAGACCAAATTCCATTTAACCTGAATGAGATCACAGATATCCCCTAAGAGGATACCTAACATAAATGTCTTTCTCAAATGAGATTGCTAATCTGAAGAACAATATGCAGCACTGTAACCATCTATTTTTTTTACTTATAAATAAATTGGTCTCCTGTTTGTTTGTTTGCTTTTTATTTATTTTTTCTTATTAAATGTTTAGTGAGCTTGATAGCATGCCATATATTTCAGAAATTGAAAAGAAAAAGAAAAGTGAAATGCCTTAAACTGAGTTTGCACTATGAGAACAATCTGTCTGCTCAAGAAAAATCAACTTGTCATTAATCAAGTGGGAGCTGAGCGGTAGAGATAACAAAGAAGAATAAGACTCCAAGTTTTCTGAATCTCCTACCTGTGCACAGAAGACCATCTTTATAGTAAAGTGCATACACTCTGGCACTGTGTCCAATTAAAGAGGATGTCTCAAAGGCTTCATGGTCCTTCAGTTGCTTCATTCTTAAAATAGCCTTTAGGTAAACCTTCTTCCAATGCAGAGGATCCTGAACAGAGTCATCTATTTGCCAACCCAAATTCTTACATGCAGTTTGCCACACCTCTGTGCAGGCACTTATAACCTTATTCCACTGCTTAGAGACGAGGCAACATGTGAGTAAGGTGTGAGGATCAAGCCATTTTAACAGATAAAAACTAAGTTCCAATGGAAGAAGTTTGAGGAAGTCCCTCTTGAGAAGAATCTCTAGATTATTGGAGAGGTGCCTGAGCTGGACTGCTCCACTCAAGCTAATCAGGTGATCCAGAGTTTCATTTTTCTGCAAGTCCGTCAGAGAAAGAAATGTAATAGAAATGTTATCAAGCCATGCTTCAAAGTCCTTTTTCTCCATAAGGTTATGGAAAAATTTACCTGTGGTACATCAAAACACTGTATTAGTTCTGTTCAGAAAACAAGGTAAGCATCACATCATTATTACTGGTATATCAGTACTTCAAATGGCATGTTAAAGCACAGACTGAAGTGACAATCACAGCACAAAATATTCATTAGGTTAGTATGAAGCATTTACACATACTCTGAACTACTGTTTATCCTACTTAAGACTTAGAAGTGAGTTGTACCAGACAGTGCATGCTAGCATTCACTATGAATGTGTACATATTTCAGGTAATGAGTTAACATTTTTCACATTCTGAATCCAGTAAGAGTTGATTCAAGTTTTAAATCTACTTTAGTGAATAAATGCTGTTTTACAGTCTACTTATCATTTAGTTTAAAAAAGGAAGCAAGCATTAAAAAATAAATAAATAAATAAAAAGAAGCTAATTACTGACTGAATTAACTCAGACTCTTGTCATAACTACTTCATAAAATGTTACCTGGTTTGTGCTTAAAGAAGATACAAAGAGATGTCTGGAGAATCGTGCTGAATGACATGTAACCTCTTTTGTACCTCCTTGATGTCTTTTTTTTTTCTTATAAAAAAAAACTTCCTCTCCCTCCCCCACCTTGTTTTCTCAGTTTATTTCCAATAAACAGGCCTGTGAAACTGTCAGCTTGAAATGCTACCTCTTGAACTATGTGACTTGTATTTATTTTTATATGCTGTGGCATCTCAAGTTCCTACAATAGGCTTGAGCAAGTGATTAAAAAGATGAGCATGGTGCAAACAGTTAAAAAGACAGATTTATCTTCTGTGGGAGATCTCATTCAATGCATTAGATAACCAATTGAATTTAATTCATAGAAGCTCCCAAATCAAATGAATTAGAGAATCTGAAAGGCAGCTCACAATACACATGCTTTTACCTTTGTGGAATAAAACCTTGAAGTGCATCTCTAAACGTGACAAAGAAAAGTATAGAAAAGTAGAATCTTCACTACAAAAGGCTACAAATGTAGAGACACATTACTTCTTGATAATATCTTAAGGATTATATCTTAAAGATAATAATCTTAAGGCCTTCTTAATTAAATACACAGAAACAGCTGTTCCTATCGTGTTAGAAGTTCATAAGTAACTTTTACTACTGACAAAACTTAAGGGCTTTCTCCAGCATATTCGGCAGACTACGTTTGTCACTCTAATAGGCACGCATTTTCTTAGGAGCAAGCAATCTCTAACTGCAGCCAGTGCCGTGTGCACACTGCTCTACGCGTTATCCGCAACCTCTCCACTCACGGCCGCTCCCGTCCAGCTCCACTCGCACAGAGCACAGCGCAGCCCGAAGACTTCCAGCGCCTTCCGCCCACGCGCAGTAGAGCCGTCGGCACCGCCCACACGGCTCCAGTGGGCCGCGGCGCTCACCTCAGGTAGCGGCCGGGCGCGCAGCGTCCCTCAGCAAGCAGCCGCCACGCCTCGCACGGTCCTTCGTGGCCCGGCAGGGGCTGAGGCTTCCCCGCGGCCATCGCTCCCACAGCAGGAGGACAGTCTCCCGCTACTTCCGCGGTCCGCGCCGCGGCCTGCGGGCACCCACGGAAGGCTGGTGCCCTCGGACAGCGATGGAAGCCTCGGTCACCTCCGGCGCCGGAGGAAGGGCGGGGCCCCTGCACCGAGCGAACTGGCCGTCACCCCGAGGGGAGGCACTCCGCCAAAGCCCGCGGCGCTCCGTACTCAGGCAGCTTCCGGCGCATCCCCTAAACGTCACCACGCCCCGCTGTCTCACTGTAGTCGTTTCCGTCGGAACCGGAGCCGTAAAGCGCTACGTTACTTCCCTGCGTTCTGCGCCGTGTGCGGGTCGGAGCCTGGCCTTTGGGGGGCTGCTGCCGGCCGTGCAGAAGCAGCGGAGGTTATTTGCGCCGAAGCGCCCTCCCTCGGCAGGGACATGGCGGCAGAGGAGTCCCAGTATCTGCTGGCTCGTCCTACTACGGACGCTTACCTGAGGTGAGGGCTGGTGCTGCGTCTCTGCCTCTGGCGGGCTTAGGGGCAGCCCCGCTGCGCTGGAGTTCGGCCGGGCGGAAGGGAACGCGGAAAATGTGACGTCTGGGTCAGAACCTCAGTCGGGTCCATCCGCGCGTTAACGGCCCCATGAAGGGCCGGAGCCGTGAGGGGGCGACGGCACGATCCTTGTCGGTATCTTCCGCCTCAGAGTGCAAAACAAGAACCTGTACCTGTCCACGTTCGCTGCTGTCCTGGGACCACTTAGCTTTGGCTTCGTGCTAGGCTATAGCTCACCTGCTATTCCAGAGCTGAGGAAAATCAGCAATACGAAATTACGATTGGACAGCAATCAGGCATCGTGGTTTGGGGTAAGTTTCTGTATGATACGTTACTCTCTTGTGATTTCCTGCTGTGGTGTGAAGAAGATGCTGTTTACACAGAATCGTTAAGTTTGGAAAAGACCACAGAGATCATCAAGTGCCTCGAGCATGTTCCTCAGTGCTGCATTTTAAAGCAGTCTAACTCCTCTTAAAAATGAATATAAATGAGGATTTTCGTAATGATTTTTTGGTTGTGTCCTCAGTAATTGATTCAGTTTTTTCCTAATTAATACTATTATTATACTCTGCTAACTCTCCACACATATAAATAAATGCCAATATTTTTGTAACTTTTTTGATGCTGAAATGTTTTCTGTCAACTTTTGATCTCTTTAATTGAACCTGTCAAGGGACCACAGAAAATCAACTTGTGAATAAATTGGGTGCAATCCATTGACATAGGGAGTATCAACTTTTGGGGTATGGGCTGGACTTCAGGTTATTCACAATAATCTTTCAGTCTTCAGGGCTTTAAAACAGTTTGGAAAGCCAGTTTGTGAATGAACAGATAAAAAAACAAACAAACATACTGTTGCATTTCTTTCTCCACTGAAAGGGCTTTGTATGTGACCTGAGAACTGCTTGTTGTCCAATTGTGGTGGATTGTGCTTCTTGACTGTGATTTGATAAGAAGTTAATATTTATTTTGTTTTTCAAAACAGCTGCATGAATATGTTTTTTCAGAAGCTATTTATTTAAAAGAATTTGTAGTGTGTTATTTATATATCTATATAGATTATATATATAGATATAGATGTGTGTGTGTATGTGTGTATGTGTGTGTGTGTGTGTGTGTATCTATCTATCTATCTATCTATCTCTACGAAGTCATAGAATCATAGATTCCTTGGATTTGGAAGGGACCTCTGAAGGCCATCTATTCCAACTCCCCTAAAGTGAACAGGGGCGCCATAGCTAGTCTCCAGGAATGGGGCATCATCCATTCTAGATGGAAGGCTGCATCCAGATTACTGTGTCCAGATGTGGAGTCCTTAGTACAGAAGAGACCTGTTGGAGCGTGTGCAGAGAAGGGCCACAAAAATGATCCATGGAATGGAACACCTCTATCTGTGAGAACAGGCTGAGAGAGCTAGTGCTCTTCAGCCTGGAGAAGAGAAGGCTGTGAGGTGACCCAATGTTGGCCTGTCAGTGTACAAAAGGGAGCTACAGGAAAGAAGTGGACAGATTCATTTGCAGGGTCTGTGGTGACAGAACAAGGGGAAATGTCTTCAAGCTCAAAGAGAGTAGATTTAGGTTAGATATAAGGGAAAGATATTTTACAGTGAGGGTGGTGAAGCAGTGGAACAGGTTGCCTACTGTTGTGGTTGATACCCTATCCCTGGAGACTTTCATGGCGAGGCTGGATAAAGCCCTGGGCAACGTGATCTAGCTGTAGAGTCTCTTTTCACTGCAGGGGAGCTGGACTGGATGGCCTTCAGAGGTCCCTTCCAAATCTAAGCATTCTATGATTCTATGATATGTATTTTCTAACTTGTTTTTTGAAGTCTCTAGTAACATTAGGAGCTGCTGCTGGAGGAATACTGGGGGGCTACCTTGTGGATAAAATTGGAAGAAAGCTGAGTCTGATGCTGTGTTCAATACCATACGTCTGTGGATATGTAGTTATTATTTCAGCTCAGAACATCTGGATGCTTTATTTTGGACGAATGCTAACTGGCTTAGCCAGTGGAATTACTTCACTTGTTGTTCCAGTAAGTAGAGCATCATTTCTGGTTGCGAGGTGGCTTGGGTGTAGTAACTGAGTAATCCTAGTAAAGGCAGCAGATTTAGAATAAACTGATTGTTATAGAGTCATATTTTGCATGCTTTTAATAATGATGAAAATGCAAGTAAAGAAAAGCTTTGCTTCCTCTAATAGTGCTTCATACTATGCATTATTACAGTGATATGTTTGTTCTGATTTTTCTTCTGCCTAATCATTGATAGAGGAGGGCCACAAAGATGATCAGAGGGATGGAGCACCTCCCCTAGGGAGCCAGGCTGAGGGAGCTGAGGCTCTTCAGCCTGGAGAACAGAAGGCTCCAAGGAGACCTTATAGCAGCCTTCTAGTACCTGAAGGGGGCCTACAGGAATGCTGCGGGAGCACTTTTCTGTAACGGCCAGTAGCAACAGGACAAGGGGAAATAGTTTTAAACTGGAAGAGGGTAGATTTAGACTAGATATCAGGAAGAAACTCTTTACGTGTGGGTGGTGAAACACTGGAACAGGTTGCCTAGTGAGGTTGTGGATGTCCCTTCCCTGGAAGCACTCAAGGCCAGGCTGGATGGGGCTGTGAGCAGCTTGGTAGAGGGAGGTGTCCCTGCTTATAGCAGGGGTTTGGAAGTAAATGATCTTAAAGATCCCTTCCAACCCAAGCCTTTCTGTGATTCTATGATTACTTCTGTTTATATTCTGCAGTGGTCAAATTATCTCTCTTTACATTTTGTATAAATAATGGTAAAGGCTTAACATTTGCAATTAAACTATGATCACTTATAAATCCTAGTGCAATACCAAGTAGAATCACAGAACAGAATCATTTGAGTTGAAAGGGATCTTTAATGGTCATTTAACCCAGTTCTCCTGCAATGAACAAGGACACCTACAGCTAGATCAGGGTGCTCAGAGCCTGCTCTAACCTGACTTTAAATGTCTCCAGGGACAGTGCATCCACTAACTCTCTAGGTGACCTGTGTCTGTGCTTCACTGCCCTTACTGTAAATTTTTTTTTTCTTATATCTAGTTTAAATCTCTCCTCTTTTAGTTTGAAACCACTTCTCCTTGTCCTGTCACAGCAGATCCTGCTGAAGAATCTGTCCCTTGTCTTTATTTTCTAGTGTTTCTGCATTCCTAGTTTTTGAAGTAAAAAGTTAACTGAAACATAAAAAGAAAGTCACAACAAAGTACAAAATAAGTGCTTATTATCAATCTAGATACTTTAAACAGAAAATTGGAGCACTGGAATCTAAATGGTAATCTTGTACAACTTTTTCCATTACTAAGAGCTTTGCTATGTAGTCTATTAAAAAGCAGGTAGAATTCCTTCACAGACGTTAACACGCGTGACTGCTTTCTCTGCTTCCTGGAGTTGAGCTCTTGAGTTTCCTTATGTAAAGGCATTCATGTACAGGTTATCTGTAAAAGATATATATAGTTGCAGTGATGAGGGAGAAGAATGACATATGCAATACTGTGGTTTTGTAGATCTGAATTATTCTTAAGCTAAGGAATACTTATTTTCTTTTGGAAAGAATATTAACTTTAGGAAGAATTGTATATATATAAAAAAGAAAAAAAAGAAAAAAGAAAAAAGGGGGCATTTCTGTTTACTCTCTGCTGCTAATCTGTAGCCATTGACTTAGGATCAATGCATATAAAAAAAAAAATTGAAAAAATAAGCTGATGCCAAATATTGGATGAGATGTGACAGCTGCTGTTCATACATGTTAAGATAAGAACCATTAATTTTGGATTTTCTGGAGAATGAAATAATATCCAGTCTTTACAGTGAATTAAAAAGTTACAAGTTAGATTTGCAAAGACTTTTACATGTGGCTTGGGGCATGTGTTTCTGCAGACTGTTCCAAGCACAAGAGTGTTTTGCAACGATGCATTTGTTGTTGAATATGGCTAGCAAAGGAAGCCCTTACTAACACAAGTTTATTTATCTGTTGGATCCTTAACTAACAGCATAAACATTCTTTCAGGGTTTCTCTTTTTCTCTGTTTTTTCATAATGCTAATATGTATTTATAAGATGATACTGTTCTACCCTCTCCATTTTACTGAGGCTTTTTTTGAGGAGGGTTTCTAGGAAATACATCTGGCTTTCAGAAACAAATTATTTCTCTACTTCTTGATCCTACGTTGGATTGAGGTAATTATTAGACATTTTCTCCCTGTTTTAGGTATATATATCGGAAATATCTCATACAAATGTTCGTGGTATGCTTGGCTCTTTTGTCCAGTTGATGGTGGTGACTGGCATACTTGGAGCCTACATTGCAGGTATTGGGGTTGGGTATCTACAAAAAAGAATTAGTACATGTAATGAAAGAACTACAGTAAGGAACTGAAAGCAAATGTCAATTCATTTCTACAACCGTTAATTTTGTTGTACAAATGTTAATTCTTCTGGAACTTTCTTTTTTTTTTTCCTTTTTGTTGTGCAGGAATGATACTAAAATGGCACTGGCTGGCAGTATTATGTTCTTTTCCACCATGCATAATGCTTTTGTTTATGTTGTTCATGCCTGAAACACCAAGATTTCTGCTGGATCAGAAGAAACGCTCAGAAGCGATAGCTGCTTTACAGTTTCTGCGAGGACCATTTGTGGACCATGAATGGGAATGCAGGCAAATTGAAGCTAATGTTGAGGAGGTGATAAGAATCTGATTTACACTAAAGACAAAAAGTCTGAAAGTATACAGTGTAATTAAAGGATTTTTATCATATCTTAGTTAATAGCCTTTTTTATAGTGGTCCAAACTTGTTTAATCACAAATGAACTGAAGAAGCAGTGGCATTCAAATAAGCTTTTTTCTTCTGCTGTCCAACTGCAACTGCTGTCAGTGTTGGCTGCCACTGGTATGCATGAGTAGCAGTTGGGCTCATGATTTTACTGTGACAATAGATAGCTAGTGTTTTTTACTGTAATTAGCAGTTTCATAGGATTGTTCAGCGCCTCTAAAACTTATTTCCTATTGCACCACTTTAAAAGCAATCTTTAACCTCTTGTAATGAGATACTAGCTTAGACAGTAATTGAAATCTTATTTCTGAAAACTACTGGTTCTTTCATGTTAACTTTCTCTACAAAGTACAGTTGATTTTTGTCTCTAGAAACTAAGGAAATGATAAAAATATTTTCCTGGATTTCTCATATTTCAAATGTAAACATTTTTACTACTAAGAAATTTAGTTTTGCTGAAGAGGGTGGAAAACTTACTCTTTGAACATAGTGAAATGTTCTGAGGATTTTTATTTTTTGTTCATTTAAAATAACGTTTTTTTGTGTGTGTGGAACTGCTGTATCATCTTTTTTAACAGGGACTAAGCCTCTTCGAATTTAAGAATCCTTCAATCTACAGGCCACTTCTCATTGGTGTGATTCTGATGTTTCTCCAGCAAGTAACAGGCATTAATGCAGTTATGTTTTATGCAGAAACAATCTTTGAAGATGCAAACTTCCAGGTAATCAGAGTGTACTGTCAGATGTCTATAGTTTCAGCTTAGTTGGTGCTCAGTAAGTATTGAACATGTAACAAACTGACTTGATACTGATCCCATCTGCATCATAAGTAACACAGTTTGAGTGTTCATGGTTGTCTTTTGTTTTAAATTACAGATACCCTCTTAACTGCGTTACTCTGGCATAACTGGATGTTATTGATTTTTTTTTTGTGGGGAAGTATGTTTTGTCTGAAACTTTGATATGGATAGAAATCTTTTATATTATGTGGATGAGATTACTATATTATTTTTTTAAAAAATACAGTTACAAATTTAGTGCTTCAGAAAAAGTCAGACACTAGGGGGAAGTTGTGACTTATTCAACAACTTACTAAGAGACCACTATGTTATGTTAATTAATGTGGATGTCTTTATTTTTATTTATTTATTCTCCTAGTTAATTTACTTTGGACAGTTTTCCTCATTGCAGAGTTAAGAAACAAATGCATCTCTAATGCCTTATAAATGATCCTGTTATCAGCCTGAAAGAGCAAATTCTTCTCCCTGTCTCCTATTTTATTTCAGAACAGCAGAATGGCTTCTGTTGTTGTGGGTTCCATACAAGTATGTTTCACTGCTGTGGCTGCACTTATCATAGATAAAACCGGAAGAAAAGTGCTGCTTTATGTGTCTGGTAAAATAACTTACTGACTTTTGTTCCATGAGAATATGTAGAGTACCAGAAAATGTTGGAACTACTGGGAGAGTTGAATGTTACAATTTATTTATTTCAAATGCTTTGTTTTATAATTGGATTACAACTGATGTAATAAATGCTGATTCATAAGAGGAAATTGTCACGTTATATATGCTTTGTAGGCTGAACTCCTTAAAACTACTTATAGCTATCCTTTTGTCTTTTTACCAGGCCTATTTTTACTTTGGACAAATTGTTGATAGTTGTCACATTGAACACTCAATAGTAATGACTGCTGTAAAGAGTGATTTAATTGACATCTTTCATTCTTGTTTAGGTTAATGTTTATTTCCAATAACGTTATCTTTTTAGAAACACTTCTGCTAGAGCTAGAATATCTTGCATTTAGCTCTCAGAAAGAAGAGTACGCAAGCAACTATCATTGACAACTTAGTTATTGCTTACTTTTCAGGGATAATCATGGCTCTCAGTACTGCATTGTTTGGGTTTTACTTTAAAATGGTCCTTCCAAATGGGAACAACTCATCAAATGCCGATCTGTCATTCACTTTCAACTCAGTATCTCCAGGAACAGAAACCAGACTATCCTGGCTTGCAGTAGTAAGCCTAGGACTCTTCGTTGCTGGTAAGTAGAACAGGCTTCTAAGTAAATATTACATGAACCCTGAACTTTCTGGTGAATGACAGACTTCTTCCATTTTCTTCTCATTGCTGAAAATGACAAAGTGATGCTGGTAATTCACAATCCTTGTGATCAAGCTAGTAGTTAAATAGTTAAGCCTGTGTTCAGCAAAATAGATTTGCACCTCCTTGTGCTGATACTAAATAGTAATTGCTCAGGCTTAATAACTTGATAGCCATTAATGGGAGAAAAAGGTCCCTGGTAGTATCTGAGCCAAAATGCATTCTGTGATAGATCAAGATAGCAGCAAGTTAAAAATTAATCTTGTTTCTATGTTGACCACTTCAGAAACTTAAGATATTTTGCTTGTTAAGAATCCTTATACTTAATTTGATTTAAAATATGCTAGTGTTTAGCATGCTTCCCTAAAATAACACTCTCTCATAGCATTATTTGCCTGACACTCTCCCCTTTGAAATATACCTAACTTGTGTTTATTTTTTTTTTTTTGTATTTACAGGTTTTGCCCTTGGCTGGGGTCCAGTTCCATGGGTGGTAATGTCTGAAATCTTCCCACTTAAAGCAAAGGGCATATCAAGTGGTGCCTGTGTGTTAACAAACTGGGTTATGGCCTTTTTGGTGACCAAGGAATTTCACGATTTTATAGTAAGCACTATAAACCAAAACTCAACACTTATTTTTAAGTGTTAACAGAGTTAATTAAAAAAATATATAATTGAATAATTATATTATTAAATTAAATATATAATTGTATATATATTGAATAATTAAAAAATATAAATAAAGTTAATAACTTAAAGTTATTAACAGAGATGTTCCTGATAAAGCCCTGGGACATAGTCTTCTTCAGCAGTATATATGGATTGTGGTTTTATAGTGGCGACTTACACTTTTTTTGTTGTTTTCTCCCTACCTTAGGGTTTCTTAACATCCTATGGGACATTCTGGCTCTTCTCTGCCTTCTGCTGCCTCAGTGTGACTTTTGCAGCCTTTTATGTTCCTGAAACAAAAGGACGGACCCTGGAACAGATTGAGGCCTACTTCAGAAAATCTTAAATCTCAGGCTTTTGCTGATGTGAAACCCCTTTACATCATTTGCGGTGCTATTGCTAACACTAACTGTATCATTTAGTAGACAATCACACAACTTCCTCTACAACTGCTTTAACTAGATTTGTAAAATTTTTTTTTTTTTTTTTACCCCCCACAAAAATTTATAGGTACTTGCAGGCACTTGAATATCACTGCATACTCACTGTAGTGTATCATACTTCTGTAGGTCTTGGACACATTAGTTTTTTTTTTTTTTTAATTACCGTTGGTTGGGTTTGTTTGTTTTTCCTGACCTGGTGCAGACTGACAGCAATGGCCAGGAAAGAATGTTAAATGTATTACCTGCTGTCTTCTTTGCTAATAGGTAAATTAAGATATAATTTTAAAAATAATGAAAACATTTATTGTTCCCCTTCACATCTCCCTACATATATTACAATGAAGAAATTAATGCTACAGTCAGGACTTTAATTTCAGATTGCTGTAACTTTTCCTTTATGTGTGTTACTACTTCTGCATCTGGGATGCCTGCCCATGGAATAAGTCTTGATCCAAAGTGTAGATAGATGAAGGCTGGGTGCTTGTGTTAAGATGGCATTATTCCTCCCAGAGATGTCAAGGAGCTAGGACTGCATTTAAATCACAAGACAGGCTATTGCTCTCAGCAGGATGTATTTTAAAGTTTCATTTTCAGAAGGAAGGAATAGATCGCAGACTGAGAAAATATACCCTTTGCCACAAAAAACAAGGAAATTCTCTTTTATAGTGTTAACTTCAATGGTGAAAATCTACCATTGGAAAAGGTCTGAGTCTTAGCAACACCCAGAAACAAACCAATCCCAGACTGGTTCTTGGCAAAGAGGGATAGAGCTTAAGGCTAATCTCATGAGTGTAACAGTCCTTAAATGAACAACAGGTTTAAAACATTTCTAGAGAACTACAGTAAACCCTGAACCAAATTTAGAAAAGCCCTGCAAGTGTGAAAGAAAGAACTGATGTAAAATTTATTACATACGAAGAAGTAAATCATTTCTTCCTCCTCCACAATAACAATAAATCGCACTTAAAACATTTCCAGCTGTGACAGGAATGTTTCTATTTAGATGCTACATCTAAAACAAAGCATATGCACTATCACATGACATTAAACACAATGGTAATACATCGGCATTTAAGACAAGTGGTAGTAAAGAGGTTTTGATCACAGACTCAGCATCTGTCTTAACACGGCAGTTATTAAATTACAAAACAGCCTGCTAACATTCAAAGTCTCTGTTAAAACTGACATTGCAGGTTGATTACACTTTCTGCAAAAATCTTTAGAGACAACATTTCCATTCAACCAGTTAAATATGTAATAGAGCTATTAATAAATAAGAGAAAAATAAGCTCAGTTTTTTCCCTCAGATCATTAACCTAACATAATTCTCAATAACAAAGAAGTAGTCAGTTGCAGGTCTGCAACAGCAAAGTCAAGCAGCTAGACATTAAGCAGACTGGTGAAGTGGCTGTGCTCAATTGTAGTAACAGTATCCATACTTTTTATCCTGCGTGCTTGCTGCATACTGTCACAGAAGCTTCCTCATATTGTTAATGCAGTGTATTTAGTTCTCAGAATATAACCTTTTTCCCCACAAAATCAGGCTATGCCTGATTTCTGAGAAAAGTGCTTTTACAGAATTAGCAAGCACTGGCCACATGACATCAAAATTGTTAATAATGACACTATTCAGTAGGACACACACATGTATATACACATTAAAACATCCAAACTGAAAAGACCATGTCTCAAATGCAGATTAAGCCAAAAGCTCTGAGGAAGCTCTTGCATCTGCAAATGCAAGTCATAAACGCACATTTTTAGAAAGACCTGCAGGAGTTTGAAACTGTGGCTTATCCAAATACACCTACAACAACAGAGAGGAAAGGGCAGGCACAGCAACCTTAGGTGTACATAACAGTGCTAAACTTCCTGTGCCACAATCTAACCTGTTACCTGCCTTACTAAGAAGTGTTACAATGTTTATTCAGTTGACCATCCAAAAATACTTTGAATCAAGAAGTACTTTGAAATTTGAATCTATCAATCAATTACAAATGCTTGTATACTCGCATATGTATAGAAAGTCACGTGAAAGCAGACAGCAGAACTGCTACTCATTCTGGGTTCCACTTTACATCCAGTCATGCATTTCAAAAACAAACATAACAAACAAACAACACAAAAAAGCCAGAATAAATTAAAAGAAGTAGCTCCAAACTAGGAAACAATTGTAACCAGGATAGGTCACACCTGTCCTTTGCAAACCATGCAACTGAAGTTATTAATCATATTTGTTCATTCAACCTAGAATCTATGTTTTGCCATCTTGGGAGCACTTAGCCCTTCCATGTCATACACACATTCTCTCTCCTTAGAAGAAAACATTTCATTACTTTCCACTTCTGAGACTAGAAAGGAAGGACATTTAGTCTGGAACACAAGTAGGTTCATCTCTGTTCTGGAGTTCCTAAATGCCAAGCTGTAAAGACCTTGTGAAGGACTCATCGAGCCTCAGCCTTAAGAGCCATATATTATGCATGTGGGAAGGAATAAACTAATATGTCCAAGAGCTCTTGAGTCCTACTCAAAGTTGTGATGGTTTATAGGCATGTTATAAAGTAACTGTTATAGAAGGATGATGAGTTGCTGAAAATGTTGCTTATTAATTCTTGAACAGAATCAAAATTCAGTGATACTTTACAAGCTGCTCCAGTTTATGTAGTTTTGAATGGAGATATGTGGGGGTGAGTTTTGGGCTAGATGATCTCCTCTGGTCTCTTCCAACTTTATCTATCCTGTGATTCTATATGTATCACTGATGCTACTGAGGAGGTACGAGTCCATTCTAAGTTAGCTGCCTAATTCAGTTCTGCTGCTTGCACCAGAGTAAACTAAATTCCTATAATTTAGTCAGACTAAGGTACTGTGCGGATGTGATGACAATTCCATTATCTAGGAGAAGTTAAAAGTCTTTCTCCTCCAACAAATCCAGCAAACTAGGACACAAAACACTTCTAGCAGCCCCTTATGTGTGTTAAGAGTCCAGAATTGGACTCTTCAGTTTAACTTAGTTTGATAGCAAACATTCAAGCTGGTAACAGCTCTTCCTTCACAGAAAGACTTTTTCACACTTCTACTGAAGGTGGTGGTAGCAAACTTATTTTCCAGTGTTCTCCATTAGATGAACCTACTACCCATCCCTGCTGCCATTTCAAATATTTTCTCTCAAACACATGATGGTCAGCCAACACCAAGAACACAGGTAAATGGCAGTTTTAACACAATATGTGGAAGTCAGAGCGGTTGTACTTAAGATAGAAAGGGCTACACTTTTTGTGCCCAAGGCTACTTTCTAAGCTAACTGAATAGAAGCATGCACATTGCAGACAGGAAAGGAAATAACATGGCTTCAAGGGCCTGGAGTGAACAACAGCATAGCAGTCCATCCAAGTAGCCTTCCAGGAAGCCATTTCATTTTTCCTGGTCACTGGATATTGGTCTGAAGAAGAAGAGATTACACAGATGTATTAAAACTTTGTCCTATTTTGAGACTGTTAGTTCTGAGGACAACATTTCATCACAAAAGATGCACATAACATGTGAGAGTCTGAAACCACATCCTTGTACAGTGGCTATTTGTCAGTTGTCCTAGTAGCTTCACATTATGTGTTATTTTGTCTTTTAGGTAAGACAAATGTCATAAAGAATTTCACAGTTGGGTTCTCGTGGCTTGCATCACACAAAATCCAAGCAAAACTACCACATTCCCCGTCTTCTACCCACACTCCAGGATATTCTCTGACAGTAAGTAGGTAATAACTGACATGAATGTGACCATAAAGCCTTAGTTATCACATCTAGGAGTAATATTAAAAAACAGCACTGCCTGACCTCTTCATCTCCTTTTACTAGGTCTAATATTATTCTTGCATGCCTATACGGCATACCGATTAATTACAGAAGCAAAAATGGTATTATTAAGGCACTACATACATTAGGAAATGGAGACAGGTAATTTTTCCACTGTTCAGATCTTGCCTGTCCTATGGGAATATTAATTCTTTTAGATCTGGTAGTTTCCAATGTGACTTACATAACAGTTGACCCATTAAGTCAAGCTATATCATAAAATTCAGCTGGTCAAAAGAGGCAGGGTTAAGACAAGTGAGTTGACACAGGAACTATGTTTCCATCTTCAAACTATTCCAACATCTTGTTCCAGGCAAATAGCATGAAGCTAGTCTTTTCATTTTTTTGTCTCGCATAAAATGTAAATGCTGCATTCCTTACAATCCTTTTGCCACATTTTAGTATTGGCTAGATGTCATCAATGCTGCTATTACAGGCAGAACTACAAAGCTTCTTTCTGTTGGCACTGTTTTGGTTCTACTTAAAGAAAGTAACTCTTGCCTATAACTATACCCCATCTATGTATAGTCACATCTTGGTTTGACACAAATACCAATCTTTATAATTCTGCCTATCATCATAGGCAGGGGTCAGGTACTGTCAGGCTTTCTCTATTCTTCTACAGTGCTCCATTTATAAGGGTCTTTCCATGTCTTTTCAATGTATACCTGAACATGTTTGTTCAGGTTCCTCACTCATGTTAAATCATGCTAGAATAACAGAAGTGAATTTTTGCAGTACATTTAAGATGTGATATTCCAAAATCACTAAGCAACATTTCCAGTTAAAATATTTTAAATCAAGCCTGAGTTTTGCAGCAAACTGGTACAGACTTCAGAAACACCCACACAAAAGAAATCAAGTACTACACTCAGAAATTTGTGTACTGAAAAAGGCAATGCTTCTGCTTTCTAAAAATACCTAAGTGCAAACAGTGCTTCCTGAAGTGGATTCATTAAGTCCACAGAAGTGTTCACAACTTCCAGCAGGGTAAGGATGATATGATGCTTCCAGACCAATTCTTCTTAAACCTCAACTGACAAGATAAATAGGTTGGGGTAAATGACTATGGTTTCTGAAGACATTCTGAAACAGAATTACAAGCTCCTGCAGAGACTTCAAGCTGGCACTTCCTTTCAGAATTTTATTAAGGCTCACCCCACACATCCATGATTGCCCAAATACTAAAAAAATATAAAGTAGTCATTGGTTAATACTGCTTCTGCTCTTGAACAAAGTACTGCTTAAATTATTGCTTCTTTTCTTGATCAAGAAAAAGAAGTGATTCTTTTAAGTTACGGCCTTGCATATTTTCTTAGGTGGAGATATTAATCCCTCATAATACAATATCAGGGCATGAAAAATTTTGCAAAAAGTTTCACACAGACAGGCAGAAGCAAAAGGCAGAAATCATCAGATCATCATGCTTACATATACTACACATTAAAAAAATAAAAATCAAGGACACAGAATTATGTCTACATAAGCAGCAAGAAATACCTGCTAATAAAGTCCACATCTTTCTACATAAAAAGCCTGGAAACATCACATTTTCATGAAAAACAGCAAACTCTTTCAAAATATTGTTTAAAATTGACTTTTTGGCAGAAAGGGAAGAGTTAAAAAAATAATCAAGCTTAATGATGACATTTTGTCCTTTAACAAAAGATTTTATATGGCTATTTCATCATAGAAAACTAACTTCCTAGCAATAAAATTTTAATCTGGTCCACTTAGGAAAATGTTTACCTGAAGCAGCGACTTCTATTGTTGGTACAAGAGCAAACAACAAATTTTGATGCCTGCGCAGCAATTTTCTATAGTCAGAATAAGATGGTGGTTTCTGCCTGTAATGAGGAAATCTGAAGGTGCACCACTGAAAAGTTGTTCCCAGTAGATGGAGAAATACAGTATAGTTTTGACTTAAAATTTTTAAGTAAGATTGTTTGTTTTCTTTTTTTGTTTGTTTTTTTTTTAATAAAATTTTCTCTGCTCAAAGATTCTTAATGCCATGTTTCAAGTTCCTCTAAAAATATGTACACAGACAGGTCAGAGAAAACAGCATATTCATATGTCACCTGATCTTTACAGAATAAATAATTTTGTTCTTCATTGAACAAAAAAACCGCTGCATCATTTCAAGGACAGACTGCACTGTTTCACTGTTTCAGAAGATCTTTCCTAGAAGCTTTTTTTTTTTTTAGCTTTTTTAAGATGAAAACAACAAAAGGAGTGATTTTCATTACAAAGTTCTTCTTCCTACATTGCACACACTGTTGTAAAACCACTCACAACATTAGTTACAGCAATTAACTTTGCAGAATGCTACTTCAGGTAGCTCAGAATAAGTAATACTTTTTATTTACTTCAAATTTCAGCCTAAAGCTCTCATTGATAACCTACCTTTAAAATACCACAGAAAAATAATGGTTCATTAACTGAAATAACAAAACATACAGACGTCAAAGATGCAAGCATCACCAAACCAGGCTAAGCAAACCAGAACAACATGAGACCTATGAAGATTAATCACCAATACTTCCAGCCACATTTTACCACTAGAAGCACTGTTTGTGACATTCCTACAGAGCTCACAGAGTTGTAAGAAAAGGTGAAGTAAGGAACAGTCTTGTCTGTCTTCACTTCAAGTCAATGATGTCTTCATCATATAAAGAAGTCAGATGAAATGGATAGCTAAATGGTGAGCTCTCCTCCCTGTTTGCTACAGAATCAGGATCTGAACTAGTGGAAAGATGTTGACCCTCAGAATAGCTTTCGAAAGAGGCTGAGATTATTCTGCAAAGATGAAGACAAAAGTCACTAAAAAGAAAAAAAAATACACAGAAAAGGGGCAAGCAGGATCAGTGGCTATTTCTGGTTACAATCAAGTCATCCAAAGACAGATCATTAAAACTGACTTTCTCTCTGTTTAACTCTGCTTCCGTAACAATTCCTATTAAAACAAAGATTACAAATATCAAATTATTGCCAAAAGGTAATGCTAATGAATTGTTCCCCTCCATACAACTTCCAAATAGCAAAATAGTTTACACTGCAGCAGATTAACAAAAAATAATGTCTGTCTATTGTATCTTGGCTGAATTCTGCTGCTATCCATCACAAATGCAGGTTACAAAAACAGAGAAAACAATGGCAGTAGGGTCTGGTAAGCAGAGCCAAACAGACAGATGCAATAACGTTTATTTGCAAAATTTATTTTGGAAATAGCAAGACAAGAAGATACGAAGAAAACAATAATTCAATCTGCAGCATGAATTTAGTAGTTCAAGTCCTAGTGACAGGCCCAACTGCAGTAGATCCCCCACAAAATCTCATTTAGCCTTGCTTTGCTCATAACATGCCTTTTAGCAATATGCATAACCCATTTCAGTGCTGTTATTAGATACTAAACCACAGATTAGCATGGAATTCACAAAGGCCTCAGTCAATCGCTACCTAACTGGGAAAACCATAAACCGGTTGAAAAGCAATCAATTCTCAAAACATTTATGGTCTAATTTAGGCTCCTTCCTAAAGCCCATACATTTATTTACCTGTCACTACTAGTTGATCTTACTGCTCCCTGCTTGGGGTCTGACCGTCTTCGAGGAATCTTTTTTTGCTTCTGTGCACCTTCTGTCTTGGGAATAGGCTCATCCAAGAGGCCTCAATAAAGGAATAAAAGTCTTAATATTCTCATAAGAAAATAAAGCATTCACAAAAATGTTTTTTTTTTTAAATTTTCATTTTTTCATTGATTTTCATTTCTAATTAAATAGCTTTCAGCTGACTTAGAATATGGTTGCTTTATATATGACTAGACACTATCTAAACTACTTGCAAACAGCATTTTCTTACTGTTTTGTTTGTACTACTTATTTATGAACACTGGTTGTCTGAAGCTAATCTGACTATAATGAGATTAGTCCAAAAATGCTCCAAAAATTAGAAATTATATTAGTGGTAACTGAGATATATACACTGAAGAACAAGAGGAGTTTACCTAGCAATTCTTTACGTGTTCTGTTTGCAATTTCTTTAATTTCCATGCGAGATAAGGATAGTGAGTGAGTAACAGGAAGAGAGGCAATGCCACTGGATGTTGGAGTAGTGACAACTTTAGGAATCAGAGGTGACTTCAGAGGTCGTTCAATGCTTCGCCCTACCAGATTACTAAGAGGAATTTTATACAGGTTTTTACATGCAACTTCACCTGAAACTCAAAAGGAAAAAAAGAATGTTACTCTTTCACAACAGTATCAGTTCTTAATACTTCAAAATGAAAAATCATACAGAAAAGTTATAATCACTGTGTGGGGTTCTTTTTAACTTAAACAACCTTTCTTGCTTTCTTTTTCAAGACCTTTCTTGCTTTGCACCTTACAATATAAGTAGGCTAGGAGAAGGAAGAAATAGAACCACATCTTGCACTGACATTGTGGCTTACAGAGGAAAAGATTTTTGACTCTCAGCAAGGCGATGAATCAGCAATGGAAAAAGGAAGTAAATTTACATGTCCTAAGGCTGATATCCCAACTGTAAGCCAATGACTCACTATTCTGTTCAAGATTCCCCAGATATTTTAATATGTTGCCAGAATACTGGAGACTGGATCCCAAATAGTTCAAATTATGGCTTTTCTTCTTAAGTGACGTAAAATACTCTGCATTTTCTTAATTTTGGGGGGGGGGAAATGAAACACCTAACAACTTACCATCAGACAACACTGCCTTTTAAAAATTGAAATTCTAATTCCTTTCTCTTCTCCCTTTCTGCCAACAGTACCAGATTTAAAAGTCCAAGGCATACATACATATTGCATTATCTAGTTGATATTCCCATGTTTCTCCATTACTGTTCCCTTACAGATCAGCTGTTCACAGATACCTTACAATAAGGTGATTGTGACTAGACACGCTTCTTATTCTAAATTTGAAAAGAACTCCAATCATCAAGGGATGGTTTAGCTGTTTTTTAAGTGAATGGAAAGGTGTACGTGAAGTCTGAAATTTTTCTAATGGTTTTATGCCTTTTTTTCTTTAGTCTTGGATATATTGACGGAGATTCATCTAGCTAGTAAAACTTAATTCCTCTTCCCCTGTACAAATGATTTCTTCAAAATAACGCTGCTATGCATTCAAAAGAGATACAGTGGGGCAAAAGCTCAGCCAGGTGATTCAGATCTTTGGGTAATAAGATTTCTATCTTCCAGACTCTCAACAATCAACTCAAAATCTTTTACCTGATCAAATTCATCTTACTGAAGATCAGCTACACTGAGATATGGAAGCTGCTGGAATAATCAGAGATGATTATTCAAGCTACCTAGAAATTATATTACCTTCTGAAAAAGAAAGAGTACATTCTGGCATGTCATAAGCTGTAGGTGTTTGAGGTGAACTCCTTGAACTCATTTCCTTAGAACTGCTATGAGATGATCCGCTTACTGCAGCAGTAGCTTTAAAATAAATATCCGACTGAAATGACAAAGAACTCACAATTAGAATGGCAAGACTTTCTTAATCATTTGCTGAGTAAAAGCTCAAATGTTTGCCCACTGTGTTTCATTGTCAATGCAGCTGCACTGCTGCTGATTTGGTTAGGGCTGATCAGGGAAAGGCTATCTCACTGTATCTTGGGAAAACTTCCGTGATGTTCAGAATAGCATTTGCCCTGTAAACAATCAAATACCTCAAGTATGCATTATTGCAGGCAATAAAGGACATTGAGCTCAATTCCGATCCTCACTGTACTTAATACTAAGAGCACACAGGTGAATATTTACCACAAGTGAAACCACACTTGTGAGCTTTGGTTTGTATTTGGTTTAGACAACTTTTCATGTTAAATAGATCTCAACATCACACAAATAGTCAAAAATGTTTTTCTTGTGTCTTACCCTTGATGCTACAAGTTGAAGCTCAGGCACAACTGCTGTGTGAACTAAGTTTCCATTCACCACTAAACGGATCTCAATGGAATCAGTAGTAAAGGCAAGTATGTAAGGGAAAGCACAGACTGCAATGAAACAAAACATTATTTGGCACAGAAGAATGATTCATGTAAATGTTTCTTTGTTGCTCCATGAAGACTGTTCTTGAGTATCTGATCTACTTTAGCATCTCCCTTTCCTATGACAAAATTTGCCTAATAAACTGATGAGCATTCATATACATCAAGCCTGAATAAGATTTCATTCTGCATGTCTGGCAGAATGCAGACTGAATGGGAAATAAAAAAAAGAAAAAAGAGAAAGGAAAAAAAGTTCAGCAAAGGAAAAAAAAACTTGCACCAAAGCTCTACTTTTCAAAATACACTACGAAGAACCACTTAGCAGAAGTGGCATCATTAATGCAACATGCTTATAGAATCACAGAGTTCTCTATTTTGGAAAAGACCTTCAAAGATGGAGTCCAACCATCAATCTGACCTACCAAGTTCCATCACTAAACCATGTCCCTTAGTGCCATGTCCACAAGTCTTTTAAATACCTACAGGAATGGGAAGACTCCACCATACCCCTGGGCAGTGCATTTCAATCATTAACTATCATCTCCATGAATAAATTCTTCCGAATTTATTAATTTATGTTTATCAAACTTTATTAAATACAAATTTTTATATGCAAAGTTATTAATTTTATTTTTGTATGTATTTCTAGCACACATGCTGCAATTCCAGAAACAGCCAAGCGCAGGTCTAAGAGATATTGATAAACGAGTAAAAATAAATATTTTCTTACCAACAGCATAAGGAACTTGATTCCAGCAAAAGTGAAAATCATAAGCTGATGGCTGGATCAGTGGAGAACCACCATTAAAAGGATACACCTTTCTATACTGGCAAACATCTGTTACAAAAAAACAACAAAAAAAGCACCCATCACTTTACACTGTAAATTAAAAAGGTCAACTTTATAGGTAGATTTCACTTAAGTTTGAATACATAGATAAAACTCAAACATCTGTGTAGAACCCTCTTTGTATCTAAACAGATAAGGAAAACGAGTTTTTGTTTGAACATTTAAAGGATAAATATAAAAGAGCTGCATTTTAATAAGTTACCATGTTTCACAAGTTAGTGGTATTCTGTTTCAACAATCATCAGCTCTCCTTACCTTGTTTACAGTAGAGAAATAGGCAAGAACATTTCTGAAAACCATGTCAGCAGAGCTGTACCCCTCTGTCTGTTAGAACTGCCATGCAAGCAGCCATATGCTAGTTCATGTATTCTGAGGACTGTAAAACACATAGGATACTACAGATACCAAGATTTCATAATTACTTGTGAACCTCTTAGCTACCATACATGCACAGAATTTAAGTCTTCTTATGAGTCAGGTATGAATTGGCTACTTGGAATGCAATTCTAAATTTAATTTGAAAGATCTAGATAATGAGGAATTATTTCCCACTACCCAAGAAGGAACTGCAATCATCTTTTTATTTTTACTAGTTCATATGATTGCACTGGAGGCCCCAGGAAAACATCTGTGAGCACCTCATACACCTGCTCCTATCAGTTCTTTTCAATGTTTTTAGGTAAAATTCTATTTTAAGATTTGATTTGAAGATTCTTGTGGGTTCCTTCCAACATAAGACATCCTATGATTTGATTTTTTTCTATTACGTACTTACACCGAATCTAAGTTTATAACCAGAAAAGTATTAAAGGCCTTTTTCTAAATACAAACTTAGAACTGTCAAATCGTGTATTTTCATATTTGTTCTACGATGACCTTTTCTTAATTGTAAAACTCTCTGAAGACCAGAAGCAGGTTTTTCTGTGATAATGTCCTAGAAATAGGAATTCAAGTAGCTGTAAGACTGTGCATTAGGCTTTAAGATCTTAGGATCCTGAAGCGTACCTTTAGCATCACTAAGTTTATCAGCCTCGGATCAGCAATAAGTCTATTAGAATGGAACTGATTCTGCACAGAAGTACAGGTATTTCACCATGCACTGCCACAGAGCTTTTTAGTTCTGAAGCAGTGCTAAGTGAACTAGAATCAGGTAGGATATGGCATGCTAGGAGAACCAATGAGGCCTCACAGTGTTACAGAGGAAGTTACACTTAAGAAATACTTTCCCATAAGTACCAAATTAACAGCCAGTACTAGAATTTAGGTGTATTTATTACGTTTCCATCCATGTTCCCTTTGAGAAGGACAATAGGACACACAGCCTGAAACAGAGAAGGCTGTGCTTTGCCTTTCTTTGTATTGTTTCATAACAGCTGTTTCATATCTGTAAGTTGCATTTTTAAGAGGATTAGAAGCAAAAAAGAAGAACGTGTTATTTCAGAGACCATTTCATAAAATGAGATTGAGAGAATTACAATGAAAAAATGTGACAGTGCAAAGAAGTGTGCAGAAGAAAAAAGCACAATAACAATGCAAAAGTACAAAGAAGAAAACAGGCGGAATGCTATACACAACCTGGAAGCATCCAGTGTTTAATTAGGTAAAGAATGAGGAAATCTGAAGGAATAGGACTTCTGTGAATAACAAAGTAATATCTATTGCATGTCTAATTCAAAATACCCAATAAAATAGTACTTCAATTTCTAGTCTGCCTAATGTGTATTTAAGTCGAAAAGAACGTATTCTAAAATACTACCTGTGAAACTCTGAAATTAACTTTAAAACAGAGAACTAGACTCCAAAGAAAAAATAACTTCATATGCAGATTGAGATCCTACCCACTTTCAGTCTTCCCTAGATACTTACAGTTATAACATAACAGTAGACCAGCTTCACCATCTTCATATACATCAATAGCTGCAACAAAATTAACCTGCAATGGAAATGATAAATGGTAATGAATATTCAGATGGGATACTGCAGTTATTACATCCAGGTTTTGATTATGAAGCAATACAGTCAGTTGGTGCTGCTGCACAACTACAGATCAAAAAAAAAAGTGATTTTTCACATTCAGCCTATTTCGCGATTCATTTTCAGAGTGCTCTTAGAATGGAAATCAATTTATTTTGTATTTAATGCTGTACTTCAGTAATGAATATTCAATACTATGCCTATAGCTTTAAGTGATAAAAACTAACCTAATTTATTTGGCCATATAGATTTTGAGTTAGTACAACTGTGTATCAACAATTTTTTACATCTAAAGTTATTTTTAGAAATTAATAGAATTATTTAATTTTCAAAGATGTCTAAGATCATTACCTTCCCTGCAGCAGGAAACATTTGAACTTCCCCCTCCCCCAAGCCCCCCAAAACTCAGGATGTTTACTTAAATCGCAACACTATGTCTTAGAAAGATATAGTTAATTCATTATTTAGCTGGGCAGCAGTTTCTTAAAAAGAACTAAAAGATACACAAAAATATTTTAGCTTTAGTAATTTAGAAATAAGCAAATCTGAATGAGATATTGGTGGCCAAAAACTGAAGTTATTTTGCTGCAATCTTGACCAATAAAACATTGAGAACACAAAAGGCAAAACACAAACTTTTGACTGAAAGGACAATAGTGGCTTTGCATTTTGCATTCATGCTGACAGCAATATTTCAGAGAAACAAAATATAGGCTCTGTTTTCACGTGTCATATGCCTTGTAACTACCTCTCTCAGAAGTAATTATCATCACACATTCCAAAAGAGATAAGTATCTCAGACTGTCCCTACAGCAGAAATTACAGGACTGAAAATTAAAGGAGACATAGGATCTTTGTAAACACTGCTCCCAACAGGTCAGCACAGCAAGCACTAATTCTGCAAGAAATGATGTTCAGTGTGGTTCTGCAAGAAAGTAGTTTCCATGCTTAAACGTACCTTGTTTGCTTCAATATGATGCAGTCTGTAGGACTCCCCTGTACTTTCATTAACTAAATCAAACTGATGCCGATAAGCTACACAAATCATATTGTCACTGTCTTCAGTTGGTCTGTCAACTAGTGTCATAACCACTGGGGAGTCAGAAAGGCATATTTCCTGTATGGTAAATAGAATCATAGAATCACTCAGGTTGAAAAAGACCTTTACGATCATCAAGTCCAATCACAACCTAAGCATACTACCCTAACAACCCTCTGCTAAATCATGTCCCTGAGCACCACATCCAAATGGTTTTTAAACACATCCAGGGATGCTGACTCAATCACTCAACCCCACTCCCTGGGGTGCCTATTCCAGTGCTTAACAACCCTTTCTGTAAAGCAGTGTTTCCTAATATCCAACCTAAACTTACCCTGGCGCAACTTGAGGCCATTTGCCTTTGTTCTGTCACCAGTGAGAATAAACCAACACCACTCTTGCACATTTCGGATATTGGAAGACAGCAACAAGGTCTCTCCTCAGCCTTCTTTTCCTCAGACTGAACAGCCCCAGTTCCTTCAGCCACTCTTCATAGCCCATATTCTCCGGGCCCTTCCCCAGACTTGTTGCCCTTCTTGGACCTGCTGCAGCACCTCAATGACCTTTCTGTACTGAGATGCTCACAGTACTTGAGGCCTCACCAGTGCCACATACAGAGGCAGGATTACTTCCCTAGTCCTGCCCACCACACCATTCCTGATACAAGCCAAAATGCCATTGGCCTTCTTGGCCACCTGGGCACATTGCTGGCTCATATTCAGCCAACTGTGTCCATCAGTGCACCAAGTCCCTTTCCATCAGGCAGCTTTCTAGCCACTCTTCCCCAAGCCTGTAGGGTTGCCTGGAGTTGTGACCAAAATGCAGGACCTGACACTTGGCCCCACTGAAACTCATACAGTTAATCTTGGCCCATTGATCCAGTCTATCCAGGTCCCTCTGGAGTCCCTTTCTCCCCTCAGGCAAATCAACACTCCCTCCCAGATTGGTGTCATCTGCAAACTTAGAGGGTGCACTCAATCCTCTCATCAAGATTGTTAATAAAGATCTTAAATAGAAGTAGTCCCATTAATGAGCCCTGGGAGCTCGGTAAATAAAATTATTCTCTTTTTCAGACTCTTAATCTGAAAGCACATGTTTCTAAGCACAGAAATGTTACACAGAGCAAACAAATTCAATTAAATAAATCTGAAAGATTTTTTTGGCACATGAACAATGGAGCTCTATCATACTGCTTCTTGCTTATATCTGTCTGGAAGTTCAGAAAGACAAAATGCATGCTCTTTACCTTTTTGACTCACTAGCTGAGTGCTGCTCAGTCTGTAAAGGCAATTAGTGACCAGATTACACGTACCCGGATATACTGGAACTCCTCTACTGGAGATTCACATAATGATGGAGAGCTGCCCGTTAAACTGTTGCATGGATTGTATTTCTTTGTGATTAGAAGTAGTTTGTTCCGAATAGCCACAACAATCCTCAGTTCACTGCCATGGTGAGTATTAATGGCATATAAATGGCAGCCTAAGGAAACAATGTTCCAGACTGTAAGTATTTGGGGGTAATGACTGCTTTTTTTGTTCTGTATTGAATGATGGTTAGCACAAGAGTGCAACAGAACTGCAAATATCCCAAAAGGATAACACTAACATCTAGAAAAAAACTAAACAATGCGACTCTTAAATTTCATTTTTCCCTTTATTCTTTTTGCAAGTAAAAGAATAAATACGTGGATTACTACTATACTAGAGCTTCCAGCTTTCCAAAGAAGCTTGCTGCTGAAAATCAGAAAATGTTCACATCCATTTAAATAATCAACACTCAAAGTATTCTGAGTGCTACTATTTAGAATACATGTTTCTCCAATTTACAGTGACCTTAATGCGTGAATGTGAGACATACAGATTTTACTATATCCCTCAACCCTGAAAGCAACATACATGCTTTTCTCTAGAGCTTTTCATCAGCAGTGATTATCAATTAACATAGTAATGTTACCAAGCTCTCAACAGGCATGCTGGACTACACCCTAATTCATTTTAAGATAAAATCTTAACAATGCTTGAATTAACTGTTCAGAGTTAAAGAAAACAACCAAAAAAAAAAAGAAATAAAGGTGAATATCTGCAACAGGGAGCTAATAAGCCCCTGACAATTACTGCCATAATAGTACAGTTTTAATATAGGATAGTAAAATCACCTTTTGTTCTCTCCAATTTATTTTCTCTGCAGTCATATTTGCTTCTTATCAGCTGCTTTGTTTCTATATCTTTTTGGACTGAACTCAACCTGAAGACAAGGAGACGGGAGTCTTTCCCTGAAGGATGGAAAAAAACAAAAAACAAATTAGAAAAAGATGGTGTTCTGAAACTAATACTTTCAAAGAGATGCAGCTCCTAACAAACAGGGCAGTGTCATAAAAGCAAAAGATAATTAATTTTGCTTCTCTGGGGGTAAGTACGAATGCGACAACAAGGAAAGACTGCTTGTGAACACTGTCTAGGTTTTACAATCCCAGAAACAAATGCCTTCAGTTTGGTAGAAGTTTCCCTTCAGACTATGTTGCAAAAACAAAAAAAAAACCCAACAAATTATATAAGATCTTAAAAACAGTGATATAGAAATACAGCAGAAGCAAACTAAAGGCAAGAGTAGAAGGGTTAACTATAAATTTATAGCAGGTGATAACTGGACTGTTATCAGAGTCTGAAAACCTGGAGGCAGACTGGTTTTGCCGTTCTTCAAAGTTACACACATTGAAGATCCTTTCCAATTGCAAAAATAACACCGCATCCACTACCATAGTTAAATCTATTTTCCATGAACATAGATGTGAGTAGAATACACAACTCCTAAATTTAAATAAACAATGGTGCATTACTATTAACAGTTGGAAATAAGCCACTCTTTAAGAACAGCTCCTTACATATGAAAGCGAACTTCTTAAAATGCAAACAAAGCAAGATTTTCTGACACAGGTATCCTCTTTCAATAGACCAGCTGGTATAACTGAAAAATTAAGCACATTTTATAAATATATAGCCAGTGTAGATCCTGCTGTAAATACAAAAGCAAGACCACAGGTGCTGCCTTCTGTTCTGATAAAAGAGCAACATGAATTAGGACAACCTCTGGCACATGCATGACTTTCTTTACCCACAGGAAGTATTAAAGTAAAGAAGGCATAACGTTTAAGTCCATCATAACTTGAAACATCGACTCAGAGCAAATTCTTACTGTCAATACTGAGAAAATGAAAATAAAATGGATGAAATCCCTCTCTTCAAAAATACATACACACAAGAACGTGTGCTTCCATGAATGAGTTTCTTAACTATGAAGGGGATAAGGTGGTGGAACAGGCTGCCTAGAGAAGCTACGGTTGCCTGATCTCTGGAAGCATACAGATCAGGTTGAACAAGGCTCTGGGCAACCTCATATACTGAAGAATGGCTGTGACCATGATGGGGGATGGAAAGGTGTACTAAATGACCTTAAAAAGTCCCTTCCAACCCAAACCATTGTATGATTCAGTGTGACCAGCTTTGCACTGGGTTTGCACTGGGATCACTGGGTGTGATCAGGTTTGCACTGAAGCACGATTCTGAGCATATCTAGCAATTTCTGTTTTCCCCACACCTTTAAGAGAAGACAACAAGAAAAAAATAAATCAGAAGTTGTTGTATATCTTCTATTCTAAATAAGACACTTAATACATGCCACTAGTATGATTCGACTGCCCCATGAGTCATGCAAATCCTAAAGCATTCTAAAGCATTGAGACACGCTCAATAAGGAAATAGCATGTGAGGAGCCCAGAGGAAGTCAGCAAAGGGAAAGAGGTGGAAGGATGTCAAAAGAGCAACAATAAAAGCTCTAAAACCTAACAAAAGCAATTTAAAAATAGCTAGGTGAGTTGAGAAAAGGTGATAATATAAATCTAGCGCTGCAGGAATTAAAATTAGAGCATTTTTTTCCGGTAAAGTAATCTCTTAAAGAAAAAGAGTTAAAATATTCCTTTCTAATGATGTGCCTGCCAAATAAGCAGTTAACCAGACATATTCATAGGAGAACCAATTAATAGGAACCTCTCCTACCTTTGTCTGTTCGGGCAATCAAATAATCCAGAGCTTCCAACACATGCATCTGCTTTATTTGCAGAGTTTTATCAAATACTTGAACAGTAGTTTGACCATCTAAAAAGGAAGCACACATTTCTTTAAAATTCTGCTAAAATTTGGTAGTTAGTGGTTTTGAACTTCTTGCAATAAAAGCCTTTTTTTTTTCCCCCCCTCACTAAAACAAAGCGTCCTGTAGGAAACTGCTAAACATACTGTAGCATCATAGCCTATACTTCCTTATAGGAGACTTCTATCATTGCCATGGATCAAATAATGCAAATGAAGCAGAAAAGGGACCATCCTTTAGAAAATTTGAGAATATTCACTGAGAATTAGCTTAATTCCCTCAATCCTGATGGTCTTCTGTGGCACACAGAAGATAAGGGTCAAACTAGCAAAAGCATTCCTATTGAAGAAGCAGGCTTCCATTGCTGCATAAGCTTTGGGCTTCATGCTCACTTGTATCACCAAGGGCTAAGACATGCAGACAGGGCACTTAGATACTCCTTGAGCTTGGATTTAACTTATTGAGTCTTTTCAGATGGTCAAATAACAGCATCTGAAACAACAAAACATTCAGAAATCTGCATTAAAATGGGCCATCAAAACATGGCTTGATTCTGATGCAGAGAAAAATTCTGCAAATAGGTTACATAAATGTAATAAATTTACTTGGATTGGTAACTATCCATGGAGGTGAGAACTTACCAATACCTGAGCACAGCTTATGAACATATATTTTCAAGACCATGTTCAGATACATAAATAGTTAACACAAAAACACACGATCATTTACTAACCATCTATTAACAAGACGCCAGCATCTGTAGAAACCAGCAAGGACTGACCCCAAGAATCTGCACAGACGACCTCATGAGGAAAATTACTGCAGAAAGACTGGGACTCCCAAGGCTATGAATTAACATAAGGGATACACAATAAGTACACTAAGAAATACAGATCAGACAGACATGGAACATGATGGACAATGGCAAGCAGTAACATGTAAATACATTTGGCAGAATACATTTTTTAAATCTGAAATATCAAAATCTAGTTTATTGCAGAGAAAATACTCCCCCTATCAACTGGATTTGGAGACTAAGGCACATTCTTGAAACACTAGAACTAAAGCCCAAGTAGCTGATATTCAGTGCAACACTGGAAATACTTTTTTTTTTAATTTTTTAATCAGCAGACTTAAAATGTATGCACACCATATGCATACAGTTCACATATATTTTGTAGTTCAGATTGTGTTTAGAAATGGTACTGTTACAGCTGTCTTTCCTCCAAACTCTGCTTCTGTCATGTGTTCTTCTTATCTATCTCCTGAAATCTGTCCCCTTCTCCGTGCATCCCCAATATTAAACAGTAAACTGTACAAGCACCTTTGAAGCTTCTTTGTATGAGTTGCATGCAGAAAAGTGTGAATTACATTTTCCAATCCCTGGAAAAAAATCTTGTGCTTACAGAAAATAAAAACACAACTGAATTTTGTTTTAAACTTGATAAAGAAGTAAAAATAATTTAAGATGATTGCCTATGGAAAACACGTCTTCTTCATCAAATAATCTCATGACAAAGATATCCAGATTTGCTTTAACTTGAGAAATACTTTTACATCCAGGCTCATCCTTTAATTGCTACTGTCTGCAGAATCGCTTTGATATTATGCAATATATCTTTGTTGCTATAGCATCTAATTATGTAAGTAAATAGTATATAGAACTCATATACAATGCCATGTATATCATATGGCATATATGTATGTCATATTCACTAGCATTTAATTTTCTAGTAACTCTTTTTAAACAGACAGGTTCACTCACCTCCTTTTTACAAATGCTTGTAGTTGCCAAGGTAGCTGGTGTATCCCCTTTTACACTAGTTTTCAATTTGAGTGCCTAATAACAAAACAAAGAAATACTTTAAATTAAGCTTTTGTCACTAGTATGTAAGTTAATGACTATAAAGAGCAGATAATTTAGGACAAGAAAGTAGCTTACGGTTTGGATTTTCTATTACATTTTCAGTAATTAAGAAAGAAAACAATTATCTATGTCCTGAAAAACATGCACACTGACCACTACGGAGCTCCTAGACTATCTTCCCAGAAAAAAAAAAAAAACATGGTTCTTACAAAAATGGAACATTCAAAACACAAGTGTTTCTATAAAGTTAAGACACAGTCTTGTAAACACAAATGCATACTTCTGAAATTGATCCTACCTGACCAAGTCGGACAAATTCCGCTTGCCGAGCTTCCTCCTTCTTCCGTGTTGATTTTGGGGACTCTGGTAACACATCACTGAAGGATCTTCTGTTCAGCATGTTCTAGAAGAGAAAAAAGGGTATTTCTTTCTTTCTTTCTTTTTTTCCAATTGAGTCAAAGTTTTCATAGTCTTTTAACTCTATTTAATTTGGTGTGGTATCATTTACATTTTCTGCCTTTCTTCTTAGTATATTTTCCTATCATCAACTAACAGGACCAATTAACTGGAAGGTTTCTCTGATAACAGAAGATTCTTCCAATCCTTGACTGCTTTATTTTTCTGCTTGTCATCATTTACCACTCATACTATACAATTCAAGTTAGGCTGCAGACATAAATACATGAAGAAGAAAGCTTAAGCAGACCTATTTAGCTACGAGAAATAAACAGTAAGAAAAAACACCTTTCCAATTTTAGAAGCATTCAATTCCTTTTTAGTTAAGAATCACATTAAGATGGAGTCATCATCATCTAAACATGAAGATATCTTGTGCTTAACCACAGTAATCCAAATTTGCACATAATGCAATAAGAGCTGTTTTTATGGTAACAAGACAAATTCAAACACCTGTTCTGAATATTCAGTTCCTAACTTTTCTATACTCTTGTTGCAGATAAGCTTATACAAAGTGCAAGATTGCTATGCTTCTCCTCAGACCTGTCATTAAGTGCATGAATAGTCCAATCCTGAAAGGACTGTCTGTCAACTTTCATATAACTGCAAAATAAAAAATTAGTATTTAGCCTAGTATATATAATTCAGTCTTCTCATCAGGATTTCAGTCTTTGAATGCAGCAGAGCTTATCATGTACTAGCAAAGCACAGAGATTGCTACTGACTAGGCATTTACCTTGTGTAGATCAGGCATCAGGTCCTGGTATAAAGAGCGGATCAGCATGTCTAGAGTGCGTTGACGTTTCTGAGAAAACGTTGGTGTTTCCAAGGTGGCTTTTTCCCCATTTATTACTAAAAATTGTAGAAAAGAAGGTATATTACTTTAATTGCTTTGCTACCTTCTACTGACTACAGTTTGCTTCTGTACCAATATACCTAGTTTTCTCACAGTTACTTAGTTTTGCCTCCTTTTTGCATGTTTTTAGTAAATAACAATCCCTCAAGCTTAAGAGGGAAGAAGGAGTAATGGCAGAATTCAACGAAGCGCCCCAATAACTACCTAACCAATATAAAAAAATCAATATAGAAAAGACAGATTGCTAATCAATGTAAGTACGAAACCAATTTAAATATTTTTGAGTAATATGTGAAATAAGTTATCAGTCAAGTTCCTGAAATGTAAGAGTGCAAAATCATTATTACTACGCTAGGAATCTGTTACTGATCTACCAGTCACGATGACGAGGCCAGCAAAACCTTATTTAAGGTTTTTAAAGAAGTCACTGGCCAACAAAACCTGGCCTTCAAGGGTAACTTTAATTCTCTGGATATTTTTTGGGAATACAACGTAGAGGTGCAAAAGTCTCCATCAGGTTCCTGGAATGCATTACGGACTGCTTCCTGTAACAAGCGCTGGACAAGTAATTACTAAAAAAGTATTTCTAGCAAAAGGAAAACTGACTTACATTTCACCAAAACAAAATCCCTGAATTCCTGGTGATTTGTAAACACAGGTGGGGATGGAAGTGGAGGCCCAAAGAGAGGAACGCTTTCTTCTGAAAATATTTTTAGCCTGTTGAAAGAACAAGTATTTATCTATGTTGGAAGCCACTTTCAAAGTCTGCCATTTTTACAGATAGAAAAAAATAACTAGAAATGGTTATCTGGGAATGTCTGGGAGAAAAATTTCCATGAGCTGAACAACAACAAAAAAATATTGGAATTATTCACTTGAACCAAAAATATGAATTGTCTACATAAATAAAGAGGCAATAAAATTAAAACAGAACTTTGTAATTCTACTTACAGAATACTGTTAATTATGCTGGTAAAATCTAGTCTTTTCCAAAAAGGATCAGCTGTTCCCCTACAAAATGTTCTCATTACAGGCAAAGCTTTCTGTCTTACCTGCACATTCACCACATGCATGAGAATCTTTCTGAGTAACAGTGGCGAATACAACTGAATCTATATTGGGAACAGCAAATTCACTTTTGCTGAGAAAGCAAGACTAAGAACTGCTCCATGAAAATTGTACCTGCTGATTACTACTGATCAAAGGATCTGGTATGTTAAGAATGGCAGGTAACAAAACCATGCATACAATATTCTCTAGGCACTAGAAACAAACTGTTCAAGAAACCAACTCAGAAATCCCCTATATCTATCTTATTCAGTCCAGGTAAAAATTAGTCATTTATCCTGACACACGGTATGAAACGTTTTTTAGGTTGAGCAGAACAGGTAAAAAAAAAATCTATGAGGGAAAAAACAAACAAAAAATGAAACATGCTGCTCGATTCTTCTCTTGAGCTAGTTTTAGCAGTATGACAGACAAACAGTAATACAGAGTTCTACAGATTTTTATAGAATATTTAAATTCATTATCTGTATAAAATAAGAAAGTTATTTCTAGCAAAAAAATCCTTTGAGCTGTACATATCCATATATAAAAACCTCAGTGGACATGCACCTCAAGAACTGAACTTTGTAAACTTTCAAATGCTGCACCGATTGGAATAACATGCTTTGCCTTATCTCATATTCTGCATCAAGAACAAGAATGATGGTATGAACCTTCTCATCCAGCATAGACCAAAATAAAGATTCCCAAATATTAAGGGAGTTTGAGAAAAAGGCAAGAAGATCCAATCAACTTTAGTCCACTTTCTTTTTACCTTCACATTCCTGTGCATTTCCACATTTACACTATGAATGATTTCAAGTAACATTCTTAAATTGAGAGTAGATGGAATTGCAGTTCAGCTATACAAAAAGCACCAAATTTTTACTGGTAAAGATTCATTTTTGAAGCAAACCAAGAAGGCTTAGCCAATACAGTATCTTGAAGATACAAAATATTCAGTATTGCAGCAAATAAAAGAGAACAAAAAACAAAAAAACAAAAACTACCATCCAGATTCTCAGATGACTATGAAGTTTGCTCTTGAAGAATTTGAAAATTAATTGAAGAATTAAAAAACTTCCAAAGCAATCCAGGAATTACTGTATGTTGGAATCATGATCAGATCTGAGGAGCAGTTTCTGAAACCATGGTTTGTGGTTGGTAACAGTGGCCTAGATTATGTGATGAGAGGAAAAGATTAAAATAAACATCTCTTCATGAAGACAGGTAGAGGGAGATAGACTTGTTCAGCCTGAAGAAGAGAAGGCTGCATGATAACCTCACTGTACCCTTTCAGTACCTGAAGAGAGCCTACAAACAGGAGGGGAGCCAACTTTTTACAAGCGTAGATAATGGCAGGACAAAGGGAAATGGTTTTAAGTTGAAGGAAGGAAGACTTAGGTTGGATGTCAGGGGGAAGTTCTTTACCAAGAGCGTGGTTAAATACTGGTACAGAGTTGTGGATGCCCTGTCCCTGGAGGTGTTCAAGGCCAGGTCGGATGGGGCCCCTGGGCAGCCTGGTCTAATATTACATATGAAGGTTGGCAGCCCTGCCTGGGGTGGAGCTTGATGATCCTTGAGGTCCCTTCTAACCCAAGCCATTCTATGATTCTATAAAAGTATGCCTTCAGCGTTTTTATTGTATTTTACAGCCTTAATCTCAAGACAACACCTAGGGATCAACTACACAGCAAAAGTCATTTTGTTTACTAAAGCCTACACATGAGGCTGCAGAAAAGCTTACTGTTCAGATTCTGTTGAGACCTAACAGACTCAGCCTTGGACAGCCTTCATTTCTTACAGCTAGCTCAAAATACATTGGTGAAGAATACATTATTTACCAGCAAAATTTCACCATGTTTTAAGAATGTGATGTGCAACTCTACTTCTCTTAAGTAGACTCAAGATCCCTAAAACTGAACTGGTTTGCCTATCTGCAACCAAACTCAGACGTGTAAAGAGACAATCCACAACCATCATATCACCACAGTTAATTAATGTTACTGATCTCTGCAGTCAGCATCTTGAAGACAAATCTTCCATCATTTTGTTTTGTTGTGCACATCTTAGCTTCCAGGATGTCATTATTCCAATGATTAGAAAGACATAACTTAGAGCCAACTTACAGCTACCTGCATCCAGGTCCATACTTCGATTCTAAAAGTTCATTTGCCTTCCTTACTTGCAGGCAGGTGTTCAGCACAAAATGCTTTCCCATTACCTCTAATCCATCAGAAATTCAGAATAAAGTCGTAAGTTAGAATCAGCACCTACCTGTAACTATCATTCTGCTTATTATATCTCACTAAGGCAAAAACATCTGTCAACCAGTTAAGGAAATTAATCCATTACTAATGAAGTTCACATGTATTTTAATCACTTTTTTTCCCCTGCAGCAGATAGCAGACTTAATAATAGTCAAGTACAATTATCAATGTAAAGACAAAATATTCTAGACTACATACATTCTACTTTTATAAAGGGAGTTTCATACAAAATTATTGCATTTGAGTCACTTTAATAGAGCTACTACTATAAACACAAGCTTCTTGCTGTTTCATGAAGCCAAAAGTGTGCTACATTGTGTTGTGTTTCACGTGAGTTTGACAGACTTCAGATTAAAAATTCATTTAGATGATAAAAAACACCACACTGATTCCCAGATTCACTTATGCTGAAACTCCCACTGAGAAAAAATGAATCCCACAAAATAGTTCTGCTGGAAGGTTCTAAGAAAATAGAGAGGAAGATATAAACCGAGAATACTCAAATATGCATTTAAGATGCTTAAGAGTGTTTTGTCTAGTCTTCAGCTGCCTTAACAAAGGGCTAAAAATCTTCCCAAACAACCTAACCAAGTTCATATAGATACAAGGCACATCTGCCCCTCTGACTCATTATGAAAGCACTTAATTCAAATAAAAGAAAAACAACTCCCTGAAATAGCAGACAGTAGGTACATTTTTCAGTAAAGACTCTCAGTGGAAGGGTCATGTACTTCAGGGAAATCGAAATCCCTCAGAAGCCAGACTTTTCATAAAATTTTCAAGGACCAGTTTCCTGGTATTATGAGGATAGTACCTCCTATCTTTAATATTCTGCTCAATGTTTTCCATTCATCAACCCATTTATTTGGCACCATCTCTAAGCTGTTTTCCTCAACAACAAAAAGGCTGGCAAGCAGATCTTTCTGTTGCAGGTTCTACCCTAACCTACTTTCCAGTTACGTGTGTATGGCAATCATGCAAATCTTCATGCTTACTCAAAAACATTTCCAAGTTACATAATGACACAAGAACATCTATAAGTGTCCTCATAAGCCTTCCCCATCCAGTAATCACTCTAAAAACAAATTCATACAAAGTAAAGCCACGATGAACTGATCTCCTCTGTGGGGTGAAGTGCCATATCAACAACCAAGAATGTCTTTCTCATGAAAATATTCATAAGTGAAGACAAGTTTACTACTTAAGCATACAGTAAGCCTGGTACCCAGCCCACACAAATCACTACGGAACAAGAGAAAATGGAAAACAGGAATGTTAGTCTAGCATGAGAGGATCTGGCAACATATACCCCATGACCAGGAGGCTGTTGAACTTTGAAATGTCTGTTACAAATTAAAAAGACCAGGGTTAATTAATTACATAATAAGTCCTCTTAACTTCAATAAAGGAAGAATTACATCATTGTTTACGAATGCTGACACTCAAAGAGTTATATTGATTTGGTAAACTTTTATTATTAACAATATTTGGGTTGCTCTACTAAGTAAAGGATTTTGTTTGTTTTTGTTTTAAATGTGAAATTTCTTTTGCTCTAGATGCTTCTCCCATGTAGAGAAAATTAGATTATTATCAATCTAAAAAGAAAGATTAGCAAGAAAATTCCAACAATAGTGACCAGTCAACCTGACACCTAGGTTTAGAAGTTGAAGCAGTGATCACTTTTAAAAGCTTTTCAACAGAGCATGTGTATAAACTTTTTCTTCTTTAATTACATGTTCCATTCAATCTGGTCTAAGAGATGCCAGAATGGGATATATAGATCACCTGGTATGATCCCCGCGACAGTCTGATGCAATTGACAGCAGGTTTTTGGAACTACATTGTCTTCACAATGTTTTCAAACAGAAGTTTGAAAAATACATGCTGCAACAAATCTGGAACAGATGGTTTAAGGTCTGAAAGTCTTCAGATACAGTGAACCAAAATGCATAAATACCTATAATAAACAGCACCTGAACATGGTAAGATAATATTCAGTAGTAGATGCAATCTTACTTAACATCAATAACAGAAATATTATTCCAATTTTATATTTTATGAAGATTTATAAAATTCCATGAAATTGAATTTGTGGAATGATAAAAATAGATTTTTTTAATAAAAAGTTGTCTGACATAGAAGTAGCCTTTTAAACAGTTTGACACAAAAAATTATGTGGGAGACTTACAGCTACTAGTCAAGTAGTTGAAAGTAAAGAATGCACCCTGTAAACAGCAAATAGGAGGAAGTTAGAGTAAAATTAGAAGCAATATTAAAAATAAATAAAGACAATAAAAAAGTAGAAAATATAAAGAAAAAGATACGTGTAAAATGAGAGCGAATCATGGATGGCTTGAATGCTGGAGCAGTCTCTTCTCCTTCCTGAAATATGATAGTGACAATGTCATTTCCAATATGCCGCTTCCTTTCTACCTGAAAGAAAAAAAAAAAGGGGAAAGAAAAAGACAGGGAGGGGAAAAGGGAGGGGAAGAGAATGACTTAAAGGAGATCAATGCCTTAGCAATTCTGTGACAGTACTCTGAAACAATACTTTTAAACTGGATGCAGCTTACAAAATGTCAAGCATTAAGAAAGAGTATTATAAATAACTTTAAATAATTAATACTATCTCCAATCATAAATAAATAAACTTAGCAATGTCATGTACTGCTTTCTTTTTTTTTTTCTTCTTTAAATGAGCAAAGCTGTCAGAATTTACAAACATTGGTATTCACAAACAGCAAATGGAACAACTAGGATTCCATAAAAGAAAATCATTTACTTGAAATAAAAGCAGAAAAATCCCCCAATTCTGCATTACTCTTTTAGAATAACTGAAGACTTCTGGTTTAATCTGTGATTTTGTTACTCAAAGCAGAAGTATGAGAAGACTGACCCTTCATAAAGGGTCAAGTGATGAATGCAAGACAACACATCTGAAAAATACCCAAGAACCTACCTGGTCTTCTTATCAGGGAACAATGGCATTGCCTTACAGCAAATGCACAAAGCTTACCATTAGCACACTCACAAGCAGACTTTCTTTCAAACTACATTATTACCTGAGTAGGAGCCGTATGAATTATCAGAACACTTTCATGCATACCATACGTCTAATTTTCAGCCTTCATAAAATCTTTGAAAGCAATGGCAACTGCAGCAGTGAAGCTCTACAAGTCATCTGACTGTCAGAATACTTAATCATTTTTTTTAATTAATCAATGTTGATATTCTTTGCAAAACTCTTCATTTCTAAATTATGAACAGGCAAAAATATCCCTATCTTATTTTAAGAAGTTTTGAAGTCTGTAATTACCGGGAAAGGAGGCAGGGAAAGGACGAGAAGGGGGGGGGGGAAGAGGAAAAAGGGAGTATGAGAGAAATATGTACCTGCTGTTTGTTCTCTCTAGAATATGGTAGCATTGTTGAAACATGAAACATAATTTCATGCCCTTGGTAAACTGTATAGATGGAAAAGGTTCCTGTTGTATCATCTGCAGAGACAGACAACATTCTTAGCAGAAATATGTCTTTTATATTTTCAAAAGATTAAAAAATATTTCAGGTCATTCTTACAAATTTTCTTTAGTCATCCCTTTTTCTGATCCATTTTAGATACACACTTCTGCACAGATGTCTAAACTGGAGTTTGCAGTCTAACCTGTGTATCTGAACAGCTAAAATCTATGATATCCTTTACCAAGGCTCCAGAAATCACATATAGGTCTTAAAGCCATAATGCCCTATTGTTATGAAGTATGCCAGGTTATTCTCTGTTGCCTTCACTTTAAAATACAAGTCATATAAATACTTCTACTTCCCCAGTGACTTAAGCAGATTTACTGTTTTCTGGTGAAGCAGAACATTTAGCAAGCATATGAAAAGTCTGTTTTGAGATCATATTATTTCTACAGTACACATATCCATGCAATAAGCAAAAACATTTATATTGCAGCCTTTGCTTCTTTGCTTCACATGGAGTTCTTACTTTTTGTGTCCAGTCCCCCTCTGTAGCCTGTCCAGCCTTTCAAAGTAATCGTGTCACCCAAGAGATGCAAAAATCTTTGAAAGCTTTCACTTCCAGTTTCTACACATGGAAAGGAGAACAGTTACAGTAGAAAAGAACACGTGCAGAACACCTATCAAAGATTAATCAAAATACAGGAACAAGTCCTGTATGCAGGACATAAGGACCAGAGTTAGTTTCTCCTAGTGTCATCCAAGCTTTCTACCCCGACAGAAACAGCCTCTCTCAGTCTTGCAGAACTATAGGAAAAGGATCATCATGTGACAGTACAGAATCATCTCTTCAGCGAACTCCATAACACTACTTAAACACACAGAAAAATGTAATAGTGATGTGAAACTATAAGAATGAGAACTAGAAACAACAGGACCTTTTGCAGGTAACACGAGTCACCTCCTTCAATTGCTTCTTTTTTCAAACCTTACTTTGTATAGTCTACTTCTAGAAAGAGAATTTCAGCCTAGTCCAAGCTGTAATAGTAGGGTTCTTATGGCCACCTTTTGTAGAAACAGAAGAGTCTATGCTACATTTTTCCCACCCACCAAAAGCATGAAAATCTAACAAAATTACTGTTAAAATAATATTTTTCTGTCATCTGGGCACTATCCTATGGTTTTCAATTGTACGAATAGAACAATTAAGGAAAAGGGGAAAGACTCACCATTGCTGAACATTTCATCATCTGTAAGCTGCCCATCCTTAGCATAAAGGACTCCAAATTTAAAATTCACGGATCCCTAAAAAATTAAACCAAGGTTATTAGCTAAATCAATCAATCTAAAGGCCTAAAATAAATGTTCACAGATCTAAGGTTTTTTAAAAATATGTAACTTTGTGTATACCTTGCACATGTGAGTACTCACCTCATATCAGCTCCATTACATGCACAAATAGTAGGCATCTAATAATTTACTTTTGATGACAGACTGAATTATACAACATACTTTTCATAATGGTGCTTAAAATGATTTTCAATTTCATGTTGAAAACTAATACTACATCTTTTACTGCAATAAGCATCAACTCAAAATTTGTCACAAATATGTTGGGACAAATATTTCAAATACAAAGCTTGATTCATTGAATAGATCTATGAACTAAGAGTGTAAGCTTACATTTACCTCTTGCTCTTCAAGAACCAATAAATCCTGTAAATAAAACACTATGTTTAGCACTCTCATATTAAAGACAACACAAATCAAATTATTACATTATTGCATATTTGTTTTGTTTTGAAATGGCCAGTTCAACTGATAAAGGAAATTTAGTTGCTAACACCAAAACCCCTTCTCTCATTTATCCTGCTACTGTAACAAAGCAGAAAAAATATTCACAATATTTTATTTTCCAGAAAATAATAAAGAAAAGCAACCAAACATGGGAAGTCACAACCTACCTTTTGTATATCAGGATGGAAAATTTCCCTTGGCCCCTTCTCAAATTTCTCAAGACTCATTGCGCTGAGCATAAAATTCAAGTAAAGATACAAAAACAGAACAGAAAAACAGAAGAAAATGTATTTAAATGAGAAACATGATCAACTGCCTCAATAAAGAGAAATATTCAATATGCTCCTGCATTTATCATTGCTTTGTCCATTTATTTCAGTACAGAACGCAATCTGTCTGGAATGCAGCAAACTAACATGGATGTCAAATTTGGTGCACCTTTCCATTTTTATTTAAGCTGGATCACAATGTAGATTTGCTCCATTTCCTTTTCAAAGTGATTACAATGTTCCCATTCATTCACAACAAATGGGCTTATTAATATATTGAGAACTCTTTGGAATGGTTCCTATCAAGATTCACACTTGGTGGGAACAGGGTAAGGTGCTAAAGGAATGCTAGTCAGCTCTGAAGGAAGGCTCAAGAAGACTTCTTAGTGGCAAAAGAGTACTCAGATTTATTTCATGCCTCAGTGAGGAAAAGGAGGTGACATTCATCCAACTGATCCCAAGCAGCAAACACCCTAGGGAAAGCAATGAACAGGGGTCTAAAACAAGCCTCCATTTTCCTTCAAAACCTGGAAGATGGAACACCTATGTGAAGGTGTTTCAATAAACGGGTAATGACATAGCTAACAGAAGCCAAAATTTCTCACGTCTGGGATGTCTGAATATGATTGTGCATCTTGGTGAGAGGATGGGAGAGGCTGTGGTACTAAGCTATGTTAGGAAATGATGTTTCAGCAACTGGTGGACAGACATGGAAAATCAGGTTTTCATACAGGTACAGAACACAGTGCTGACAACTAGGGACAGTGTTCACTCCAGACCTGTAGAAGCACAGTGAAGGGACTTGGTTCATCTTAATCAGGGAGAGGTAGAGGACGTCTGAAGTGTTCTCAACTCATCATTTTAACATGAAACCAAAGCCACAGGTCAAGAGATAAAAAATTCAATAAGTGAGCCCCAATGTTCTGTCTACCCTCTCTGGCAAACTCAGTGGACTGGGGCCTCCCATAAAACTGGGAAAGTCGTGGAAAAATCCAGATCTGGTGCTTCTGACTTCACAATATATGCTCTACTCCCATAATGTTTCTCTTACATTAGCATTAGCAGTCTTATCCAGTGAACCAGCCTCAAGAGCAAGAGACATTTGCCTGCACCCTATTATGTATCAAAGGTTTTGGAGATCCGATGACTGCCAATTCACCTGACACATACTACCTGTTCAGCAAAATGAATACAATTATTATGAGTTTTGAGAGGAAGTACAATCCTTGCATAAGTTAAAGACAGAATTTGAAGTTTTCAGAGAGGAACTTGAGAAAGCATGCCACATAACTAGATTATAAAAACTGCAGGTAAAATCTGAATAAACACTTTGCAGAAAGGGGTTCTGATGGGTTCTGATGTTTCAGCTGATAATATAGTTGAAAGAAATAGAAATGGTATTGGGCTGCACACTTTATATTCTCTTCTGCCAGAAAAGTGGCATAACAGAGTATAAGCATGCTCATACTGACTAGCTGGGGGAAAGAATCTTCTTGCCTCACTGACAGGGTGTATAATGCACACACACTGTGGACTTGCAAGGAAACAATCACTTGTGGATAAAATTCTTGGTTTCTCCCTTGTTTGCTTCCTCTTGTCAATGCCACATAATCAGCTCTCTAGTCAAAATCTGCTCCTGGCCTGTCTTATTTAAGTAGGTAGTTCTTCTCAACCACTCAAGTGTGGTAAGTTGTCACTTTGTCTACTATAGGACAGGCATTAAAAGTACTTTTTGCTGTCCTCGGTGATGAAGATTTGCAAACCTATTATTCCTGCTTTTTAAAATCTATCATGAAAATAATGAAACACAAATTCTGATTTACAGTAAAAGACAAATATCAGATAATTTACTTGTAAATACTTACCTTAATATAGATTTCACTGATAATGTTTTTGTGGGACTGTAAGGGAGACATATTTTCTGAGTACCCTATGAAGTGGAAAAAAAAACACCAAAAACAAACAAAGCAAGGAGGCATTACAGGTTATACTGATTTTTCTATATTTTGAAATAGGAATATTGATTAAAAAAAATCAGTAAAATGCAAAGATCAAGACCATACTAGCTTTACTTAGTTGTATTTTCTACTGAAATAAGCTGAATGTGAAAAGGCATGGATGATGCAAAATCATTTTTACTCAGTTCTGACTACACTGGCATGTAGGAACTTCAAAAGGAAAGTCACAGTGCAATCCTGTACTGAGAGATATTAAACCAATTGCTCAGATAAAGGTCATTATGGAGAGGTCCACAGAAAAAAAAATCTGCAAGATATCAATGAAACCAGTGTCACATTTAGCTATGTTCTTAGTATCATATAAAAACATCAGTATATCTGTACTATAAAGTCACTGTGTAAATTCATCACAAAACATAAATCAAGAACAATTTAGGCAGCATTTCTAAAAATAATGTAGAACTGCATGTAAGAAAAATTAGAAAATATCTACTGTCATAAATTTCTGTCAGAAAGCTTAGTGTAAGCTATATACTAAGCTAGCTAAGTGCAATCTACTAGGGTAGAATTATACATTCTCCTACAAAATAAAAACTATATACTAAATACTGAAATTCAGAAGAAAACAAAAAAGTCTATGATCAATGCATCTAAAACAAACAAGAATACAAATGAACAAAAAAAGGCAAATCAGCAATTAAGCATTTATTTCTTACCGTTTTTCTCCAAAGAATTGAATGGTATTGAGGAACACGCTGATTGTTTTGGTCAGAAAGTACAACAGACAGAAAGAAAGGGTTCTTCTCTGAGTCTGTACCTATATAATTTTGATGAACTATTGGGAGAAAAGTAGTATTACCCACTGTCAAGAAAACACATGTACTCATAAAATACACACAACACAGAAAATATACACTTATTTACATAAATATTTATTTATAGAAGATATGCATTAAAAGACAAGACAGATGCATAGATTTTAAGACCTAGAAGGGCTTAAAAATCTTCCTGTTCATTAGCAGGATTTCTTCTGCTTACAGAACCACATCCTCTGTCTTTAAGTTAAAAATATATGAAATAAGAATTTGCCTTCAATACAGGACAGAAAACACATTAATATAAGTTAATACCATCCTTTTTCAAGATATAAATAACAGGAATTCAAAGATACTTTTTTTTTTGGTTCTTTTTTTTTTTTTGCATTGAACAAAAAATTCAGGCAATTCATAAAAACACTAATACCTTTTCCTAAAAAGTATTTGAAATACCATCTTGTATAATACTCTGGATTTTCCAAATGCACATCTGTCCTGTGCCACGTACCTGGAGTGTAGCCTGTATTCTGAAAAAGAATTGGGAGACAGTTCAGTCAAATGTTGCATTTGAAAAATTGAGAACGTAACAGTTGACAAAGTCACCAAGCACGGTCAATTCACTGGAAGAATTCTAGTTGTACACCTTTTTTCTTTTTTTCCCAAAGCTAAGAATTATTCTGAAGTGAGTTGCTGTATAGTTGAAATTAAAGCATTTTTCTTCTGTCATGGCTTTATGATTTTTGGTTATCAATATTCCACATCATAACATCGTGTAATGCACTGGGAGTTTGACTGTTGATGCTCAAGTTCTGGATGCCTGTCCAGAGGAGAACTACTACATTCCTCAGGGGGCTTTGCGGTCAGCAAGGAGATGTAACATCTGGCAAGGTCGCCTGCACTTCTCCATCTGCTCTTCTTCATCGGCTCAACTGGACTGCACTTCTCACCTCAGCATTGTGGAGAGGCCTATCCATCTTTCATACACACTCTCTCTCTCATATATTTTGCCGATACTATATTTAGTAAACTAGTTTGTTTCACCTCAGATTGTTGCCGCTGTTTTCAATTATTTTGGGGTCCCCTGTTTCCCTTTTCGGGAGGTGCATACCTGTAGATCCCTCCACCCCGCTGGTCACAGAGCCGGGCCAAACTAGACCGTAAACCATCTCTGTTTTTTAAATAACTGTAGTCTTCTCCCTTCATATCACTGTTACAGGTAATACTTTAGCATCCAACTGAAAAGCAGATCTTCTAATATTTGATTCGAAAATCTATGTTTTTAAAATTTAAAAGTAAATGAATAAACAGATTTCTGCCCTCACAAGTTTCATTTTCTCCTTTCGTCCCAAAATATTTCTCAAGGACTCCTAACTGGAGCAGATAATGCTGTGGAAATTCTTCAGTACTGTTTCTGGATTGATTAGTTAAAGTAAATTTCCAAGCATGCCTCACTCCTTTTCCACTAAGAGCGTCCACAAGGAATAGGCCATTCTCCACGTCTATTTATCATGTGGCATTCACCAGTCACTCAGAGAATCTATCTATTATAAAGAGCTTTTAAACTGCATGAAACTGAACTGAAAAGACAATCTACAGAACACGATGCAAGAGGGAATCAATGCAGAATAGCTACTTTAATGCTGCACCCAGTGCTAATGCAAACTAATAACCTATGATCCATATCAGTTCAGCGCAAGTTTACCAAGACCTTACATACTCTTCAAGACTATGAAGTTTTCTTTCTTCAAATATTACAGTGCTATTTACAATCAAAAATGATTTTCAAAGATAGACTCCCCTCCTCCCCTCCCAAATTATTTGAGGAGAAATCTAAGTGTCGCCGGAGAACTTAAGGTGAATGACTCTTTCAGACTCCACTCAGCTTCTTCATCTCGAAGATGATCAGGGGGCTGGAGCACCTCCCCTATGAGGACAGGCTGAGGGAGTTGGGTTTGTTCAGCCTGGAGAAGAGAAGGTTGAGGGGTGACCTCATTGCAGCCTTTCAATACCTGAAGGGAACTTATTCCCAGGAGGGGTGTAAACTCTTCGAAAGGGCTGATAATAGCAGGACTAGGAGAAATGGTTTTAAGTTAAAAGAGGGAAGATTTAGGTTGGATGTTAGGGGGAAGTTCTTTACTAGGAGAGTGGTTGGGTCCTGGAATAGGCTGCCCAGGGAGGTTGTGGATGCCCCGTCCTTGGAGGTGTTCAAGACCAGGTTGGACAGGGCTCTGGGCAACCTGATCTAGTAAAGGTGTATGTTTGGTGGCCCTGCTAGGCAGGGGGGTTGGAACTACATGATCCTTGAGGTCCCTTCCAACCCGGGTCATTCTGTGATTCTGTGATCTCATATTTAAAAATAAACATAACTGCCTGAACACATCTAGGAGAAAAAAAAAAAAGGCTGCTATACCTTCATCACAGCAAGGAAAAACTTACAAAAAAACAACAAAACAAGCACAAAGGGGACACTGATGTAACATGGTGAATTATAGACTGCAGAGGATAAAATGGTTGTTTTTTCTTCTAATTTCACAAGCTAAGCAAAGTATTAAAAAAGGAAATATCATCTCTTAAAAATTAAATTGTTGAGATTGTGTACTCCTGAACAAACAATTAAGCTAGTCTTGGGGGGTATCAAACACCATTTCCCTCCTCTTGGATTCTTACATATTCATACTATTTAGCATCCTTCAAGACCACTCTTCTAGTAATTGACTGTAAATGCATCTTTCAGTTGAGAAACAATTATTTTTTCAGCTTTACCTATGTTTAACCACTTACCTCATCAGTGGAGCCATTTTCCACACGAAATCGTCCAGCTCTTTGAATAGCTCCATCAGCATCACTAGATATAAGCTATGAGAGAGTTTAAGATAGAGGTTCTAGTTCCAAAAATATCCATATGATCAGCAACCAAATCTTATTTGGTTTCTCCTTCTTCCAGGTGTCTTTGCAAAACTCATAGCAGAATCAGCACAGCTGCAGCCCATTTGACTACAGATTTGCAATGATCCATATATAACTCTAAGGATACACGAATGGGAGAGTTATACACTCATGTAGCAGATCGTAACCTAGTTCTTTTAATTTTATATCTCTTCCCAGTACTCAGAGGCAAGTACACATAAAATCAGACACATGCATGCTTATGTTAACACATATGCAAGCACACCATTTTTAATTCAAATAATTACAAATGTCTCATCAAATATAATCATAATATTTTGCAGCTTCCAGCTTACAGGAGGAAACACATCAACTTTCATCTTTCTGAATATTTTTTTGAGAGGAGGGGGGGATGTAAACAGGATATTCACATAATATTCTGTGTCCCATTAAAATGAAAGTTTCCTAAGTAAGGTTGTAAAAAGATTTCATAGCACACGTCTAATACAGCTGTTCCGAAGTCTCTTTTTACTACTTTTTAATTTTCTAGTCCAGCTTAGAATAAACATTTTCCAAACTAGATGCAATTTTTTACCTGGAAATGAAAAGAATTTGAATTCCACATTAAAAGCTGTTTAAATTAAAGGATGGCAAACAAACTTACAAGCTCCACAGATCCATAGTGCTTCCTGCTAAACTCTCCACGCCTGCAACCAAGATCTTCAGAGACTGAGCTGGAACAGAAATGCTTCATCAGTATACACATTCAACAAGCCCCAGATCTCACGCAATTCTACACACCGCCATTAACAAAAGCTATCCCTGCTGAACAAGGTTTCCAGTGCATAAGTTCATCATTGCAGGGAAAACTTACAATGCGCACAGTGTAGCAGCCATTGCAGTCTGACTTTCACACCACTGCCAAAAGAACAGAAATGTCTGTGCCTCGACTGTAAGCAAGATCTACTATTAAATATCTAGTCATGATGTGACCAATTTGGAATTCCAAAGTGGCTTATAAGTGCATTTGACAAGTACGCTTAATCTAAGGGAAGAAAAACTTAGTACTTTAAACAGGACAACTGCATTACGTTCAACAAGCTCAGCTCAGCATGCTGCTACATTTTTTTTTCCAGAAATTCTTTTTTTAGACTATATACAGCAATTAAGCAATTATTTTAATTCAAAAGCGTAACAAAGAAACAGCATTGACAGGTTTTCTCCATCTGTTTACAAAGATAAAATTGTCATGCAAGCAAAAGGAGATGTTTAATTCCACATTCAAAGTCTACGTGCACTAGCATTTACCATCTTACAACGTTACATCTCATTAAGCAAATGAGCATGTACTTCGCAAGCTCAAAACAGATGGCAAACACCTCCTCTAACTACAGACACTAAGCCTCCCATATTTGTAACAGAAGGCGTAGTTGCACACATTACAAGCAAAATAAATATTTAGATGCAAATACAACAAGAATTTTGGCTAATTAGTCAGTGCCAAAGCTAGCAACTCAGTCACACTATCATATTCCCAAACTTACAGTTCACTCTACAATCAGCTTTAATGGAGATTTTATTTTTTCCCCAATTAAAATTACTCTATTGCCTCTGAAGGCAATGAAGCCACAGTTCTGACATCCATGGTACACATACATCCCACAGTTGCAGTAATACCGGTCGCCTATGGGAACTGAGGATAATCCACATTATATACAATTTTAAAAAGCTCCAAAACAATCACTCAGTTGGAAACATAATTACATTGAAGTACTAACAGCTGAACACTAGTCCTGGAATCAAACCTCAGATGAATCTCACAACCCAGTGTTATATATCATCAGTATCTGAACATTAGCAAAATGTGCGATCGTCAGTGAAATATGCATCTTGAATAAAACATCTTACTAGCAAGAGATGTAGCTTAGCTAAAGCATTATGAGAATGTATTAATCTTTCCTTCTTTAGAAGCATAGCGTCAAGGCCTATCAGTACACAAACGTACTTGATTCCTCCTTGAGCCCTGGCCAGGCTTTAAGTGAAATCCAAAGGGAGAACGAAACCAGATGTTTCCACTTAATTGTCAAGTAAACTTGTTTATTCAACAGTTTAAAAGCTGGACTCTCTTGCAGCACAGCTGGACTCCTCACCTACAAGTGAGTGCACTGCATAGGACCTCCCAGTTGCTGGAAAAGGCTCTAAATCCTTGCTGCAACTAGGGCTCCCCAGCAGCTGGGGATCTGAATAATGATAAAGTATTAGGGAAACTGGAAATGTGTATTTCTTAATCACTATCCTCACGTAGTAATGGTTAGTTGCATTGCCTTGTTCTGTTTCATTCTTGCTGTATAATTTCACTTATTAACTCACTGTTTCAAACTTAAGTAAATGCACTTCTTTAACTTGGTGTCTGAGACCTTTGTGCTTACCTCGTCCACTGGCAAAACATACATAAACACAAATGTAATAACTTCAGCTTTCAGCTTTTGGTGACCCACACAACAAACTTACGTTTGAATGTGAACTCTTAATAATCTTAAGTTTCCTCCTTAATCACAATCACAGAATGGTAGGGGTTGGAAGGGACCTCCAGAGATCATCGAGTCCAACCCCCCTGCCAAAGCAGGATCCCTACACCAGGTCACACAGGTAGGCGTCCAGGCGGGTCTTGAATATCTCCAGAGGAGACTCCACAACCCCCCTGGGCAGCCTGTTCCAGTGCTCCGTCACCCTCACCGTAAAGAAGTTCTTGCGCACATTGGTGCTGAACTTCCTATGCTCCAGCTTCTGGCCATTTCCCCTTGTCCTGTCTCCGCACACTGCTGAAAACAGTCTGGGCTCGCCACTTTGCCCCCCACACCTTAGATATTTATAGACCTGGATCAGGTCCCCTCTCAGTCTTCTCTTCTCAAGGCTAAACAGACCCAGATCACTTAGCCTTTCTTCATAGGGGAGATGCTCCAGGCCCTTCACCATCTTTGTGGCTCTCCGCTGGACTCTTTCAATGGATCACAATGAAGCCCCTTCCAAAAAACAGTATAATCTCATACTGGAAATATGCACAGTAGAGAAGCAAAAAGTCTGCAACAACAACAACAAAAAGAGCTTGGGTCCTTGCCCTTCGAAGGGCCCAATCACCAAACCAACTACAATTTGACCTTACCTATGACACACTTTTTGTAGACACAAATATTAAGGAATCTTATCTGAGAGAAAATAAACATTGAAGCCTGTGGTCCAAAAAGCTTGCACTGTAACTGAAAACAAAAACTCCTCCTTTTTTCCCACTGCAGAAAAGGAAGCAGACAAAAAGGAGAGAAAATCTTTGGGCAGCTTGTACCAATGCTCTATCATCCATACAGAAAAAAAAAATGCTTCCTGATGCTTAAACAAAAGCAGCTCTTGCACTCCCAGGGGTCAAATGCATCTTGTCTTGTCATGAGAAGTTTGGTAGTCCATTTCTCCATCTTGTTGAGTCCCTTTGGGTGGCAGCACAACCGCGTGGTTTATCTACCACTCCACTCAGTTTTGTTGTTTTTTTTTTGTCGGTTTTTTGGTTTTTTATTGTGTCACCTGAAAACTTGTTGAAGGTACGTTTTGCCCAGACACCCAAATCATTAGTGAAGACGTCAAACAGCTGGATCCAGTACTGATTCCTGGAGTACTCAGCTAGGCACTTGTCTCCAACTAGACTTAGCACCACCAACCACAACACTCTGGGCCCAGCCACTCATCCAGTTTTCGTCAGCATTACTGTGTGCCCACCCAGTTCACACACTGAAACAGATGAAACAACCTTAAATGCAAATCAAAAACACCACCTTTTCTTAGGTCAGAAAGCATGAACATACATAATTAAGTTCTAGTTACAGTGATCACGCACTGTGAGGACTTCACATGCAATATGTTTTTTTTTTTCCTAGACTTACTGCTGTTGCTACTGGACCTGTGAATTAAACTTCTCCTGTAATAGCCCCACACTATAGCACCGAAGTTGCAGCAAACAGCAGCACTTAAGCCCCCTTAGTCTGCAACACAGGGAAGATGGCCCAGAGTACTGCAAATCCTGAACGTACCTGTGCATGACACACCACCTATTACAGTTAACTTTTACTTGTTGTTTTGTAGCACTGATTTACATACTTGAACTGTCAAAACTGTTTTAGATGGTCTCATCTTACTCTCATTTTACACATACAATTTACAAGGTGTGTACTTTACACTGTTTCGCACATGCATAGTCTTTCCAGGGAAGTATATAAAAAAAACTTTTCAGCATGATTTGCAGTAAAGAAAAAAATTGAAAGTATTACTTCTGAGTTTTCATCTTTTCTTACAGAAGGTAACATAAGAGTATTTCAAGATTAGCATCTATACTGACAAAAATAAGATCAGATTTTTTTTTTCCCCCTTCCACGTAGAGCAAGGAGTTCTCAAGTTCAATTTCACACAGGATTAAGCCTCTCCTCACATCTTGGGGAGAATTTGAAAAGTACAGGTCAAAAATTGCACTCCATGCATTAGATTTTAAGTTCCTGCATTCTGCAATTCATATAAAACTTGTCATATACTTCATGAAGGAAACTGAATACCTCAATTGCAATATATTTTAAGACACTAAGTATTTTACATAATATTTTGACTTTTACAGGAAAGTTCGGTAAATGTGGTAGTGCTAGGATTTTCTGTGTACTACTTTTGTTCTATACAATTCATTTTTGTGGCTAGGTGCACTGGGAAATCACTGCAAAAGCAACTTTCGTCAACAAGCATTTGCCAGACTTTGCCGTTGCTGACCTTTGAAATTCTAAGTTCAGTCTTTGACTAAGTGAAGAAATACACAGAATCACAGAATGGTTTGGGTTGGACCGGACCTTTAAGATCATCTAGTTCTTACAGCAGAAGGGTTGGCAGGGATACGTCCTGCTAGAACAAGTTGCTCAGAGCCCCATCCAGCCTGGCCTTGAATGCTTCCAGGGTGCAGGCACCTACCACCTCTCTGGACAACCTGTTCCAGTGTCTCACCACCCTCACAGTAAAGAATTTCTAACTAATATTTCATCTACCCTCTGCCAGTTTAAAATCGCTTCCCCTCATCCTGTCACCAAGCAAAACGAGAAAAACAGTAGGAGTCACTAACACAATAAATCCTGTCAAGTTTTGGGGAAGCCTAGCAGTGAGGACAATGTTTTATGGGGCTGACCTGATTCCAGACAACACAAATTCTGAAGACACCACAAAGGGAATCACTGGTCTACTGTGCTTTGAATGACATCATCCACACCTGGGTAATTTTCAGAGTTTCATAAACTGACAGGTCCAACAAGCAGAAAAAAGAGTAAGCTGAAGTTTATAAAATTTAACTCCATCCTGCCTTAGTAAAAGCTAATCTCGAAGTGGGTGAAACTAGAGAGAAGTGTCATCATATGAATTATCTGAAGAATAAAACTGGAAAATTACAAAGGCATTTTACAGCTATCTGCATACCCACAAACTAAATCCCATACTTCAGCAGACTGAAAGTTGAACTCCCCTCACAGCATATTAACACTGCAAAGATAATATGCTATGCTATATGCATGTCAGATGCTAATTAAAAGCTTCAGAAATAAAATACAAAATGTTATTCAAAAATAAACATTGTACAACAAGAAAATTGTTACAGGTATACAACAGGGGCGCACACTAAGGAAACAAAAGCATAGGTTATCAAAGCAAAGGAGGGCATGACTTCAAAACAATTCAGAAATACAAAAAATGTAAAACAGATAATAGCATATATGCCTGGTAGCCTATATAAAGAGCCTGGGAAGTAGCAGTCCGAGCATGGTTATTGGAATTTTTATTTATTTATTTATTTGCATTTCCACAATAACAAAAAGTTGACTATATTATTAAGGATACTATCCAAATGCCTCTTGAACAGCAACAGACATGGAACATTAATGACCTCACTAGGAAGCCTGTTACAGTGCCCGACTACTCTCACAGTAAAGAGATTTATTCTAATATCCAGTCTAAACCACTAATGGCACAGCTTTGTGCCACTGCTGTGGTTACCAGGAAGAAGAGATTGTCACCTCACTGTCTGCTTCCACTCCTCAGGATGTTTTAAAGAGCAATGAAGTCACTTAGCCTTCTTTTCTCCAGAGCAGACAACCTGAGTGTTCTCTGTCTGCCCTCACAGCACACAACTTCCAGCCCTATCAGCTTTGTTGCCTTTCTCTGGATGCATTCAAGTATCTTAATAGTCTTTTTTTCTACGTTGTGGAGCCCAGAACTGAACTCCATGTTCAAGGTGAAGCCATATCAATGTTAAAATACAGTCGGAGAATCACCCCTTTTCACCAGCTGTCTCTGCTGTATTTAATGCATCTCAAAATGCAGTTTGATCTTCTGGCTCCAAGTGTACACCCCTGATTCATGTTGTGCCCACTGACAATCAGCAACCCCAGATCTCTTTTGCAGAGCTGCTCTCTAGCCACCCATTTCACAGTCTGTGACTGGCACTACTTCACCCAGCATTTATCTTTTTTGAATATCAGGCCATTGCTGAGTGCCAAAGCTCCAACCTACCTTGAACCCAAGAAGGCCTCCCATACTTCTAGGGAGTCAACAGCACCTTTCAGTTTAGTATCATCATTAACTAAGGGTGCATTCATGTCCTGTTTGCTCAATATACTTATTTTAAAGGTAGCAAATAAATTCTATAACAGCCTGAGGAAAAAAAAGATACACTATTTTTCAAACAGCTTTCGGACAGGATCAGAAAGAACTCCTCATGCTCACCACCACATACATTGTTGTGCAAGTCAGTAACAGTTATCCATCAGTGCTTTTGTAATAATAGTCTTGTCCTTCTGCATCCTGATTAAAAATGGCTAAAACATGTCTAACTTTCACACACTATCCTTTTCACATCAGAATTATACTTAAAAGGCAGTCTTTGCTACTTATCAACCCAGCTGCTTCCTACCATACTCACAATTTACTGCATATTAAGCAGTTAGAAGCAGAATCTTGCACTACCATTAGTGCTAAGTAGACAACCATGACAAAGCTAAGCGCCTTAACTTATAAAAGGACAAGATATAGATTATCATGCTATTTGCATAACTGCATATACTCCACAGTGTGCACACTTCTTAAGCTTTCCATTCTTGGTTACCAGAGATTTTTCTCATCAATTCTCTGACTTATCACATCATCTCATTTAAAAAATATGCTGTAGTTACTATTAGCTTTTCTTACTGATTTTTTTCAGTAGATTACATCCTACCTGTGTTGACCTGACCTATGCTAGAAAAATACTGTTGTTCCAGTTATGCCGGTTTCAAATATAGCTATTGCTGTATTAGGGCAAACTGCCAGCACTGAAATATATGCTAGCTTCCCTGTGGCTCAGACTTATTTGCCTTAATAAGTTAGTTTACTTATGTCACCACGTGTTTTAATATACAAGAGAAACAAGAAATCAAAACAGCTTAAACACATTTGTGCAGTACATAGAGCATACTCTATTTCCCTCTCTCACTTGTTTATGAACAAGGGTTTTGTATCCTAACAGATGAGGAAGAGGAAAGAGGACAAGCTTTCCCCCCCATTTCATCACAAACTCCTACAAACTTTAACAGTCCTGAAAGCCAAATGGCAAAGCAAGTTTTCATATATTTTGTAACCTACACTTAAAAGACATGTATTTTTACCACTCAAGTGTCAAGTGTCTTACATCTTAGGACTTTGACACATGAAAGCATTTTACTTGGAGGAGGTTTGGGCGGGGGGGAAGGGGGAAGAGATGCGACAGAAAAAGGTGAGCTTGCACGTTGCAATTGTTTGATAACAAAGTCACAGCTTGCATGCCCTCTTTGACTCTCCTGTCTCCTTACTTACACGTCTTTACCTGCCAGCCCTTCGACATACCGCATCAGTTAATCTACATTCACTGAAGAGGCGGGCACAGATATAAGCACGGTAAATAATCGAGTGATCGCAGGTATCCCACCGGTACCTGTTTGCACGAGCACGACGCCGAACAGGCTGCTAGCCCTGGCCCGCGGGCGCCCCGTCCGCTCCGCTCACGCCACCGGCAGCAAGCCCAGAGGAAGCGGCCGAGTCCCGGGGCTCGCAGCGCTCCGCTGAGCGCCGGCCTGGAGCCTGCAGCACTACCCCTCGAAAGCTCGTCAGCCCCCATCCCCAGGCCCCCCGCACAGTACGAACACAACACCGCCTCTCTATCATCGACAGCGCGGGCCCTCGCAACGCCGCGCCGCGCCCGAGCCGCCTCTTTGGCTGCAGTACCGCTGAGTAAGGCCGAGGAACCGGGTGGACACCGCCTCTGCGCTGCTCAGCTCCATGCGGGCGGCGAGGCCGGGACCTCACCGCTCCAGCGTCGCGTCTCGCTCGAGAGAGACGACGAGAGCTCCTCTCACACATCCCGCTGCCCGGACGCACAGGCGCCTCACGCGCGCGCGCCCGCTATGCTGCGCGAGCCGCTCGGACTCCGCGCTGCTGGTCGCGCCGCCGCGAAGACCGCCGGGAGCTGTAGTGCCGGGCAGCGGGCGCGCGGCCCGCCCTTCGCAGCGAGAGGCGCGGTGCGAGAAACACGGGCCCTGCTGTCGGCCAAGCGCTGGCAGTTTGGCAGCTGCCGTCTCAGGTCTACACAGGAGCAGCTTTATCTATTCACCCGGACTCCCACATAAATGTCTGCTGTTACTAGAGAAGCATACTGCTGTCCTCAATACTCAATGTCTGAAAGTCAGAGGAAGAATTATAAGCTGCAGACATCCAATGACTGCGTCTAAGTGTAGAATATGATGTTCAATGAACAAAATTTAAATATAATTGTTTTCGCTTTACTCCAGGGCCAAAAAAGAGTGAAAATTCCATGTGCGGGGCACTTCTGGAGTAACATCTCTTCATGCTCTCTCCTGCACACTGCTTTTTCCTTCATATGTGTAGATTATTGTAGCATGTCATAGTTCTTTCAGACAGAAATAAAGACATCAAATTTAAAACAGTTACATTTACCAACTTAGGAAATAATCTCACCTCATTAAATACACTATTCTGATTTTACCAACTATTAAATGTTTAGACAGGAGAGTCACCACCCAGACTGATCCTCAAAGCTGGCAAGAATCTGTACTTCAGTGGCTTTCTTTTTAAGAATAAAACTTATGTCTACAAACAAGACATTACGGGAAGATAATTGCGAAGTAATATAAACAATGCTTTGCACTTGTAAACTGAAGTTAACTAAACATTAACTTTAGTTAACATCTAGTTGTTAACTAAAGTATCACTAAATGTTTCTTTTGTTATTGAAGGACTATCTCCTGTGCATGGGAAATACGTTCCAGTTTTAGAAGTCAATGGAAAAAATTGTTTTTAGCCTTATAAAATAATGCCTTATAAAGAATACCTTAATTTTTTTGTAGACTACATGTATGGAGTTACATCATAACTTAAATTTCATAACACAAATCCAACCAGTAACCACAAACAGGTTTATTACAAACCAATATTTATATATTCTACATGCCAATTGAAATTAAATTTCACCTAATAACACTTGAAATTCAAGGCTGACTGCTGGTATATCAAAGCACCCTAATGAACAAGAATATATACTGCCAGTAAAAGAGCTTCAAGGTAGCTTCTATACTAGAGAAACAAAACTCCTTACTGAAAAAAACAATCAACCCTACTCAACATTTCATACTAAATCACAACTTTTCTTCTTCCTGAGTATCTCCATTGCTTTACAAGTTTGCCATAAACAAGACTTCACTTCTCTTGCTCCTTCAGAAGAATATAATTCTATGGAAATAATGACACATAATATTACTTAAATTATTTCATTTTCACTGCAATGAAGTTGTCATTTACCTTATTCCTCTTCCCTTCTGTGCAACACACATAAAATAGTTAGAATGAATACATGCATTCACTCAAATATTTGCTCTGGGGTACTTCTCTGTCATCCTAAAATGGAAATATCAACATTTAAAACACAATCACTTCTGTTTTAAACAGAAAAGAAAGCAAGCCTGCCTCTGCATAGACTCTAGAAATTACAACACTATGGAAGATTCTCACTTTAACTCTTCAAACTAGTTTTTTTTGTTGTTGTTAATCAATACTTTTCTAAGTAGTCTCCCGAAAGCCTGAGTCTGTCTGATACCATGAAATTCAACAGCACATAAAAATTCCAGCTAGGATAGAATCCAAACACAGACACTGAATGAAGAAGAGATCAGCACATCAGATTTCTGTATTATGCCATCACTTCAAAGATTCTTTGACTCAAAGTGTAAAAAATCTTAAACATAAAAAAAAAAACCTCATTACTTTGTTTAATTTCCATAGCCTCCTTAATCTAATTCTGCCTTTGTAATAGCATCCCATTTTGTATGATTTATATAAAGTCCAATGAAGGGCTTAATTCACCAGATTCATGATATCTGTAGAGTCAGCAATTTCAAATTGTGCTATACTTTTCTTAAAATAAAGACCCCTCGTTATTTTTGTTAAGGCCATGAGAAGCAAGTCTCACTTCCTAACAAAATTCTGACTAGCAGAAATTCTCAGCATTTTGCAGACAGGGAATATACTCTGGAAATTATCACAGACTCTCAGAAATGAATACAGCTGGTCCATCTGACAAGTAATGATACTAGCAAGATTTCAAAACAACTCTATCCATATACTTTTCCTCCCTGACTTTCCCAAAAGAGCATAACCACACTTTCAGTGACACTTTTAAGCATGGATGTTCCCTTTAGAACCACATCATTTCTCTACTGATAATATATCTGACATCATCTTCTGAAGCATGCAGAAGCATAGTTGTGTAGTATCACAGAAACATAGAGGGGGAAGGGACCTTGAAAGACCATCCAGTCCAACCGCTGCTACAGCAGTTTCCCTAAAACAGGTTGCACAGGAAAGCATTCAGGCAGGTTTTGAATATCTCCAGAGAAGGATACCCCACAAGCTGCCTGGACAGCCTGTTCCACTGTTCTGTCACCCTCACAGTAAAGCAGCTTACTCATGTTTGTATGGAACTTCCATGTTTCAGTTTTTGCCTGCTGCCCCTTGTCTTGTTTCTTCACACCACTGAAAAGAGCCTGGCCACATTCATTTGACTTCCGCACTTTCAATATTTATAAACGTCGATGAGATCATCTCTCAGTCTTCTCTAGGCTGAACAGAGCCAGGTCCCTCCGCCTTTCCTCATATGGGAGATGCTCCAGGCCCTTAATAAATAAATACTAAAATAAAATCTCTACTTATAAGTAAGAAAAGAGAAGTACTATAATAGCATCCTCTGAAGTGCAGCCATCACTTTTAACACCAAACAGAAAGGCACATTCTCTGTAGGTGATGGAGAACTTAGTATTCTAGACCAGAAAACTCTTTAAAAAAAAAGTGCTTTTGCAATTGTACGGTTGATGCAATAAGGGATGAAGATCTAAACAAAACCCAGTAAATCAAATAAATCCTAATCCATGATGCTTGTTTTTTAAATAAATAATTAAATTGCAACATGGGGGTAAGCTTTGATTCATTTTTTTAACAAGGTTAATGAACATAGTGTGTAGCTTATGGAAGGGAAAAAAAAGACCACTAAACTGTATTTTCTTCTGGGGAAAAAAAAAAAGAACACATCTTACATAAGTAGAACAAAAGTAATTATCTTCTCAAATGCATTGGAAAATTCACATAATAAACTCAATTTTCAGAAAAATTGTAATTTTAAGAAAACAATGTAACATTCATTTTAAAAACATCCTAAATTTCCAAATGGAAGAAGTCATCTATGCATTTCAAACAATACTTTTGCAATACATAAAGCAAAATAAAAAGATTCTCTTTTCCTACAGGCAAGCCTTTCTCATGCTTCTGAGCATATGTGCACAACTGAATATATTTTGTATATATATATATGGATATATTCACGTTATCAGTAGGAAGCACAGCCTTATCAAAGCCTGGCCGGTTCACCCACAGACCTCATTCGGGTTAGATCTTCTCTTGGCTGGTTATTTTAAGCCCATACCCGAAGCCATTTGCTCTGTTGTCTCACGCTTCAGGATCACCACCGAGTCGCGCAGGCCGCCGCCGATTAGCGGTGAGCACGCGCAGCTCGTCTGCCCCTTTCCGGCAAGAACTGCCGTCGCCCGCCTTCCTGGCCGCCCTCAGGCAGCACCAGCACGGGGCCGCCCGGCCGCGCCGCGCCCGCGGCCCGCCCACAGCCCGCGCTACCGGAACGGCAGCCGCTGACAGGTAGTTACCAGAGGACTCTGAGTGGCGCCGGGCACCAGCAGCAACTGGCGGTGAAGTTGCCCGGCGCACCTGACAACGGCATCAGGACACACTTGCGCCGCGGCGCCCCAGCGCTCCCTGCTCGGGCGGGCCTGGCGAGCCCGGGGCCTTTCCGCTGCGCACCATGGCGCAGGCTGCCGAGCCCAGGTCCTAGAGCCCGCGGGTCTCTAGCGCCGGCCGCAAAGGAAGTGCTGACGATGATGCATGGAACCCCAGCGAAGACCCGCAGGCCGCGTAGCCTTTGCTTTATTCAGGTTTGGGCCCTGGCCCCACCTCTCAGACTCCACCAAGGGAATTGCCTTCCTCCCCCCTCCCACACACAATCTGCTTCTATGCTCCCGTACCTCAGTGAGAGATCTAAGTCATGAAGAAAGGTATTACAGCCCAAGTGGCTAGCCCTCTTGTAGGCAGTATTTCCTTCGTGAGTACTGAAATCCTGACAGGCAACGTTTGAGAAACATTAAGGAAGATAAAAGATGGGGCAAAGCAAGGAAAACGCTCAGGAAAACAAGGGTAGTGCAATGGACAAATCTATGCCAAGCCAGTGGGATACCATAAAATAATGAGCTCTGGGGAAAGCAGAGCATGCCACACTACACAATGAATGTACATTTGATTTTATGTTTTGCTCTTACCTGAGCAACTAGCAGGCAGCAAAGTTGAGTTTCAAGGCATTCTAGGAAATTCAGCCTTCCTGCTGTTTTCAAGGAGAGACAGAAAACTGTTCTTGCGGTCCTTGTGCCACCCAGAAGCAACATGCTTCTCCAGTGCCACCTGCATTTAACAGGCAATGCAATACTTAAGGGACTGTGCAGCATGCACAAGGTAGCATCTCTTTTACGCTACCCTAACCCTACATTACAGTTATGATTAGCATTACATTAACACTGAGGTTAGAGTTACCTTTAGGATTGCAATTACTGCCAGTGTTATTTTTACTGTGACTTTTCTGGATAATTTTCAGGAGATTTTTAGGGCAAGGCTTATTAGAATTACTGTTAGGGTCATTAGGGCTGTGATTAATGTTACTTTTAGGGTTAAGATTACAGTTATGTTAATGATTGTTTTTTGAATTATGATTAGGGTTAAGGTTACTTTTACTACTAACTTTTAGCAAGATTTTTGTTGTTACACTTGGAGTTAAATATTATTTTAGCGTCAGGATAAAGGTTAAAATTAGAGTTACACTAGGTGTTAATACAGTTATCTTTACACCTCCTACAGTCTGAGCCAAGTGTTGCATCTGAGAGTCAGGATGTCTCAGGAGCAGAGGCAGATTATGCACTCAGAGCAGCATAGGTTTATGAGTTCTATTCAGTATACCCTCCCACACACAAAAGTAATCCATTTTAGATAATCCCAGTAAGCAGCGAGCAGGAACTCCTCAAGCAACTGCACTACAACTTACTGACCCTCGAGAGACAGCAAACCACCAAAAAGGAGAAAGAAGAAACATACCAGCAGTGGATGCAATAGGCAGAGCTAGCAAGGCATCCCCTGCTTCAAAGTGCACGTCTCCTCTCTACCCCTCTGCAACTGCTCACCTACTTCGATTCTCCCTAAAGTCTGCAGGGTTTGTTCCACTTGCACTCTGTATCTGTGTGGCCAGTGCACGAAACAGAAGCAAAAATGAGATACCCTCATCCCCACTGCTAACCCTTAAATGAGGGATCCACCTCTTCTGGTCCCTCAGTCCATTCCATTGCATACACCTGAGCTCACCTGGGCTGGCCCTGCCTTCCCACCAGGTGCTCAATCACTGTTTCAGGCTGTGACTTAGCACTTCCACTACATGGAGACAGCAAGAAGATGTAAAGGAAGAATATGCTTTTTTAAAATTTTTATTATTTTTTTTTTCTTTTTACTAAAGTCATCTATCTTGAAACTTAAAATGTTTAAATCCTTCAGGAGATTGCTCACAAATCACAACACAAATGGAGACAACAAAAGAAAAGCATAGTTCTGCTGCTACCCACATTTCTTAACTTTAACTTAGGCTTCCAGAAGAAATTATATCTGAAGTTCACCCAGAGAAGATTTCTGAATTTCATTAAGAAAATAGTCCTTATGATACACAATGTTCTTATACTGGGAAAAAAAAAAAAAAAAAAGCCATATCTACTGATAGGAAAGTTCAGCTGCACATTTACATTAAACTAATACATGTAGTCATTTGATGTCACCCTACCTTTCTGCTTGTCACGTGATTTTACCAATGTGTTATTTATTGATGAATTTTAATGCAAGGTATGAAGTATTTATCATTGATATTTCAGTAAACTGAATGTTTAAGTATATAAAGAGGAAAGAATCTGTGGTTCAAATAAAAGGCACTCAGATGTATTTTGATACTGCTCAAACAGGCACAAGGTAAGTGGATGCAAGTTCTCTGAGGATTAGCTGCATAGAGCGATGAGAACTTACGTAAGCCACTTCCGCATGGTTGTGCAGCCTGCTGCTTCAGAGATGGCCAACTTGGATGAATTAGAAATTGATTTAGAAAGAACGCTTCTTACATATCATGCAGAAGACCAAATAAAATGCAGATTTTAGTGATTTATAGCATTTAGCAACTATCTCAAGAGGTACTAACTGCTAGGCTAAAATACAGTGATGCAGCAACAGATTCACCGGCAAAGCTCAACATCCAGTAACTCCTCCCTCGCAACGCATCTTTGCCAGCAACGCTTTCACAAGTCGAGGGCTCCGCCGGCCACGAGGGCCCCGCGGGCGGAGGGCAGCGCGCTTTCTACCCGCGCCTCCTCCCCGGGAAGGCAGCTCGCGCGCCGCACACATCGCCCCAGGACGGGCGATGGACGATGGCTGGGGCGCTGCTTGGCGGCGGGTTACGTCGCTTCCCCTGCCACAGCAACAATGCCTTCTTTTCATTATCATTACATTTGCTCAGTAGTTAGATTTTGGTGCTAGAATATTTGAAAACTATACAAGAGCAAAAAAAAAAAAAGCATGACAACATCAATTCCGTCATTTTTTCCACAGATGTTCATAAATACTTAGCACAGGTTTTCTGGGTTTGGATAAGTTTTCCTTGATTTTCACTGTCTTCCCCCCAACACACCCTTCCTCTAACTGCGTTTTTCCCGTCAAGGGGCAACGGACCGCCCAGGCGTGCCACAGGTCTACGTCAGTCCCATTGGAGAAATACTTTCCTCGGTCTCTGCTGCCACCATGTGGCCATTCCTCGGAACTGCGGCCGTTTCTGATGTAGCAGGCTGCACAACCATGCCTAAGTGGCTTACGTGCATGCGCCATGAAACGTACAACGAGCACCCGTACATACAAGCCACTGAGATGCGGGCGAACGCTGAATTACTGAACCGCCAGCGCAGCGATATTTTCCCTGCTTCCAAGTCAGAATGCCCATGGTCTCTTTCCTCGAGGAGCTTTGCGACCGAGCCCATCCAAGGAACGAAACGGTTTTGCTCCCAGCGGCCTCTGCGCCCATCGTCGAACTACACTGGCTGACCATTGCGCATGACCATCAGATGGTCGCTAGGAGCAGGGAACACAGCGTGCATAGTGAAGTGCCGGAGTAGCGCACGCGTACTCGTGAGACAGGGCGCATGCGCAGTGCTGTTACAGAGATAACGGGCATGCGTACTGCTTCTCCAGGCACTGCGCATGCATAACTCTGTGTAAAATCAAGTGCATGCGTAGTACACTACTGGGAATAGCACGTGCGTACTGCAGTGACAAGCTATATCGATGCGTAGGCGTGCATCGAAACTGGCGCGTGCGTACTGATGAGTCCAGACTAGCGCATGCATAGCACTGCGTCTGGGCTCGCACATGCGTAGTGACAACATAAGCGCATACATAACAGTATGCTGGCAGACGCGCATGCGTAAAAAAAGTGAGCCGGTAACGGCGCATGCATTCTCCAGTGCATAGGAATATACATGTGTAATCGTGTATCCATAAATGCGCATGCGCAGTGGAATGTCCGGACTAGCATGTGTAGTGCCAAAAACGGCACATGCATAGTGACATATATCGTCCGGTGCATGCATAGGTACGCCTTGCCAAGAGTGACGCATGTGCAGTGCAATGCCGAGTCATGCGCATGCATAGTGCTGTGCGCATACCGGCGCATATGTCAAGATTGACGCATGCATAGTGCAGTGACGGATCTGGCGCATGCGTAGTGTCGTGCTCAAGTTAGCGCATGCGTAGTGTCGCTCTTGAATTGGCGCATGTGTGTTGCTGTGGAAAAACGCACATGCGTAGTGATGTGCCAAAATTGGAACATGCGTAATGCAATGTCACAACTGGCGCATGTGTAGTGCAGTGACGGATCTCGCGGTGTCGTAACTGGTGCGTGCATAGTAAGTTGTTTAAATTGACGCATACGTAATGCTGTACTAGATCTGGCGCTTGCGTAGTATAGTACCAGAACCCTAATCACTGTTCTCCCCCCATCATCACCACGGTCATTTCCACCCCACCACCACTCACATCAATGCCCTCCCACTGTCACCACTACCATCACCTCACTACCACCACCCTCGTAATCATCAACTCCATCACCACTATCATTGCATCCCCACACCCCTATTGCCCCCCCCCACCATCATAACCATTATCTCCATCACCATTGTCCCCCCACCATTCACCACCACTGTCACTCCCCATCACCTCCCCATCCCTGCCACCATCAGCACAGTGTCTCCCCTCAACACAAATCCCTGACATCACCACCCAACATCACTCCCCAGTATCACCCCAGTGCCACCATAATCCCCGTAAACAGGAAGCAGAGCCTCCGTCAGTAAGTGCACTATTACTTTCTGACCCTTGAGAGATGGCAAACTGCTAAAAGGTGAGAGAAGAACCATGCCAGCAGTAGAAGCGATAGGCAGCGCCAGCAGAGCATCCCCTGCTTCAAAAGACACTTTGTCTTTCACCCCCACTGCAGCCTCTCTCCTTTGATTCTCTCCAGGGTCTGCAGGGTTTGTTCCACTGCACGCTGTACCAGCGTGGCCAGCACATGGCACAGAGCCCAAATGGAAGATTATCCCCAACAAACATCCTCACCCCCAACATTACTCCCTGATTTCACCCACTCATTGATACCTCAAAATCACCCCTTAACATCACCCTAACATCACCCCAACCATATCACCTCCCATTGTCACTTCTAACATCACCCCAGCATCTCCACCCCACATTACAATAACATCCCTCCAGCATCACTCCCCAGTGTCTCCCCAGCATCACCCCAACAATGTCACACACCAGCATCACACCCTAATGTCACTCCCCAACATTACCACAGTGTCACCCGTATGTAACCCTGCAGCATCATCCCTTAATGATACAACAGTGCCACCCCCCCAACAGTACTCAAGCAGAAGAGAACCTCTAACAACCTTGCCGCCAACAATCAACCTCATTCCCAGCAATGAACCTTACCCCCCAACATCACCTCGCCCCATTGTCACTTCCTGATGTTCCCCTCAGCGTCTCCCCAACAATATCACACCCCAGCATAATTTATCAACATGACCCTATCATCCCCACCCACCATCACTCCAACAACATCAGCCCCCAGCATCACTCCCTGATGCCCCCCCAGTGATACCCACCATCACTACAGTGTCACCTCCACAATGAGCTGGAAAGAGCAGCAGTGACAGCAGAGCAGCCAAGGTCTAGGTTGCAGCAAATGAAGGAAACAAAACTACTCCACACTGGAAGGCCTCAGGTTAGCAGGAACCCACAGCAAAAGCCCTCTACTTCCAATGCCAGCCCTTAAATGAGGGCTAGGAAAGAGTGGATCGTGGCTCCACCCCTTCATCACTCAGCAATACTGCATGCACCTGAGCTCCCTTGGATGGTCCCTGCCTTCCCACCAGGCGCTCTATCACTGCTTCAAGCCATGACTTAGCATTGCCACTACATCCTCAACATCGTCCCAACAATGTTACCCCAACAGTGTTACCCCACTGTCACTCCCTGGTATCACCTCATCTTCACCCCTGGTGTCACCCCACAGCATAATCCAACATCCCTGCTTTCCCCCCACGCTGTCCCCGCTCTCTCTCCATCCCCCCCCACACGCCATCCCCTTCTGTACATCCCCCTGTCCCCCTGATGTCCACCTCCCATCCCCTGCTGTACTCCCCGTCCCCCATGTCCCTCTGTGCCCACCTGCTGGCATTAGCCCCCAGCTGCAGTGTAGTGCCCCACAAGTGGTTATGTGTCACCTCTACTGTCTCCTCCACCAGTATCTATGGGGGAAGCCCAGTGCCGTGTCCCCCATGTCCCTGTGTCCCCTTTGTGTCCCCTCCACATTCCCGTGTCCCCTCCATGTTCCCATGTACCCTCTGTGTCCCGTGTCCCACCCATGTCTTTGTAATCCTCCCCATGTCTCCTCCATCTCCCCACATCCCTCCCTAGTCTCCACGTCCCCTGTCCCTGTGTCCAGCCATGTCCCCATGATCTCAGTGTGGTGTTGGCACCCAGCACGGGGTGGCTCACGTGGCATAACAGTGTGGCTGCCATTGTCACCAGTGCCATCCCTGTCACTGTCCCCATTGTCACCGGTGCTGCTGCTGCCTCTTG
>JAPSGF010000019.1:11387846-11457732 GCA_035772895.1 Perdix hodgsoniae | reverse complement strand
GGGAGTTCTTGCCGTTGAGTGGGAAACTGAGTTGCTGCAGAAGGACGTGAAGAAGCAGCATGCGGACGCGGGAGGCATGAGCGTGTGTGAAGATTCTTTTTACTGTTAATCTTTTGCAATTAACTTGTCTTTTTAAGCCAGTGTTTAAATATGTGATTTGTTGTTGTTACGTCTCTGCTGTCTCCATTAGTCTTTGTGAATAAAATTTGTGTGTTTTTTTTGCCCTGATGTCTGCTTTTTATGTCTTCTGCCTTGAGTTTTGGATGCTTCTTATATCATGAAACTTATTCTCGTTGTATTGCCAGGCTTGGTTTTGTTTCTTTCTTCCATTGGTATGGCATGTCCTTTTTTCTTTGCTGAGTATTTTTTTGGCCGTTCTTTGTTTGTTGTCATTTCTTTCCCCATTTTCGTTACATATTATGGTCTAGGGTATGGGATTTTGCCTTGGCCTGATTTGTCTCCTGTTTTTGTCCTAGCTCCCTGTGCTGCTCCATGCCATCTTCCTGTATGGTAGGAGAAACCAAGAAATTGAACATCGTTCACTCTGGTCATAATTACTCAGTAACAGCTGAAAACACTGGAGTGTTATCAGTGTTGTACTTCTCCAAAACATAGCATCATACCATCCGCTTTGAAGTAAGGATTCTCTGTTCCTGCTGAAACTAAGGTGGTATCCACCCCTTGTCCTGTCCCCTTGATTTTATTCTGTGGTCTTGTAATAATCTATGTCCTAACTATTTACTATTACTTGATGTTTACTCACATCTAATTTTTACATCCTGTGGTCTATCCGTGTAAATGGTCTGTCCATGAAGTTCATCTAGTTCATGATTTTGGGCTCTGTTTGTCGTAGCAGTCCTTCAGTAAAAGTGAGAGTCTCCATTGTTGGACTACTGCTTGCTAAGCTAGTTCTGAGTTCAACAGAATTCATTCCTCTTCAGTTCGGGTGGTTCTTATTGTAAGAGTGTTATCGAGGTCCTTAACAGCCGTATTGATGATGGCATGCAGTGTTGTGTAACAACTCTTTATTTTTACACAGCGTCAAATCTCTTTGAGGTACACATCAGCCACCTACCATCCTGCTTTACAAACCAGCATGTGCCCACGGGTCCTTTAGAAAAAGTAATCCCATAATTAGGCTTGTCTTTGTTTGAGGCAAGAATAATCCAGACCCAGTGTTGCTCACCATGTTCTTTTTGTGCACCACTGGGTCTTCATCCTCTTTCTTTGGTACATGGAATATTTCATTGGACAGGACCAGCCCCATTGGCAGATACCTGAGTGTTGACTAACCAGGTGGCTGTTGCTAAATACGTGTCCCAGTGTTTGAATGGAATGCACCCGTGGCTCGCTCCTAAGGTAGTCTTTAATAGGCCAGTGCATCATCTGTTTTTTTCAGATGCTGTGTGTGGTGGGGGATGTGATATACCAACTCAGTGCTGTGTTCTTTTCCCCAGGTGATTATGAGATTGTTTCAGAAATGAGTTCTGTTGTCTGACTCAATTCTTCCTGGGGTGCTGTGTCACCAGAAGGCTTGCTTTTCAAGGGCCCAGGATCGTACTTTGGGCAGTAGCAATGTGCACGGGGCCCATTTCTACCACTGAGTGTGGTGCTCGGCTGGCCAACAGCTGTAATCCTTTTGCACATCTCATGGTTCACTTACGTTAATGAACACTTTCTATTTCTTCTCCTCTCATTTTAGTAATGGCCCTGCTCTACCTTCTTATCTTGTGAGCTTCTCTCCTTGTTAAATGTTCTGGCTTTTGTAGATATTTTTTTCTTCCCTCTTATGGGGGACAACAGTTAAGCACTGTTTGGTTCCTTGGTTGAACTGTTGGACTTATAGGGATCGGAGCGACCAGAAGGCTTGCTGTGAGGGTCATGGCAGCTGTGGGGCCCTTTAGAAGGGTTACAGCACCCACAGTTCTGTTACAAGGACTGAAGCAATTGCGGAGCCTGTTGCAGGGATTGGAGGAGCTGCAGGATGTGTTGCAAGGGTTGGAACAGCAGCAGAGCCTGTCACAGGTGCTGGAGTGACCACAGGATTGCAGAGGCTGCAACCTGGCTGTTCTTCATCATTGTGTCATCCTGCTTTGTTTTCAATTTTTGGAACTGTGATTAAATTCACTTGTAGCTATTGTTAGATAATAAAAGTGAATTAGAAGCTGCAAAAGTCTAGACATCAGTACTGAGCACTTGTGTCTGTTGCCCAATATATCTGATGTTTTTAAAAAGAAATCATGTTCCAAACTAGGTTCCTTCTGAGAATGTCAACACATGCTGTCTAATACTTCTCATTTATCTCATGTATTTATGGAACAGATGTTTTCTAAATTAAGCTTGTTAAGTATTCTTTCAACGTTGTTGTACTTGGCACATATCCTTTCTAACATTTCATAGTAACTGCTTGTTGAAAGTCAGAAAGAAATTTCTCTTACATGCTCCCACCCGCATGTGCAATAAAAGATAACTTAAGGAGAAAAAAATCTTCTGTTCCTTGTACATCTGTAATAGGACGCGCTGGGATTTGGGAAGGCAAAATCCTTGCTGCTGTCCTCCCATATATGTTTATGAAGCCGTAACAAATCATTAAATGAGAGCTATTGATAGGTTTTTAATTCCAGATGGGGATCATTTTGTTCATTAATCTGATGTCATGCATATCAGAGAACAGGGATCTCTGCACTGGGATTTCTTTTGGAAATCTTGCTCACTGTAAATTCACGTCTTCATCGGCATAGAGGATTTCTTTTACTTCAGCACATAGCAATGTGGGTTTTTTTTCCTGTTTTTTTGTTGGATTTTAAAGGTTGGATTTACTATTTCCTCATCACATAAACAAGGGAAATGTTTTTCTGTTCATGTGGAAATTATTACCAGGAAGTAACTGATGTCACGTGCTTGTAGAAGATGAAAAATCCCTTGCAGTTATGAAATCACCACACATGATTTAAGTTGCTGTCATGATTCTGGATTCATTTATTATCTATTTCCAGTTGCTTTAGCATTTTTTTAAGTATTTTTAATCCTTTAGGCTATTGGCCTCAGCGATACCTTCTGAAAAAGATTTCCAAAAGCTAATTAGGTTCAAGTGGATAACCAGTATTGTTCTCTGTTAGTTCTGTTGGATGTAGCCTGCAAGATCTTAATGCTAAGCTCATTTATTCATCTCACATTGGTTGTAAGTTTGAACACATTAACCTCAGCTCAGTGAAGTGTCACCGGCTATGGCGTAAAGTGCTGTGATAGCAGCCATGTCAAGACCAGTTTATTATCAGGCAAGGAAACAGCAGGTGTAAAATTTGCGTCTCTTGCTAGGCAGAACAAAGCTGTCAAATCAGCATTCATAGGAGGTGAAAAACTGGAAAAATCAAAGTTTGCAGATAGAGCTAGTAAACATCACTGAAACACATGTATGTTTGTACTAGACAAGACATTCTCTCAAGGGCATTCAAGGAGGCTTTTAACTTCTGGCTTTGCAAGCCAGGGCAGGGGAAGAAAAGGAGATACATGATCAAGCACTGGTAGTGCAGTTCTTCTTACAATAGCCATTATGAGAAGCAGGTTTTAAAAGCCAGTGCTGGAGCTGGTTGTGATCTTAACATTGGGCCCTAATGAGCCACTTAACGTTCTCTTGCACAGGTGCATTTAAAGCCCTTTCCCCCTCCCCCCTTCAGCTAACACTGCTGTCCCGATCTAACTATTGCAATAATTCCACATACCCCAGCTTTTTGCAATTAACTTGAGCTTGTAGTTTTGCACATAAGGCTGATATTAAAATAAAAATCAATGTAGTTAGTGACAGCAGTAGCCCCTGAATTACTGTAGCACCACTGAAAACTGTCGTGGCTTAGAATTCTGGTGTCCTGAGACTGTGGTGAGGAGGACAAAGACAAGCAATGAGTACATATTGTACACCACAATATGGAAGCACTGCATCTTCCTCCACCTTGGCAATATGGCTTAGCATTTTGTATTTGTTTTATTGTGAATACCTGCTCTCCTGTTTGCCCACAGTTAGCACAGGCATTAACCCACAATGATGAAATACAACTCATCTATTCAGATAGGAAACTGTCTTCTCTCCAACAGGTGGCAGCTGCTACAGGGAGAGGGGAGCAACCACTGTAGGTATTCACATGCTTTCCATTAGGGTACCATTGAAGCATGCGCTTGTCATTGAGATGTCCCTGTGCAGAGCAGAAGCCTAGGATTTAAGAGATCTTTCCCAAGGTGACAAAACAAAACAACCCCATGGCAAATCAGGGACTGAATTCAGATTTTCCTAGGAGCCTCAGTACTTATAATCTACTGTTCCTCTGAACAGCTTTTCCTCACATCACATTAGCTTTGCATGCCAAATGAAAAAATGCAAGTGCTCACATAGCATGCCTATTTTTCCTTTTAAAAAGACCACTGCAGGGTAGTTGTAGCCTACCAGTTTATTTTAAAACAGAAAATAAATTACAATAATAACTTCTAGGCTTTTGTAGTGATAACATTCAAATAAAATAAAAATCTCCTGAACACTACAGTTTCATAGCTTTAGTGAGTGAATTGAAATCAAAGTAAAGTTTGGAGAGCTTTCCATTTTCTTAATCTTGTTTTAGCTGAAGTAATTCCCCAAGTAGCTGCTATGCAGTTATACTTGTACTACACTGCTTTTTCCTCAAAGTATCTTACAAAGTTAGCAAAATTTTAGTGACCACATTTGAGAAGTTCCCCCCATACAGCTTGGTTTCCATTCAACTCAATCTACTTCCCTCCCCTACTTTTCAGTTACTTGCTTGATCAAAAAAAAAAAAAAATACTATTCTTCTTTGCTCAGTTCCACTGATCTTTGCTCACTCACACTGCCCTCCTCCATTTTTATTCACAGTCCCCAGAAAATACAAAGGAAGCTTTATAAATTAAGATGTAGGGGAAGACTTCATTCTGTAATTGAAAGAAATAATAGTTCTGCAGGAAAGTCTAATGCCTTCATTTGATCCAGGAACAGAGCGCCAAGATCTTAATGCTAGCTCATTTATTCATCTAACATTGGTTGTAAGTTTGAACATACTTTACACCTTTTGTGCCACATCCTGTTATCTTTCTTTACAAAGAAGATTTTAAAACCTCCTAAAACCTCCACACCATCTCTTAGTTATGACAACAAATTGGCAAAAAAAACAAAACACCCAAACTGTAAGGTTTTCCATAAAAAAAAGAGACACATTAATGTAAATCCTCCATGTAATCGTAAATATCGAAACTGTAAGAGTACAAATTACCATCCAAAATATCAGTATATAATCTCATATGTTTCTAACTAACTGTTATTTTTAAGATCTGCTTACCAGTAGAAGGACATGGTTATTTATATATCATCTTATTTTGTGTGTGTTCTCCACACATAAACAAAAATAAGCACCAAGTAGTTAAGAGATAAAGTAAGAAGTTCTTGCTGCCATTTCAACAGTGAACATTAAACATGTTTCCATATTTTATGTGCCCAACATCCAACTTAAAACATTTCTCCTTTGAAACTGCAGACAGGGAGAGCTCACGGAGCATGAATTCTCTTAATTTATGATCTGACCCCAGAACTGTTTCCCTGCTTTCAGATCAAGATGAGCAATCAGCTTTACAGATGACATGAAGCTGCCAACAAGAGGTAGATTAGCTCACCTGTCCTATTTACAAGAGAAAAAGGACTTAAGAACCTACCATCACCATCAAACCCTAATCCCATGCACGGCACTCCCACAAAAGCAACCAAATGGCATGTTGTAGGATATTCTTCACAGGACTACAATGCTTTGAAGAACTGTGCAGCCTCCTACAAAATAAGATATACTCTGCCTCAGAAAACTTACAATCCAACCATACACCATGCTGAAATATCTGCATTAGCAGGCTCAAGCAAAAATCATTCCCTAAATTTCAGACCCAGCCTAACAGATTAAGAGGTCTTGAGTTGCAAAGCTTTGTTGATTGTATTCCTGTGACCATATCCTAGGCTCAGCAACCTGTGGCAGAGCATGCAATTTTATTTAAATTCCCTTTGCACAGTCAGTCAAAATACCTTGATTTTGAACTGAAAAATAGTGTACCATACATTCTGGAGTCTCTAGCAGCTTAGCATCCTCCAAACTACATCTTCCAGAGTAACAATAAACAGCCAAAGGGGCATTAAAGGAAGGCTCTGATACTCTTCTGCATTTGCTCTGGAATTCCTAACCTGAAGCTCATCTTGTTTAAGTTGGCATTGTTGTTATTCTTCTGTTGTAAATGCTAAACAATAAACAGCACTGTGCTCTTGCAGCAAAGGAGGCCAACATTATTGTGGGCTGCAGTAGGAGGAGTGTTGCCAGCAAGTCAAAGGAGGGATCATTCCTCCCTGCTCAGCACTCGTGAGGCCAAGTCTACAGTCTTCAGGTCTGGACTTCCCAGTAAAAAAAGAGACATGGACATAGTGGAGAGAGTGCAGCAACAGGCTCTGAAAATGATTAAGGGACTGGAGGGTCTCAGAAAGTCTGACAGAATTGGCACCTTTCTGTCTGGAGAAGAGAAGGCTCACAGGGGATCTCAAAGTGTACATTACCTGAAGGGAGGCTACAAAGGAAACAGCCAGGCCCTTTTCCTTGGTATCCAGTGACAGCAACTCAACTGCGTTCAGAGGCATAAAGCAAAACACCCTCTGGAAATCCCCTCTGAACATTAAGAATCATTTCATTGTTTTTCTCTCCACTGTGAGGATGACAGGCAAAGTTCATGCAGAGACATTGAGGAGTCTCCCTACTTGCAGATATTCAAAATTTATCTGGATGTGGTCCTTAGCAACCTGCCCTCTGTAGCTGTGCTTGGACACAAGGGTTGGACAAGATGACCTCTCAGAGGTCCCTTACAACCTCAACCATTCAGTAACTTTAGTCTCCACCCTAAATGGTCAGGCATGCAGTTATTAATCAAGCACTGAAGTCCTTTCTCAGGCATAATACTGAGCTTTTTAAGTAGAAGTAGTAAGCCTCACTTTTAGAACTCTTCCCAAGCCTGAGTAAGTACTAGTACTAGCACTACTCCCATATGAGATCTAATCACTATTAGGGCCCAAGACAACACTGCTTTTCAAATAACAGCTATTAAAATTTGCAAATCATATTTACAGCAGTGTGATTTGTGCATCTGACATGTCAGTTTGTCAATTACTTCACATGCTAGATACCTCAAAAACAAGTCAAGACACACTCTTGTTAAAGCATGCAAATTGTTTGAAACAAGTGAGAATTGTTAGCAGGTGGAAAAATAAATATAGGAGACCGAAATAGAAAGGATAAAGAGGGTAACAATGCCTACTAAAAGGCTAAAAGTAATTTAGGCATGCAGCCCAATCCATGCAGACAGCAACATGAATCCTACATGAATCCTACAACAGCTAATCCTCACTGCTGAACCTCCTGAAAGCCATATTTTCATTTGCTAAATCACACATTCAAACTTAACTGACCATGTTATGAACATGGCAGCAACTCTACTGTTCAAACAATCCAAGCAGTCAGATTTGGTCTAAAACAAAGAGTTGGCCACACCCTAATGTGGTTTCTGTTCCTCTACCTATCCATTGACATTTGGTCACACTATTCTTAGCAAATAAGACACAGGGTTTAAAAAAAAAAAAAAAGCAAGACCCATTTTATTTTACTGAATACTGTACTACCCAAGAACTGCAGAAAGGTAATATGCAGTTGTTGCTGATTTTTTAAATCAGGTCTGAAAGCAGCTTACACTGACAGGAAATAAATTGAGAAGGTTATTTCCCACTGACTTTTCAACTTCTTCCTCACAAAAGCACTGCAGCTCCAGGGTTGAACAGTCTTCAGTCATAAATCTCAACAGCTCTGTAAACATCTGCATGATGGTTCATCAATTACCCTTCCACATTTTCTGTCATCATTGAAGTTTAAGGAGAAATTCCTGAGCAAATCTGTTTGTTGGCTTTACTACAAAATGACTTTTCATGAATGAAGTCTTTCTGTTGTTACACACCTAGGAACAGAATGAAGAAACACAGCCTGTTTGTAAGCATAATCAACTGCCTAACTAGAGGTATTCTCCATTTTCAGTTTTTCTCTCTTTAAAAAAAAAAACCAAAACAAACAAAAACATCTTTAGGTCTCCAAAGATGACTTTCAAGTTTGTTGCCATTCAACACATTGAAGCTGTTGCACAAAGCATGACAGGGCAGTCACCTCAATACAAACTGTTTTCACAACCAGCCCAGTACACAGAAATACCCTATGATAACTTTTCTGAGCAACCAGATACATGTCACATCACAGGGACAAACCTTACATGTTTTCAAAAGGCAAAGTTCAGTCTACTCATTGCCTTAATTCTACCCATGTAAGTGAGACATTATTTCCAGTGTCACTGAAGAACAGTTCAACTAGAGGCTGTGATTCACATGAGCCACCAGTCAGCCCTTTCAAGCAAGGTTATTTTTTCCCCCTCTACGGCAGGTAGCTTCACACCACTCTGACCTGAGATAAGGGCTTTGATGCATATAACAAAGAAATCAATAGAAGTGTGTGTTGAAAGGCCCATCTGTAAGTCAGGATGGAAAGATAAATTACAAGAAAAGAATCCATGGCCTAGAGGTGATTCTCCCACTCTCATTTACAAGACCCCACAGCCTTGATCCATAATCTATACCCTTTTAACCCTCCTTCTCCTTTTGCATCTATGATGTTATCCTTTGGCTCACTCAGAGCTAGAGCCACGAATGTAGAGAGATCAAATCTTTGTGAAGTGCTTCACCTGCATGTGGCAGTGTTACAGTGGCAGCTTTCCATGACTACATTTCTCTGTGGGAGCAGGATTATTTTCCCCAAACAGCAGGCATTTGCCCACTAGCTATTATTATTATGGAGCACTTGGAGATCATCAACTGAAAACAAGAGCAAAGTACCATTGTAGTCATTTTAAAATACAAAAGAACCTATGCTCTCATTTCAATGAAACTGACACACATTTATAGTTTCTTAGGATCTCCACTCAAAACCACTGATTACAATACCTTTTGTTTTAAAGTTACCACAGTGTCCCAGTGTAACACAATGCAAAGCACAGCAGTGACAGCAGAACAGCAAGGTCCCAGGCTGCAGGAAAGACAGATTTGCTCAAATCATGAAATCATAAGTTTGGAAACAAACTATAAGGTCATCTAGTCCAATCATCCACCTATCCATCATTACTATCCAACTAAGCTACTAAACCATATCTCATAGCTTTTCATCCAGACACCTCTTCAACACTACCAGGGATGGTGACTACCAGCTCCCTAGGCAAGCCATTCCAGTGCCCATCCACTCCTTGAGTGAGAAAGTTTTTCCTTATATCTAATCTGAATCTGCCCTAACACAACTTGTAGCTTTCTCCTCAGGTCCTATTTGCTGCCTCACCACAACTTCCCCTCAGGAAGTTGCAGAGCATGATGAGGTCTCCTCCAAGCCTCCTCTTAGACAGAGTAAACAACTCCAGTTCCCTCAGCCAGCTTCTCGTAAGACTTGTGCTCCAGACCCCTCACTAGCCATGAGCACACATACAAAAGAAAGAAGCTGCTTACCTTCAGAAGGCCTCAGGTACACAAGGATCTGCAGAAAGAATCCCTTGCCTCCACTGACAACCCTTAAATGAGGTCTAGCAAGGGGTGCATCCTGGCTCCACCCCTTCTGCTCACACTGCATGCACCTGAGCTCCCCTGGGTTGGCCCTGCCTTCCCACCAGGTGCTCAATCATTGGTTCAGGCCATGACTTAGCATTTCTATTACACCCAAAAAGTAAAAACACAAAAACATCTGCCAAACAAACCTCCTAAAAAAAATCTCATTACAAAAATTATTCATTTATTTAGGTCCCATGGACCCAAATGCTGCTTAATGAGACAACCCAGCCAAACACTACAAATCAGTAAGTTAGTCCCATAGCATTCTTTCCTCTGCAACAAGCCAGCTGTGCTCACAAAGACCTGGCTGCAACCAAACAGGTTGTGCTCACAAATATGTGTCTGTTTAACCTGTGACATGGGTGCACAAACAAGACAAATAAGAGAGGGAATGGAAGAATGCAAACAAGAGAAGATGATTTTGTGAGGATCTAGGCAGAATCCAGCTAAGATAATTAACAGTAGGAAGAGTTCTTCTCTTAAGAAGCACTAGTTCTCATTTCAAACTGGAGATAATAAAACTATTTTGTAATATTGTGAAATCAAAATACAAGCAGAAAGATGTGCAATGGAAATGGACAATCCTATGTCACTATGCATGCATTATTCAAGGAAATAAAGAAACTGAGAGAAAATCTATGCTTAACTGCTCAGAACATTTGCTGGCTGGCAAATACATACTCAGTGAAAATGTTTAGAGATTCATTGGCAAGGAGAAAACTCATAATCTGCATTCCTTACAGCTGCTGATACTCAGCCAACACACCCCTACTCTGATGTCAGTGGTCTAAATGAGGAACATATCCAAACTGACAGTTTAATCCCAGGAAATCTATGCTGAATTATTAGCTGAGGCTCCAACTTCCACAATTGCATACTGCTCCTTAAGCAAACTGAAGATTTCCTAGTTTTCAGTTCAGGTGGGGAGGACCATTAAACTCTGCACAAATTCCAAACTTACTTTCAGTATAAGATCATTTACTTATTTTACACACTTTTACTGCCAGTATAAGCCTTCAGCCAAAAGAATAGAATTTTCCAGTCCTCTGGGTGATTAGAACTGGGCCATGTCTATAATAGTTATTAACTGCTGCAAAATGCCACCTTGGCACTGAAAGAAGGTATTCAAAATACAAGAAAACATTGCAACGGTCCTTCATCTTCCACCCCTCTGGCTGGAAAGCTGGTCTGTTCCACATTCAGTCTCTTGTGGATATAATCATTAGTACATGAATGGAAAGCTTCTTCATGACTCATCTGCCTGTACTACCAAGACCATTTTTTAGTCTAGTAGCCAGGCATTTGTTTTGAGGGCTGCTAAGTGATTTACACTGATTGAGTATGCATTGCGTGCAGCTCTTCCAATTTTTATATGCTGGCTGTACAGAGAACGAATGCATGCCGATTATGGTCCAAATAGCAATGAACCCAATTACCTAAGCCACTAACTCCCAGTAAAAAAAGCCTGAAATACAGCTGTTGCTTCACTACTTCAGAGAAACATTTGCTGCTTTGGTCTCAAGTACTCGCAGTACTACTGTACATTGAAATAAATGAGAGATTTAACAGAAAAACCTGAGTCCTGTCATAGGCAGCCAGAATGAATCTGATATAACGAACAGGTAAGAATGACTGCAGAGGAATTACCTGATGAGAAGATTTTGGCTGAAAGCAATGTCTGGAGGTCACCTAGTCCAAACACGTTTTCCACACTATGCTAACTTCAGATTTTGAGATCCTGGGCCTTGCCTCTCTGAGTTCCAGGGTACAAGGTCTGCTTTGAAAGTAATGCCTCCTATTTTACAGCAGTGGGTCTGTAAATGTACAAGAACAAAGAGACATTACCATCACAGGAAGCAGCTGCGGTTCTGCAGATAGAAATTTAGCCAAGATCCTCACTTAATAAGCACACATTGCATTTCAGGGTTCTCATGCACGTGACATCACTTCAAAACTGCACCCACAGCGTGGCTGAGTCTGTGCTTAAGGGAAGGTCTTCAAGCTAGGACTGGAAAAAATGGGAAAATCAGAGGAGGATGAAGAACAAGCTTACTCCTCAGTTCACTGAGCATCCTCAGCGGTCACATTCTCCAATGTATCCAGTAAAGGATGGAGATTCTCCTTAGCCTGCTCTTACTGTTAACATACTTGTTAAAAAATAAGTTGTTGCCTTTTGCTACAGTTGCCGAGTTCAAGCAGCGCTTTTGCCTTTCCAGTTTTTTCCCTGCATGTCTTAGCATCTTCTTTGTACTCTCCCCAAGTTGCCCGCCCCTTCTTCCACAGAAGGTAGATTCTATTTCTGCCAGAGTCTCAGTAAAAGTTCACTGTTCATCCATGCTTACAAAAGATAAAACATCTATGTGATGGAAATTTTATTCCTCTACTCCTGTTCACTGAGCACGTTATCAAGACCAACGGCTTCCTAGTCCAGTCAATAATGAAACTGCTGCCCATGGTCAGCAATATTTTAACTACCATTCTGGGCTCTAAGGTTTATTTACAAAATCATTTGCCACTAAAAGCACAGAGGGTGAGGCACCCCTCATACACAGCACCAAAGACTACTTGAGATAGTTCTATGCTGAGCAACACAACTGATCCAATAAACAAAGCATAACATTGCTTAAAACAAAAACAAAACACTTTTGTATGTAAAAGTTATCAGTCTTCAAAAAGATCTCAAGCTGTTTTGTTTGGTTGTTTTTTTTTAAACAAATGTTCATAGATGAGGCTTAAGCATATTCTGCAATCTAAGAAGGCTGTCTGCACCTATTCATCAGGTTTGGGAACTAGAAATAGAACATACTCCCCAAAAATACAGATTCCCCAGTTAGCAAAATGCACTGTATTTCAGCTTCATCTGAATAGAACAAGGCAAAGCAGAAATAAATTAATTACAAATCTCCGCTCTACAAATGTGATTTGTGGATTCAGTTTATATTCCTTTTCCTCTGGAAAGGCAGCTAAGGTACTTCAGAGGCCAGTGTACCCACCTATTGTCCTCGTGTTCTGCATCTTTCAGATTAATCTGTACGGTGGCTAGATAGGAGGATATGAATGGATGGCTGTTTGCACTGATAATTGTGTCTGCTCCTAGTCAGACTAATTGGTTAAATCCCAGTTAAAGATTACAGCTTGGTAAAATGACACAGAAAGGGTTCAGTCACTCTTCACAGTCCTGTAAAGAGATTAACACGCAGTCCTATAAACAAAAACTGTTTCAATACATGTTAAGGGCTGCGCAAAACACATTACTAGAGCATAACAGTATAACCCTCAAGAGTACATTTTTAAAAGGCATGAAATTCACATAAATATGAAGGTGAAATGGAAGTTTAGAGGCATGAGTCAGTCATGAGAACAACTAGGATATTTGACAGAACAGTATCAGTGTTATGATTACTTTTTGTTTAACAAGACCTTTGGCATCAAGTGGCTCACAAGACTTACAAACTGCAGTATATCTAATATCTTACATCTTCTAAACACGCTGAGAAGAAGATATTTGCTTTCAGAAAAACTGGGAACATGCCAGAAGATTGGAACATCGCACCAATACGCACTGAAAAGGAAAATCTGTTGTCTTCAGCAATTATCTTTAGTAGAAGACAAGTGAACTATACAATGCAGTCAGTAAAGAAAGAAAGGAAGGGAACATAAGCGGTGTAGTCTACCCAATTAGACAGAAAACAGACCTGACTCATAAACCTGATTGCATTCCCTGAGACTATAGTACGGATTGCTAATGGTAATTGTGAAAATGTAACACCTTTAGCAGAGTAGTTGACATAATGTTGCATGATACTCTATTTAAAATACATGACTTAAAGTACAACAAACGGATTAAAAACTCACTAACTGGCAGAGCTTACAAATGTCGTAGAGAATGATCAAGTGGAGGGGCTTCTGGCAGAGTTCTGCAGGGTTTCATTCTGAGTGTACAGCCCTTAAAAGCTATGTAAAGATTTTGGGGTTAAGCAAAATTAACAGCTTTACAGACATTTCTGTTGAAAGCAACACAAGTGAATAGAACTCCATAATTCTACCATGCTGCAGAACAGAGAAAGGGAACAACAATGGGAGAGGAGCTTATTTCTCAAATATTTGATTAAGAACAGGGGAAGAAACAGAAACAGTTGTGAAGAAGAGTACAAGAAAATGCTTGTCAGAAGAGGCACGTGGAACTTCAGCTGTTCAGGCTACCAGAAGGAAGACAAAGAGATCAGGTGATAACATCACATAAGCCCTTTTCAAGGAGAAAATGGTGATTTTTAATTTTTTTTTTTTTGAGAGCTCTGTAATAAAGCAGAGAAATATATGAAACCCCAATTGTTCAAGCCAAGAAAATTCAGACAAAATTTTAATCTGCAAAGTGATTAGCCTGAGTAGCAAAGTACCTGGGGGAAGGTTTTTCATCATGAAGAACAGAAGCATTAGTCTGGATTGAGAAGAAAAACAAAACTAAAACTGCCCAAATCAACAGCTCCAGCCATGCTGATAAGCCAGCTGTTGACTTCAGAGACCTTTTCCCCGAGTGGGTAAGAAAACCTACAGGAACGCACCCAGTACATTCTTTATCCACAAACTGCATTGTTTTTTTGTTTGTTCTTTTTTTCCCCCTGCAAAACAAAAAGTGCATCCTTACACAGAGTAAACAATAGACTCCCTCAGCTCCTTGCAGAAATATACTTCCCTCTTTCACTCCCTTCCATTTTCTCCGTGCGTGAAACAGATGCAGGGTTAGATTGCCGCTCTCGGGCACAGCTGTCAGCTCGGTGTTCATCACACAGCGGCACAGCGGTTAGACAACCTGCATCCCACAGCAAGGCGCCAGGCCGCAGCCACGCAGAGAGAAAACGGCAGCTGCCTCTACGGGCGCCAATCGAGGCCTTTGGCGCCACCCAGCGGGCACCTCAGGCCACTGCCGCGGAGGGAGTCGTCAGCCCCAGGGGGATTGCAGCCCGGCAGCAGCCCGGCAGCAGCCCGGCAGCAGCCCGGCAGCAGCCCGGCAGCAGCCCGGCAGCAGCCCGGCAGCAGCCCGGCAGCGCCGCACACAACCAGGCAAAGCCTGTCCCTCCCTTAAACAAACAGCAGCAGCAGCACTCAGGTGCTTTTTGATGAGCTCAGCTAATGCCATCTACCACCCGTTTGCCAGCTGCTAAACCCAATTCCCACAGGTGCTCCCCTTCTGTCAAACAGAGAGAAAATTCACTTAGCGCCAATGTTTTCAGATCTAGCTCCCAACAAAACTTTGACCAAACAAACAAACAACAATAATGAAAAAAAAAGACTGTGCCCCCAGCCGTGAGATCTAGGCCTGCAAATTTTTGCTTGATTTTAAAAAACATGATTTTATTCCAAGAGTTCTTGCCAAAGCTTGGTGGTAGGACCACACAGGGGTGGGTGCAACAAAGAGACGCAATGATCTCCTCAGATGCCTTTGGACTTACCACCTCCTCCAACCTCTTAACTGATATAAGCAGCTAATTGAAAGCTTTTAGAGGTGCTGCTTGTAATAGTTTAACACATTTTTTTGACATAATATTCAAATCCCTTATCTTGAATCTCAACATATGTAGGAACTAAACCATAAAATCTAATTGTGCCTAAAGTGCATACTTCAAACTGTGTCTGGGCTGACTCTGGTTTTCTTCCTTTCCACCCAAGAAGCACACAACTTCCATCATTTCTTCCTCAGTCCTTGTGCTGCTTTCCCATCTGTGGCACCAGCAGTTCAAACCCTTCCTTCATCTCCATGGCTCTTCCCACTGCTGTACACTCCTGTCCTCCTAAGTTATACGCTCTCTCTGGCACAGCTTTGTTTAGGTTTTGTTTTGATAACGAATGAACGGATCATTATCCACAGGGAAGACAGCAATATAGCGTTTCCCAGTTGCTCTGGTTTCTATAGCCTGTAATATTTATGATGACAGGGATGGTCTTTTTGGTTACCTGCAAAGTGATCTGGTAGCCTAATTGTATTCTTGGTTTCCTCTGACCTTCTCTAAGACTTTTCCTTTTTATAATTCTCTTTCCACATGCTGAAAGTAGTATCTTTCTTAGCACTGCTTTGAAGTATTTGTCTTTTGAGCTTTGTAAGCCTCTTCACTCTATGGAGAAGAACATTAATACATGTTCCAGAACACTCTGCCCTTCTCCACCACCTGTGGTACACTTTTTAATAAGCTATTTTTCCATTACTTAACTGCATCAGTGATCATTGCCAGAGACTGCTAGCAAAGGAGCTGTTTATCCACTCTTTCCCTTGGAAATGGCTGACAATGGGCAAACATAGTTTGTACCCACACAAAACTTTTCTAGGTGGGCAGTGTGTATGGACCTCGGCCCACATTCCTGCAAATACCCGTGTGCACAACCAAGTTACATTAAGTGTTGTCTTAAGATAACACTTCAGATAAATATTTAAAATTTAAGATGAATATTGTCTCAATTTTACACTCTTTAAAGCACGTGGACCAAGTACTTATTCAGTGCTTGCCACTTCGGTGTCACAGGCTACCAGAAGTGCCAGATACTCTGCCAATACAAACAGGTACTAACAAGCAGTAAATTGTTGTATGGAAATCTCACTGTAAGGTTTTCTCTGGAGATAGGACACAAAATAGCATATATTCTACATACATAGGAGAAGTGCCCCAAAGATCTTTTTTATGTGTTCAATTTGAGGAAAACACAGGTGGGTTTGAGTCTGATTTTCAGAATTTTCAAGCCTGTATAATGCCTAATCCCCACAACAGCCAGAGAGACCTGAGATTCCTACACTTCTGCAAGCCCATCCACATGGAGAAGGGTAGCACTGTACTCCAGTGCTGAGCATTCTTCTAGACTGTGTATTAGAGATGGAGATCAGGACACTGATTTTGCTTAATACATGGCTGACAGTCCCATTTTAACACCAAAATCCTCCATCCCCACGCTTTTAAAGAATGAGGAGCCAGAGCCTGTCAAGTAGATTAGCCATATGTCAGCTCCTCAGAGTGCACAACAGCAGAGCCATAGTTAATTTCAAACCTTGATCACAAGCCAAAGGGAACAATTATATAATGTAGAAATCTGAAAGATGAATAGAACAAAAACAAACAAGAAAGAACAATCATCCTGACTCATGTGTGCACATTTTACTACAACTATTAGGCAATCAAGATTGTCATATAATTGGCTTTTTTTAAATTAAAAAAAAAAAACAATGATGAAAGGGTTGCAGTAATTAAAAAGCACAGACAAGACGCTGAAAGATGATAAATTACATACAGTGCAAATGAAGCAGCACCTTTACAAGGACTTATGTTCTTCTCCAGAATTTAGGGAACTTGTGGATTTGCTGTTTGTCTGTTCCTGACTGCTATGGACAAGCCAGTGCCAATCTGGTCAAAGGGACACGTAGCCCACAGAAGGAATGAAGTATCAAACTAGAATGTAACTTTTGAGAAATAGTATCAACCATTTCCATGGGAGTGGGTATTTTCATTGGGACAGATTGCATGGGCATGTTCTGTGGCACATGTCTGAATTTGTCATGAACATCCAAAGCAAACTTCTAAAAACTAGTGGAAGGAGAAAAAGATCTGTTAGCATTATTTCCCCCACACTGTTAAAGGAGACAATGGTACAATTTATTCAGATTGTTTGGTAGGAAGTGTCTAGAGCCCTTTGACATGGGTGCATTTTTATGTTAGGCACATAAAATCAGAACAAATTTCCATCCCAAAAAGGCTCATACTCTTCCTGTACAAGGCTGAAGAGAGGATAAAATAGAAACCAAATCAACTAGCTGTGGAATTGAAATTAAGACGTTACTCTATGAAACACACTGGGAATTATTCTAAGGGAAGGTGTCTACTTCAGTACAGGAAATGCCAGCCTTTCCACATTGCCTCAAAGCCATCCTCCAGAGATCTCCTAGAGAAACAGACTTGGCACTGCATCACCCAAGAATGTCTTATAGGACCCTACCTGATCCCAGCAGATGATTTTCCATAGAATAAAAATTCAGGAAGCTGATGGTAACCCTGCTGCTCTCAGGGTTCTGGTAGCAAGGTTCCAAACCTGGCATGGAGCTGAAAACTAGAAATTCAGATAGATGTTCTAGTACCCATTGTCTATTGAGAAATTATTTGCAACACATTGTTTGCAACTAACTCATCTAAATTTGCAGCTTCCATTGGTCTCTTTTTCTGTTTTTGTTTTTGTTTTGTTTTCCAAAGATGACTTAAGTTGCACAGCCACCCAGCACTTAACTTACACATTTCTGAATCCACTGTGGATATGTGGCACTGCTTCTCACTAGCATAGGCATATTATTTATAATAAGTAGTGCTAGTAAAAATAACAACTTCTCTTCTTTTGCATCATCCAATCACTGAACAAAATAACCATCAAAGCTTCTTGGAAAGTTTTTTTCTAGCAGCATTCCACGTTTAACAAAACTACCCATTTGCTCTGTGCCCAAGTTCTCAAGTTACTGCAGTGTAAGTGCTATGGTAAACTACAGCAGAGAAATGTCAGACTTGACATCATCTCTACTTCAACGTACATGTATGTATACACAAGCCTATAAATTAGGTGTGTGAGTTGTGCCGATGAAATCACAGATTATGGTCACTATAACCATGGTTGTTTTTTTCACACATGATGTGATTTCAATGAGAATAACCCTTAGTTTGGACTAAGGAACCAGAAGAAAACAACAGAAGCAGAATATTAGTGAAAGAATAATACAGACAATTTTGTCCGTTAAGACTGTTTTGAACTGGAGACAAAATGGCTGGCAGGCTTTCTTACCAACTTAGATATTAACAAGAGACAGTGAAGCCAAAGGATCGCACGCCTGCCTCAGACTCAGAAAACCCGTGCTCCACAAGCTTCAGCTGTGTGACATAAAGCATACTTCCCTGTGCCTCTCTTTCCTTTCCCACCCATTGCTTCTTTTGTAGATTGTGAACACCTCTGGATACAAGCTGGCTTTTTAATTCTGTCTGTGTGCAATAGAGCCCTGATCTCAGTTGGGCCTCTAGGCACTGGGTTAATATGTATAATAACAGCATGGTACAAAAAAACAAAAGCATAACAGTTTCATGACAGAACGCATCTCAGATGAGTTAATGTGTGCAAAGCACTTTGAAGTTTAAAGGTATTGCTGCATGTGAAAGCTGAGCAGTACTTTCCTATGGATTTGTTGATCCTGGGGACTCAAGAAGCCACTCAAATTATGCCTCTCCTCAGCAAGGCACAGAACGCAAATCACTGCTATACGTGCTGATCTCCAGATTGAGAAGTATGTCCAAGAAATTCTTACTTGAGGATGTTATTAATAAAGCTCACTTCACTATAAGCAAGCATTTTCACTTTTCACACCTCTCTGTATTATAAACAAGCATCCCTGGAGAAAAAACACAAATAGGCTTTTCACAATCCTGCTGATTTTGGCATTATCTTTCCTCCAATGCTTTGAGTCACTTGCTTTCTGGTTCTCCTACATAAATTACCATGAGAAATACAAAAAATCACAGAAGAAGAGTTACAGTCTGCCAACAGGTTGACATGAATCTTATCCATTCTGGAACCTGGAGTTAAACTGACTCCAAGGCTCACTAAAGACAAACAAATTCCCAGCCAGGAATAAAGAGCATTTTGTGACTACTTCCAGGCTTCTTGGCTGGGTCCTTTCACAGGTCTGAGGCTGAAAGCCAACCCACGTGTTCCCTAGAGCAACTGCAGACCTAAACTGCTACTTAGGGTCATGGTTGCTCAAGTTCACCATGTCTCACTACCATTTAAAGAGTTTTAAGAGCACCAAGCAGCCTATGTTAGGCTTACGGACCTGCCTCACAAAGGACACCTAGCAGTGGCCCAGGACTGTGATGCAGCACCTGAGCAAAACAGCCCCTGAAAGAAGGAACAGCAATTACAGGTGATCAAGATAGGCTAACCGGGAGTAGGAGACTTGATTATACAGCAGGGCTGTTGAATTTCCACAGAGGCCCAGGAATGCTGTGTCGCAGGTATGCACTGCTGTCACCTGTGTTATTTTCCACAACTGGTTTCCAAAGGTGATTTTTTGCTTTACAATAAACAGCCTTGGAGTAGCTCTGAAAATATACTCAGCCAGGAAAACAAAACAAAACATCTGCTTGGGAAGAAAATATGAGGGCTGGTGAACCTCAACAAGCAAAACTGAATGTCATTTATATCCTTGTCTATTTTTTCTTTGTAAATCTCATCCATTGACTGTTTCCTTATGCGGCAGCCAGTGTCCTTACAAGCCCAAGTCGACGTAAGCATCCCTTCAAGCCCAGGGCAGTACAGAGAAGGCAACCTGGCGCACTCCATGTCCTACCAGTCTGCCAGGGAAAAAGTGCTGCTGTTTGGCTTTCCATGTCATTTTATTTTACACTCTTTTATCCTGAAGCTCTGTCTGTGTTCTTTAATATAATAAACAAATTGCAGTTCTTGCTTTACATATCACCTCACATGAAATCTCTTTCCGGCACTTTGTCTAAAATGCGACTAGCAGATTGCTGTATTAAACAAAAATGAAGTCAATCTTGGAGCACCTCTACCCAGAGCCGTGGGGTTTTACAGAACCTTCTTTGTGCCATTTCTATTTCAGTCTGATTAAGCTATCTAATTCTCAAAGATTAAGCTATCTAAACTGACAGAGCACTGGAGCATTTACAATGTAAATGCACTGAGCTTTTATCAGCCTGTAGACTGCCCCCTCTCTCTTTCCTCCTGCATATACATGGGGGCTATTTCCTTGTAATTTCTGGGCACTACACCTGCACCTGTACATCCCACAGTTAGCAAGAGCTGTGCAAATCACAGGGAAAGTGCCTTGGGGATGGCTCATCCAGCAGCATAGAGACCGAAGTGGAGGCATATGTACTGAGGCCCCTGCCTCAACTTCTTGCAGAGTACATGGCATTGCTGGGGACCTGGAGATTTCTTTCTACACTGGGGAAAACTACCTATGGTTGGGGTATTACAAATTCTGCATGGAGAACCCTGGGAGGAGAAGACACACTGTGTCTGGGCTGCAGCTTTGGTCATGGGGGGAGAGCAGCTTCCTAAGCCACAGTCAGCATCTGCAGTATCAGACGCAGTAGGCCTCTGCTGGTTGCTGTCCCATTAATTTGCCTAATTGCTTTTGAAGCAATGTACAGTTTCAGCATCTGAAACATCCCGCGGCAATGAGTTCTGCCAATTAATTACGTCCATGTGAGAAAGACTTCCTCCTCATGCCCTAAAAATGAGAACGTTTAGTACTGAAAGTGAGTGTAAATAAGTGTTATTTTCCTAACAAATTCAATCAGATTGTGTTTTTAACAAACATATTTTGTTACCAATGTTCTTCAGAAAAGTTAACAGATGGAATTTACAGTAACTCTTATTCTAGTAAGACTAGAATGTTTTTCCTCATTGAGGATTTATTTTGTCTAGGGAAGTAGTTTTTCTGTACTGGTGCATGGTATATTTCTTGATAGGGCCACATCCACACTAGAAGCAGCTCTGCATATAGTGTAGAAGTATTCCTCTACTGGTAAGCTCCTCCTTGAATGAAAGTGGCTTAGATTATTTTTATACTGCATTATTGTTATCATAATTATGTTTCTAATTTTAACACTGCTGAAGGTAGAACTTTCTAAATAGCAAAATAAGCAGCCAAAATGGTGAAACTAAAGGTTTAAAGAAGTTCAAAACTGCAGTGAGTCCCGAATTCTTCATATTTAATATAATTCTTGTGAGTGACTTTGTAAGACTACTAGCATAATGTAAGAATGTTATTTTAAATTTTGATGTGCTTGTTTTTCATTTCAGGAAGAATCATCGAAACCAGCAGGAGAGAACAAAAAGATAAGAAAGGACAACAGGAGGAGAACGGAACACTAATTTATTTCTAAAAACTATAAAAGATTACTTTGCACATATTTGTAGAAAGGAAACATGGACATTAATGCCTTATCAAATATAAAGTTTTGTATTAGAAAGAGAATTTAGTAAAGCTATATCTATTTTTTCATCTTGTTCCATGATTTCTTTTGCTGTTCTGTAGTAGAACACAGACACAACATTTTTATATTCTTGTACCATTTCCTCCCCTCAGTGATGGCTGACTGATTTAAAGTGCAGATTGTTTACCCACTGCAGACTTCAAACTCAAACATCTGTCTTGTGTTAGAACTTAAATTCACTAGTTTGTTGTGTTGACGGTGAGACTGAAGTTATTTGAAGGCTAAGATCACTTATGAAGTTCAAAATTTTCAATACCTAATAGTAAAACTGGTGGCCAGTGCTATATGGCATTGGTCCTGCTTATGCAGTTCTCATGCTAGTTAGCACCTGCTTGATGACACAAGGAAGGAACATGAGTGATGAATAAAGAAATATGGAGGAATTTCTTCAGTATTTCTTTGAAGATTTTTCTCTGAGTAGCACACTGGCAGAGCTTGTTGAAAGCTTGAAGATTAAGTGTTGTGTAACTAAAAGAACCAGTGATTTCAGCAAAGAGTAAGGGAGTTTTGAAATCAGACTGTTACAGCTAGTCATAAACATTAGTAAACATCCTGAAATTAGTTCTGAAGATGGAGGAAAAAGAAGATCAGAAATGGTTGGATTTTCTACTCATGTATAAATAACTTCAGGCTTTTCTCTAGAGTGTGATAAAGAAATTACCTAGACTTTTTGTAAGCTAATTTTCGTATTACAATTTAATTTTTATTAATTTTTATTAATTAAAAAAAATGTGTTTTTTTTGTTTTTTTTTGTTTTTTATCTTTCATTTGCAGAGAATGAAATTTAATTGCCCGCTTTTTCTTTTTTTTTCTTTCTTCCCTCAAGTTGATTTCTGAATTTTGTGATTCGTTAGTATTGGCATTTGAGACAGAGATATGTTCTTAGACACGCCTGATATATTTTACTTATATAATAACATCAGAGTTGTGAGTCTTTTTAATGACATTTCCCTGGCAGTAGAAATATAATTTACAGGTGTTTGTAAGACTAGCTTATTTAACCATCCATTTGGTATACACCTTTTGTCTGGTATGTTTTTCCACTCAACTGTTCATTGCAGCTGTTCAGTATGGATTTCCCAGAAAACTTTGTGTAAGGCAAACTCCATCTAACTAAAGTAACTACTCTAGAGTTAGGTATAGCAACAGAAATATTCCTTAATCATTCCAGTAACTTGAAAAGTACCACTAAAATATGCAATTTAAAAACAAACAAGCTAGAAGGATATTATCATAGACTTTCTAGTGTTTGGATCCTGATTTGACCTGTTGCAACAGTTTTTTGCCATTCTGTTACCTCATCTGCCTTTTGAAACTCTTTGGGTTCAACCTTAACATCTGTACTTGCTGTACCAAAATAGCAGTCTTCCCAGTGAAGGATTATCATTTATTATTATATGTACCAATCTTCACACTTTCTGGGTCATGGAAGTACTTGTCCATAGTTTGTCTTATTGATGAACTCTTCTGGAGTCAAAATGTTGCCATTAACATATTGACCTAAGTATCTGAATGTTTCTATTGCTTTTATGAAAGTGTGAAATTGCTGCAGTTACTTGGTATGGAAAACAGGTGAGTTGTGAGATGTTCTGCTGCCATAGATTCAATTCCACCTGTGTTGGAACTGTGGCAATGTATGGCCTTTTTCCAAAGAGTATGCAGAACCAACAGCTGATTTAGAAAGTCTGAGCTTTTGTGTGTTCAGCCTGAGGTTTGTAACCACTAAGTACTCTTGTTGTTTTTTTTAACCTTCTGGCAATTGCTGTCCCTTGTCCTCAAGAACCTCGTATTTCAGTGTCACACGATGGTAAAACCCCCATGCCCCAAAATGGAAGAAAGAAGTTGTTAACTGCATTGTAAGTGTAATAAGTCATATAGATCATCCAGTCAGTGAGTGAAATGAATATTCTGTGACTTAAAATTGTGGTAACAGACCACTGAAAGTAGGTTATCAAAATGGAAGTGAGCATTTATTTTCACTGTGCTTCGTTCAGTGGGAACATGGCTAGCTGTCCTGTGGACATTTTAGTAAGAAAATGTGTGGCCTCTTCCTTTTTTGTGTATGCAATTTCCTTTATTCTAAGAATGTTTTCATGTGGCTTTCCAGAGGAGTTTTGTAACACTGGATTTTGTCCTTAGAAGGTAGGCCCCATGATGTTAAAAGCCTTGCAATGATTCTTTGATTATTAGCTGTGCTTCATGGAGGCTGTATCCTACTGCTTAGCTGAATACAATGGTTTCTGCTTTGTAGTACAAGAATGTTAGAGTAGCAGTGGCATTACGTGGCAGGATCAAAAATTTGGCTCTTTGTATTGTGGTTGAAGTACCCGAGATGTGTTAGGATGTTCACAGTGGGACCGGTACTGAGGGACAGTAATAACCTAATGTGTGCGGAGCAGAGAGGCAGCTGACACATGCAATACATTTTGAACCTTACACTTTTATTGTTGTGTATAGTGCAGCTGGCTAGTTAACAAACAAACAAGAACCCAACTTCCTTAGAATTTGGCTTTTATGTTGCTGACAAATGAATTCTCATTTCAGGGTAGGGTCTTGAAGTTGTAGCCTCTCGTTTTTCTGATTTGCTTTTTCTGATAAATATGTGTCACTATTTTTTCAGTTTCTGTGGTGAAGCTCAGTTGAGCAGTAAAAGCAAAGCTGCTTTTGATATCAGGAAAGGAGTGAATTTTTGCGCTCAGTTGAAGTGTGCTGACATGAGGTTAGCTTTAGATAAAGCACAGCTTCCTCCTGTGCCGGGTAGCAAGGCTGGGGTCAGCCTTTGCATTTCATAAGTTAAAGATCTAACCTGGGGGGCTTTACAGTAGCACAATCTTCATATTCCTGCTGAGTGTGTTATCCTAAATTGTGATATTCTGAACTTCTGCCACTAAATGATGTATTAATCTCATCTATCAATCTAAACTATGAGAATTTAATATTTTCCTGCAAGTTAAAGATTTATAAATAAGGATCTAGAGGAACATGTTGAAAAATCAATTAAAGCGGTGTGGGACACAGTGTTCTTCAGTGCAGGACATGACTTGATGGGAAATCAGATTCTGTTGAATAACTTATGGGAACTAGCAAGTGGGATCCAGCAAGGGAAAGGGGTTGCAAAAGAGGCTTGAAGTAGCTTTAATCTTAAAAATAATGTCCTAATAAAATGTATAATGTTAAAGTGAAGCAGCAGTTTTAAAAGAGATACTTTGCTGTCAAATACTGTAAATTTATTAAGGAAAATGTTGGCTTTATATGTATTCCCCAAATGTGGAATAATTAGAAGTTTCATTAGCTAGAACAAAAGAAGAAGATTCAGTTATATTGAACAGTGAAATTTGCTTTACTGGAAATGAATCAGAAGTACAAATGAAACCTGATGAACTATTACAAGATCTCTATCTCCTCTGAGGTGTTATCAGAATGTCTTATTTTGTCTTTATTGGTCAGACTTAAGTGAGTGGAACAAGAGGTGAAGTTTTTATCTGATTTGTCTGATCACATTATTTTGTTGGCAGAGTGCCTTCTAAAAAAGTTCCAGTTGATTTCTCTATAAAAGTTCAAGGAGAAGAGCATTAATAAATTCAAGACAGTTTAGAAATAGAGAAAAACTGTAATTTCTTCTAGAAGTTGTGGTGGCACAGAATATTTCATTTGAATTTCCTATCATATATGTATACATATAGAATCATTCCTTGCTGAAGTATGGAAAGGTCAGGTTGCACTTGCAGCTTTCTACCTCTGTATCAGCAGCAGAACAATTTTGAGCTGTTTGTGATTTCTTGGTTGGGTAAAGTCTAAACGTTTCAGTGATGGGCTGGTTGGGGGTGGTTCTTTCACTGTTTGCTGTGTGTTACTGTTATATGCCTGGGGAAGAAAGAAGGGAAAGAGGATGCCATAACTTTTGCTTATGGATCCTTTTTGTATATTTATCTTTGCTTTTTTGCTTATTTCTAGCATGCCTATTTAAATAGAAATTGCCTATCCTTTTTTATAGGATTAGCATTGGACACATGCCCCCTTGGCCCCAGTAGAAAATCAGAAGTTTATTCAGTACCCACTTCAGGTATTTTTCTAGCAAGATGAGTTTTCCCAACTGGTTTAATCATAGATAGTCACATATGCAAAAAAAAAAAAAAAAAGAAGTCTGCCAAAAGCTTGTGTAGTGTGTCTTCCATTAAACCTCTTGTGTACTTTCCTCCAGGAGACATGACTCTGCAGTTTCTGGCACCAAGTCATGACAGTGTGAAGCAGGTTAGTTGTATGCAAGTGAGTTGCCCTGTGTTCAGTGCTTCCACCCATGGGTTGGGACTTAGAATGAATGGGGATGGGCTGTTGCCCCATGATAAGAAGGTGAAACTGGTGAAAAAGGATTGGTCACATTACGTATAAGGAAAGGGACAGTGAGTATAATTGGGATATGCTAACAGTTTGCATGGGATCTGTAATTTGTCAGTAAGCATGGCGACTTCCCTGCTGTACTCTGGCTTAGATCACACAGGAGTTATCCTCTTTAGAGGCCTACAGGGCTCAGAGGTTCTGTTATGCCTTTTCTTATCAGCAACCTGCAGGAGCAAAAACTTACTGATTTTATCAGACAAAGTGAAAATAAAGTAGTTGAATGTCACTTCTGGTACTGTATCAGAGCCTTGAGCCACAATTCACCAGAGGTAAGGGAAGCACACCAGTAGTACATTTTGCTGTGTCCTTTTCTTCTTCCTTAGGATATTGGCTGCTGAGGCAGACAGGAGACAGAGTTAGATGAAACCTGAATTTGACCTCAATTTTCTTTTCAATATCTGAGATATCAGACTTCATGTCAACTGCGATACTGCTAGTAGAAGACAGGCAGCAACTACAATCTAATGCATAAATCTGTAGAACAGCCTGAGTTGGGAGGGCCCTGCAAGGATCATCAAGCCAGTCATCTGACTCCATACAGGAATGCCACTAGCCTAAGTGTGTTTTCTACATTTCCAGTGTAATCTGGTAAGGAGATTAAGCTCAAAGCAGAAATACATGTGCAAGCTGTGCAGTTATGTGTACAGATAGCAAAGTTTTTGTACTTTTGCCATTCAAACATTCAGCACAAGTGCTTTGCAAATGCTATTGAATTTGTTCCCACAACAGAAGAGCAGACATGATGGCCAACACTTTTCAAATTTAAGTGTCTAAACACTAAAGTGTTTTTAGAACCTGTAGTAAATATGATTGATTTTTTTTTTACAACTGTGTTCTGCTTACAGCTCTCTGCAAGTGTCTTCATTAGTTCTACAGAATTTAAGCACTGAAGACTCATGATTTCTCCCACCAGTGTGAGAGGAGAAGCCTAGTCACAAAATCACAGAATCACCAAAGTTGGAAAAGACCTACAAGATCATTCATTCCAACCATTGCTCCATCACCAATAGCTCTCACTAAACGATGTCCCTCAACACAAAATCCAAACATTCCTTGAACACCTCCAGGGTTGGTGACTCCCCCATCTCCCTGGGCAGCCCATTCCAGTGCCTGACCACTCTTTCAGAAAAGTGGTATTTCCTAACGTCCAGCCTAAATCTTCCCTGGTGCAGCTTGAAGCTATTCCCTCTAGTCCAATCACTAGTTACATGAGAGAAGAGGCCAACCCCCAGCTCACTACAACCTCCCTTCAGGTAGTTACAGAGAGCAACAAGGTCTGCCCTGAGCCTCCTCTCCTCCAGAGTGAACAATCCCAGCTCCTTCAGCCGCTCCTCATAAGGCCTGTGCTCCAGATCCCTCACCAGCTTTGTCACCCTTCTTTGAATCCACTCCATGGCCACAATGTCTTTCTTACAGTGAAGGGCCCAAAACTGGACACAGTACTCGAGGTGCAGCCTCACCAGAGCTGAGTATAGGGGGACAATCACTTCCCTGTTCCTGCTGGCAACACTGTTTTTAATGCAAGCCAGGATGCCATTGACCTTCTTGGCCACCTGGGCACACTGCTGGCTTCAGCCAAGCATCAATCAATAGCCCCAGGTCCATTTCCTCTACGCAGTCTTCCAGCCACTCTGCCCCAAGCCTGCAGCAGTGCCTGGGGTTGTGGCCAAAGTGCAGGACTTGGCATTTGGTCTTGTTGAACCTCATCCCATTGGCTTCAGCCCAGCCATCCAGCCTGTCCAAATCTCTCTGTAGGGCCTTGCTACCACCAGGCAGATCGACACTTCCAGCCAACTTGGTGTCATCTGCAAACTTACTGAGGGTGCATTCAATGCCCTCATCCAGGTCATCAATAACGATATTGAAGAGGTCAGGCCCCAGCACCGACCCCTAGGGAACACTGCTTGTGACAGGCTGCCAGCTGGATTTAGCTCCATTCACTACCACTCTCTGGGCCTGGCCTTCCAGCCAGTCCTGTTGAAGTTAATTGCAAAACTCCTGTTCACACTGTACGCAGTACCATTTCTGCTTTGAATTCTGGGGTGGTAGCAATGTGTGTCCCTCAGGCTGCTACAGGTTGTTTTGAAATTGATTTCTGAGGATTGGTTTGCTGCTCTGGTAAGAGACTGTGCGTATGCTTAATCACAGGGTACCAGCTCTCAGAAGAGGAGGAAGAACAAGTGCAACAGCAGAGTGAACCACGCCTTTGGTCAGCAAAAACATACCACAGACTTGTTGAAATACAATGACATTAGGATGAAATTAGAAGTGGCACATAAATCAAATTTTCATAAGGGTATGAACCTGAGATTAAGAAATATTTTCCCGAAATAGTTGAGGTCTGTAAGGGTAATGAGAAAAACATTTCTGAGAGGAAACTGAGGAAGAGGAAAATGAGGGAGAGGAAAGAGAATCTTCCTCCAGCCCTCATGACCTCTGAAGATAAGTATCAAGTTGCATAAACAAGAACTTACATTTTAAAATATGAGCTTTGAGGTACTGCAGATCTCATTCTGGTAACTCTTCTACAGATGCATATGGTTACAGATGTGTTATTATTTATTACAATTTTACAAATCTTATGAAAAACATTTACCTGTTATCAGAACCTCTCAGTTTTTTCCTCTTGACTCAATTTTTTGGATGTTTATTAGCTTTTTCATCTCAGCTGTTATGAATCTCAGCCTTCTGAACAATGGAAGTTTCTTCCTGGACTGAACTGACCTGGATGCTCAACGATCACAACAGCACAGCCGGAACTCCATGCATGATGGGACCCTGTAACGGGACATTGTCCCCACAGCCATCGACCCCTCAGTTTTCCCTGGGTGTGTTGGTGCTCCTGGCTCTGCTCATGGTGCTGCTGGCTCTGGTCACGATTCTCGGCAATGTCCTGGTGATCCTGGCTTTCATCTTGGACAGAAATCTCAGGCATCGGAGTAACTATTTCTTTCTCAACCTTGCCATTTCTGACTTTGCGGTGGGTAAGTTGCAGTGGGTAAGCTGCAATGAGAAGCATGTAATGTTTGCTTTCTGATACTCTTAGGGGGAGCAGAGAGTATCTTCTGTAGGTGGGTAATTTCTTCTTGGAGAAATATTTCCCAGCTGTGTGGCATGGGGAAGGGTAAGGAATGATGAAAACTGAGTTAAGAGTTTCAGCAGCTTATTGTGTTTCAAAATACATCATAATGAGATACATAATGTATCTTTTTTTCATAAAAATACTTGTAACGATCCTTATTTACAGAAATATATTATCATAGGGAATGCATCTGATTTGGTTTTGGCTGGGACAGAGTTAATCTATGTAAATAGATGTTTAATGTTGTTGTTTAGTTAAAAAAAAAAAAAAAAGCCCAAACACTACTATATGTGAACCAATAGGGAATAATAAAAAATGGGAGTTGCCTGTAATGAGTCAACTGAAGATTAAATAATCAAACCACACACCGTATACATTGTTTGGGGCATCTTTCATACGTTCTTGATATATTCTATTTCAATATACTGTAGCATAATAATCAGGTAATTACTTAAGGTTTGCAACTAGGTAGTGATTAATAGTATTTTTAAACATTTTGCTGAACATTGGACTATCTAGAGTCATTTCTTAAAAATATGTGTTTGTATCAATAAACAAAAACAGTGAATCAAGCTATTTTCAAGATGTTTATTAGATATCTATATTGGTAGGAACACAGTTTATTTTTAAACTTAGGAGAAAAAATATATACTTAAAAAGCTAGTGTAATGTGCAGTTTAAGACTGATGTATTGAAATTATCTGAACTGTGAAATGGCCCTGGAAATAAATGTATATGTAAATTAGTGGTTATGAATACAAGTGGCTCTTTCATGAAGTCTGTATTCTGACTTGTCACATCACAGCAAAATCTGAGACTGGTTTTATTCTGTATAAAGTTTGGAATCCTTCCCATGTAAACATGATGACTTCTTCCAGCTTGTAACTGCCTTGTTGTGCTGCACAGCTCTTGTTGCCTGCTGTATGGGTGTACCTCAAGGATCTTTGAGGCACCCCGTGATCACCTGTTGGTCTCACTCTCAAACAGCACTAGGCTTTGTACAGAAACTTCAGCAGTCTTATCACTGGGATAGGTGCTGCTCAGTCAAAACACCTCATTGTAGCTGAACCAAACTACAGGGCTAAGGGAGTCCTGCAAATGTCAGCTTGAACCTATCACGTCCTTAGCTGGGATTCCCGCCTCTTGCTCTCAAGTCCTCTTCTGCCAGGCAATAGATCCTGAGCCTTTCTCCCTGAGCCTTTGTCAATGGCAGCAGTTCCCCCACCGCGAGACAGGGCTCCTTATGGGTGACAGGAGGAAAAAACAGCAGTGACTATAAAACCAGTCAGTGGTGTCCTGTTGTCCTGCTCACAATCTTGCATCACACTGAACAAGTACTGGCATCTAGCTGAGAAGTATGAAATTGCCTCTGCCAAGGAAAGAAGTACAGTTTACCTGGCATTATCTGATTTCCACACATTTGTTTGATGACACTTGCTTAGTTTTCCATTCTGAATTTGATGAAAAGCTTTGCATACTTATGCATCAAACTGATCTGTAGTTCAGTTCCGTAGCTACACAATTTAGAGTTGGGATATGCCTAGATCATCTTAAATTTCTACCAGATCCTAACTTCTAAAAGAATGTATTTTTATTCTTGCAGAGTCCTTTCTTTTTTTCTTCTAACAAATACAATCTGTCTTTTGATCTTCAACAATTTTTGCTTCATCTCTTTGCTTCTGGACCTATAACATACAGAGATCTCGTTTCATAGTAGAGAGGGAGAACAAGAGGAATTGAGAGTTCCTATTTAACTAAAAATCTTACAAGAATCTCTTCCGTACCTTTTACAGCAGTGTAGTATATTAAGAACTAAATCTAAAATTATTTAAATATCTTAAACATAGGAATGTCACTGGTGCCTGGAAAGTGGCAAAGTGTTCATTGACTGCATGAGCATGCAGAGCCTTTCACCTGGTAATTTCAGCCAGCATCGCTTTTTTTTTTTGTCAGATACCATGGAAAAGTTTCTGTGCTTGCACAGCACTGACTGCAGTGCTGTCTGACATATGCAATTTGTTTATTTCCATAGGTGTCTTCTGCATGCCACTATATATTCCTTATGCCCTGACGGGGACCTGGCACCTGGGAAAAGGACTATGCAAGCTCTGGCTGCTTATGGACTATCTTGTGTGTTCAGCTTCAGTGTTTAACATTGTCCTTATCAGCTATGACCGTTTCCTGTCAGTTACAAAAGCGGTAAGAACATTTCTCATTTTCTTTATGTATTTTGAGATTTTTGTAAAACTCAATATTCACAAATACCTCAGAAGCTAAGCCAGCCTTTATTGTTGCACTATTACTGTGCTGGAGAAACTCTGATGCTTCACTATATTGTAATAAGTGAGAAACTATGGCAGAAAGGTCACCCTGGATATGCTTTTTCCTGGCCTCTGGAAATTTTCCCAAGTATGCAAAATTTGCAAAGACTTCATAGAGATTAGGAAGACACGAGCAACTAAATCCTCTGAAGATTTTTTTTTTTTTTTCTGTCAGATATATTTCAATGAATTACACTGGAAAAAAGAGTTTTTCTACATGTTTCCTGGCTGTAGGTGCTATGGCACTGGGATTTAGAGAAAAGATAAAGTCTTTCTCACTATTTTAGTATTTCCCTGCTTTTACATGATTAGAAACTACTTTGTTACTCTACAGAGGCAGTGGAAGTGTGGAGGACCTGCCAGTAAAGAGTGGTAAAAAAGAGAAATCTGGATTGAGTCAAGCAGGGGCAGAATCATCTCCCTCGACCTGCCAGTCATGCTTCTCGTGATTGGCCTTCTGGGCTGCAATCACACACTGCTGGTTCATCAACTGACACCCCCAAATGCTTCTCCTCAAGGCTGCTCTCAAGCCGTTATCACTCTCTACAACTCTCTGACAGGAGACAGGTGTGGTGGGGGTCAGCATCTTCTCATAGGTAACACTGATAGAACTAGAGGTGATGGCCTTAAGTTGTACCAGGGGAGGTTCAGGTTTGATATTGAAAAAAATTTCCTACCTGAAAGTGCATGAGGCAGTGGTACAGGCTGTCCAGGGAGGTGGCAGATTCACAGTCACTGGAGGTGGTCAAAACCTGTGTGGATGTGGCACTGAGGGACATGGTTTAGTGGGCACGGTGGGGATGGGCTGATGGTTGGACTAGTTGGTCTCAGTGGTCTTTTCCAACCCTAATGATTCTATGATTTTTTTGGAGAGGGGGGTTATGGAGAGAGACATAGGATAGACTGACTGGAGAACAGATGATGATCTGTGTTACTACCAGAAGAGATTGACATGTGCTGCCAACTAGCAGCTGTATGGAAATAAATCCTTCTAAGTGAAAAGTGAACAAAATGTACAGAGGGGAGAGGTGTTCCTTGAGTACTATCATTCTTCTTCAGAAGATATCTACTAAATATTCATTTTCATCATTTTTTAGTTTGTATTTTGTTCAGATGGAAAACTACCAATATCCTTTGCTTCTGATGAGTCTGTTAGCTAGAGTGACATGAGCTGTGTATAAGATCAGTTGGTTCTTGTTTGGGAAGTCCTGATACAGTTTCGTATCTCTTCTTTAGTGTGCTAGTTTTAGGGTTGGTTGTTTTGTTTTGTTGTTTTTCTTTTAAGAAAAAAATATGAAAATCCTTGTATTTAACAAATTGCAGTATTGAAATATACTAATGAAGTTGCAGAGTTCAGAATGTGAAAAAAGTAAATTATGAAGTCTTCTGCAACTCAGCCAGACTGCATGATCTTAAGCAGTATTGATGGCCTTGACATATATAATCACCTTCTGTTTTTCTCCTCTGGGGAATTAGAATGGAGTGAGTCCAAGAATGTGCAACCTTTTGTTCAAAAGAGGTCATGCTTCCTCATCAGCTCAGGATCCACCTCTGCTGCTGACATGTGGTCAGGTTTAGTCATTTCACTCAATTTTTGTGATGTTATGCTGAGCTTCCTGTAATCTGCCTACTAAACTGGGATGCCTGTGGTCTTGCAGAGGGCTGCAAATTTGCTACTGCAGATAAAGTGAATTGGAGCTGTGCTCTGAACTGGTACTTTAAGGTGTAAGGGAATCTGAAAGCCCAGAGGTTTAAAACTGAGATTCTGAAATAATGCCTGTAAAAATGTGCCATTACTCTGCTACTCACTGATAAAATTGGGACAATGATGCCCCTCATGCCTAATATGAAAATTAATGAAGACAACATTCATGAATATTTGTATAATGTGCAGGTGCTATAGGAAGTTGATAAGGAAAATAGTTCTGAATCTCAGTAAAGCCTGGGATGAGAAATGTCTAACAGTATGTCTTATATACAGTTGTCCAGCTTCTCATTGGCTGATAATCTTGAGAGTCAAAAGATTCAGAGTTCCAAGAGCAAGAATATTTTTCTGAAATATTACAAGGATAGATTTAACTTTGATAGTTCCTAAATTTGAATGCTATAATTTTAACCCTAACATTTTTTTAAAGATACATTTTTACAGGTAGATTGTAAGATAAATGAATGCAGTCTGAGTAGACATCAAGACATCAACTTTCGTAGCAATGCAACAAGATGTTTAGAAGGTAAAGTGAGTGTTAAAATGGAATGTTTCAATAAGAAGACATGTTAAAGCATGTGTTGGGGACAGATTTTTCTTTATGGCAAGAGGAAATAATTATATTGTCTGGTATTTGCAGTTTCTCATAGCAGCCTAATACAGAAAGCTTCTGCTTTTGCCTGCTCAGCCACAGCTGCTTTCACTGTCCTCTGGGCACAACAATTTGATGAATCATAAAGTGATTCCTCATTTCTAACTGCAATCATGATGAAACCAAGTCATGTTCTTTTACACCTAGGGCAGTAGTTAGGGCACCATAACTTTGACACATTTCCAATCCTGAAGTATTAAAATTAATTGCGGAACTACAGTATTTGATGAGCAAGATTAATAGCATCTTTTGGGGCCTTGGAAAAGACAGGTTGCTCTAGGCATCAAGGAATCTGAAGAGCAAATACTGTATTTGGCTTGATTACTTTTTTTTTTTTTTAATATTATTTTGTGCCAACAAGTTACCTTAATAAGTGATAGGTCCACTTCTCACAGGTATCTTACAGAGCCCAGCAGGGAATGATTTCCAACCCTGTTGTCAAGATGGTGGCCATCTGGATTCTTGCCTTCCTGCTCTATTCTCCAGCAGTTCTCCTTTGGGAATACATGACTGGCTGCAGCATGGTAGAGGAAGGGCAGTGCTATGCCGAGTTCTTCAACAACTGGTACTTCCTCCTGTGTGCATCCACCCTGGAGTTCTTTGTGCCCCTGATCTCAGTCACCTACTTCAACGTGAGCATCTTCCACAACATCCAGAGACGCCAGCGGCGTGGCAGCATTCAATACTGCGAGTCTCCAGGGAGCAGCAGTGTGTCCTGGAGGTTTTGTTTTTTGCTGAGGCGAGGGTCTTCTCTGTCAGAAATGGAGGACAGTGTTTCATCAGTAATGAGGTCATCAAGACCGTCACTGGCATCTAACTGTACATCTCCAACAACAACAAGTCCTGTGGCTGTCAAAAGGGACTTCTCTGCATCTTTCCGTGCAAATTCTCGGTCAAGACTGCAAAGAGACAAGAAGATTGCAAAGTCGCTTGCTGTAATTGTGTGTGTCTTTGTCATTTGCTGGGCCCCATATACTTTACTAATGATTATTCGTGGAGCCTGCCAAGGAAAATGTGTCCATCCAATTCTGTATGAAATTACCTTTTGGCTTTTGTGGATCAATTCCTCTCTGAACCCATTTCTTTACCCACTCTGTCATATGAGATTTCAAATGGCTTTTATGAAAATATTGTGTCCCCAAAAGTTGGCAGCGTTGAGATCAAATGATACACCTTCTGTTTAGAGCATTAAAGTAAAAGAATCAGAAATAACATTTGTCTCTTACTACCTTTTTTCACATTTCTTCAATAGGAATAGAGAAAAACATTTGTTTGCTAATGGCATTAGTTAAGAATAGGCATAGGCATGTACTTGTTCTTATTTTGCTGATTTTTCAGAATTTTTTTTTGTTTATGCTGGTTCATTCAAGATTAAGCACCATCTGGAATGAAATTAATAACAAAGTTTTACTGGATGCTCTTCTTGACTTATGGGCTTGAAGTGCTTCTTTTTGGCATTATGGAAGAACTCTTCTGTAGATATCTCTGTCTATGTTCATTGGAGGGGACATACCTCTTTTTGTATGTGCTGAGTTAAAATTTTATGTACAGTTTGTAGACCTCAAGCTATCAGAGGAGAATGACGAGCTACAGTTGTGAAATGTCCTGTAAAACCCACACAGGAGCAGTAACATTTCCTTTTAAAAAGTGTTATGAAGGCAACATAGTGCTCTGTAGTCATTATGATTACAGTGATGGGCATTATTCAATTGTGCAGGCTGCCTAATCCAACATCTCTCTCCTTTTAATTATAGTGCGGTTCCTTCTTGGTGCTGTAGGACACAATGCATGTGCGTTAGTAACTGAGTCATTTTTAGAAAACAGATGTTTCCATGGTAATGAAATTTTGAGACTGTTTATCAAAATAATCATAGGCATAAACAGTTGTTCTCTTTACCAACACTAGCTTTTCTCCTGGTAGTGGCTGCCTCTTTGGTCACGCTTAAAGCATCTTCAGTGCCAGATTTGTGCACTCTGATTACTTAGAAGAGAGGCCAAGCTTTGGCACATGATAACATTCCTGTTGAATGAGCAGAGCAAGCAGTACAAAGTTCATGCTGCATTTGAGTTTTTTGGCTCTGTGTGAGAGCAGACAACATTCTCCTGTGTGTAAAGCTTTGCAAGTGCAAAGATATTCCATCTAAATGGCTGGAACAAATTCAAGTTGGCAGAATGATGTCTGAGTGATGTTTAAACTAAATCATTTCTTTGTGCCACGTCACAGCCTTTGCTGTGATATTTTCTCTGCCACTGAACCAGCATCAAGCTGGGTTTTCTCTAACTGAGCAGAGGTCATGTTCACTTCTTGAGAAGGAGGTTCACTGAAGTCTGTCTGAAAGTTGATAGACAGGTTTCTTAAATAGCTATTAATAAAACAGGAGTGAATATGCAGTGCTAAAAAGACTGAATAATGCAATGGAACCTGATTATAATCCATTCCAGGTGTCAGATTTTCTTAAATTTTGTTGAGTGTTGCAAGTTTTCCTCAAGGTTTTCATGGATGGATGAGTGTTATTGTTTGTATTTTTTTCCCTCTATTTTAATATGTATATACACATTATAGAATCACAGAATGGCTTGGGTTGGAAGGGACCACAAGGATCATCATCTTCCAGTCCTCCTGCCACAGGCAGGACCACCAACCTCCCCATTTAATACTAGATAAGGCTGCCCAGAGCCCCATAAAACCTGGTCTTTAACATCTCTGGGTATGGAGAGTCTACAGCCTCTCTGGGCAGCCTGTTCCAGCACCTTGCCATTCTCTCTGTAAGGAACTTCCCTCTGACATTTAATCTAAAGCTTTTCTCGTTGAGCTTAAAACCATTCTCCCTTGTCCTATCACTGTCTACCCTTGTAAAAAGTTGATTCTCCTCTTTTTTTGTAATCCCCTTACAAATACTGGAAGGCTGCAGTGAGGTCTCCTTGCAGCCTTCTCCAGGCTGAACAAACCCAGCTTCCTCAGCCTGTCTTCTTAAGGGAGGTGCTCCAGCCCTCTAATCATTTTTGTGGCCCTCTTTTGGACCCTCTCCAACAGCTCTGCATCTTTCCTGTGCTGGGGGCCCTGGACCGGATGCAGTACTCCAGATGGGGCCTCATGAGGCCAGAGTAGAGAGGATCACCCCTACCTTTGTACAGAAATAGAAATCTAACAGAATTATGCAGAGAATAACAAAGATTTAAGTAGTTTTCTTTTGGAATAAATATCAAATTTGAAATGGGCTATAGAAGTGTTATTAAAACAGAGGATCCCTTGGTGAACACAGCCTAAGTGCATACAAACAGCTTAATGTAGCGCAGAAGTTAATGGTTTTGAGGAGCTAAAATCCCATTCTGCTTAGAGGCCTGGAGCTGAAGATTTCTCTTGCCACTTTTTGTACTGGCAGGTGATAGCAGTTCACAGCTTATTCTTGCTTCCTTGCCTTACATAAATAGTATTATGCATTATGAGCCTGGCTGCAAGGAGATAAATTTCAAGAGGTCACTGATTCAGCACAGCTGCTTTCACTGTTGTGACTTAAGGTGCTGGCACAGATTTTTGTGGGATTTACTTTTCTGTAAGGCTCTGAAAAAAACCCAAAACAAAATGAAACCCACCTGCATGTGCATGCATTTATAGAATAGCTAGTGTCTACTAAATGGACATCTGCTCAACAGAGAAGCTATAGGCAGGCCCAAATCGGGAAAGACTTGAATTACCTGCTTTTCTCTTATGCTTCCAATAAAGGAAAAAAAAAAATATCTGTGTAAGAAAATCTTTTGCATTTTATAACTAAATGTGTTGATTACTTTGGAAAAATAGCCTACTCAATTATCGACTAGGTAAAATGGTAAAAACTCTGCAACACTGATAAAGAAAAGTATTTTCAGGGAGCACAGGGTGCAGTAATTTTGAAACCACGTAAACCACGTAGAGAACTGAAATCACTAGAGATCAGCGCTTTTGATGTACAGTGTTCACTCAGCTCCTGTACGTTTGCAGAGTTTGCTGTGTGTTTCTAAGTGCTCAACTGCTCCCAAATTAAGCCAAACACTGTTGCTATTCTCAGCATTAAAGCTGTCTTTAGTCCAAGTCTCATCCTAAGTCTTCCTCTCTCCAATAGACGCTTTTCAGGCTTCTGCTAGTATATTTGTTCAGTGTTTGTTTTTGGGCATGCCTTTCATGCACTGATAGAAAAGTACTTTCCTGCCAAGTTTGCTTTTCTGAGCAAAGTTTCGCTATCCAGTTATCTATTTCATCATTTAATGGCATTGCATTTTTTTCTATCTAGGGAGGTGTTTGGTAGCTGTTGTAGACAGTGATGGTAAGCCAATGATTATGTGAGGTCCAACTCCACCCACAACGGCACTTTTCTAAATTTGCTCTCTGAAATCTTAAAAATCAAATAAAACATACATTCTGGAAGGAATGGTGTTATCTTTGTTTATTTGTTTGTTTGTTTATTTCTTAGAAAAGTCTTTAACCCTAATGATTCTCCTAATGCCTGTGTACTCTGTGCTAGGCTGTGGTTTTACTTCACATGGAAAAAGGAAGGATAGTCTGCATAGATTTTTTTCCCTCATCCCTGTGAAGAGCTGCGATAAAACTTTAAAATTTGCTTTCTTCCCTAATTTTTGGAACAAATGACTATTCTCCCGTATCTGCAAATCCATTATAGAAGACAACCATGTTGCTCAGGCATGACCTACCCTTAGTGACAATACTTAGTCACGTTTTCCTTCTTCAAATGATGAGAAAATGGCATCCATGTGGATGTGCCACGTTATTTTTCCAGTGACCCTATGGCATCTTTTGAAGATGGGTGAAACTTGTGCTTTTCTTTGGTGATCAGGAACCTTCCTGGAACTCTAAGACCTTTCAAAAAGGGTGGGAAGTAGCCTTGCGAGGGTGGTAGCTGGTTCTCTCAGTCCTCTTGAAATAAGTCCATTGGGTTCCATAGTTTCTTATGGTCAAGTCCTCCCAGGTAAAACCTGACTCAGTGCTCCTATTTGTCAGATTTCCTCCTTGAACTTGCATACTAAGCACAGGGGTGGGAAAGATACAGTTAGTACAGACTGAGGCAAAGAAGGCGATGATAACCTTGGCCTTATCCACATCTGCTATCACTAGATCATCAGCCCCATTCAGCAATGAGCCCACATTTTTCTTGTTCAGCTTTTTACTACTAATGTAGAGGTGGAGGCTCTTGGTAGAAGTTCTTTGTGTCATTTTTTATGTCCTTTACAAGCATCAACTCCAGGTAAGCTTTAGTTTCTCTAACACCATGCTTACATGGCCAAGCAGGATTTTAAGTTCCTTCACTGTCTCCTGGTGGCTTTGTGACTGTTCAGGCAGGTCTAGATCCTTCTGTGCACTTCCCAGGCTGTGCATACACTTGAGGCAAGTGTCCATTTGCTGTATTTCATCAGTCCTGATACTCATTCTACTCCTGTTGCACTACACCTTTTGCTTTAATTCTCTCTAAAATATATATATATTTTTCCCAAGACACGATCAGAGCACTGCACTGAAGTATCTTAGTGTTTTTTTTCATCTTTTGTTCCCTACTTCTTGCTAAGCATCTAGCACTACAACCACAACCTAAAAACCTGTTCAGAGCATGCTGCAGCACTATGGGGCTGGTGACCAACAGACATGAGTCAGCCATGCTGACTTCTGTGTCACTCTTACCAAAATAAGTGAAATTACCATGAAGAAAGACTATGCATTCTTAGGTCTCCAAAGGACTAAGGGCAGTGGGCTCTTTCTTGGAATATTTTATGAAGGAAAAGATTACATGGACCATGCTTACAAGGACCTCCAAAGGCCAGGTGTTTGGCTTGCTACACCCATGGTTTCTTGCTTTGAGTGAATTCAAAAGGTAACACTTCTGTAATGTACACATGAATTTTAGATGCTCTGTAATCCTTGGCTTAAAAAAATGCATATCTCTGTTTTTAACTATGTAGTTTAGTAAGTGCTATAGCAACAAGAATAATGGTGCTTACATTTTACAGTAAGAGAAATAGAACTGTGATTATAGAAATTCTGTTGACCACTGGGGAAGTGAAAAGAGTTCTGTTTTTAGCTTTAGCAGAATTCAGTGTAAAATCTGCTTGCATAATGCTAATATGTAAATTACCTGACTTTGAAAAGAGTTTTCAGACCAGCTTTTCTGACTTCAAAAAGATAAGGATCAGCCTTCAGGAAAGAGACAAATTGTCTTGCAGTGTGCATTTGCTTCTTAGGTGTCTTTTTTACAGATTTCTTTTTTTCAGGTGCATTCAGATGAACACTGAAGATTCCAGTTTTTGAAATTTTGTAATCTGTTATTTTGATACAGTGAAGTTTTTTGGTGTGTCAGGCTTTAGCCTATCCTGTTAATAGGCTTTTCTCAATCTTCAGGATAAATCTGACATATGCAAGTTTCTTCCCAAGTTTCTTCTGCTGAAATTCCATGCATGATGGGACCCTGTAACGGGACATTGTCCCCACAGCCATCGACCCCTCAGTTTTCCCTGGGTGTGTTGGTGCTCCTGGCTCTGCTCATGGTGCTGCTGGCTCTGGTCACGATTCTCGGCAATGTCCTGGTGATCCTGGCTTTCATCTTGGACAGAAATCTCAGGCATCGGAGTAACTATTTCTTTCTCAACCTTGCCATTTCTGACTTTGCGGTGGGTAAGTTGCAGTGGGTAATCTGCAATGAGAAGCATGCAATGTTTGCTTTCTGATACTCTTAGGGGGAGCAGGGTGTCTTCTGTAGGTGGGTGATTTCTTCTTGGAGAAATATTTCCCAGCTGTGTGGCATGGGGAAGGGTAAGGAATGATGAAAACTGAGTTAAGAGTTTCAGCAGCTTATTGTGTTTCAAAATACATCATAATGAGATACACAATGCCTTCTTTTTTATTGTAAATGCTTTTAATGTATATTCAAAAAATGAGGAGTAACTACTGTACATAAATACTGATTGACTGAAAGAGGAGCTTTGCTACAGTTTCTGATTTACTTTTGCTCTTTGTGTAAAACTGTTCATTACCCACCATCACAACATCTTAATATTTATCAGAGCAACTGCTTTCTTACACAGATATCTCTGGTACATCAAAATAAGTGAATTACTTCTTAATGCATTCTTAAGAAATGCAACAATCTGCTGGCATCTTCCATCTGTTTTCCTTATTAGCCCCCTTGTCCCATATTGTCCATGCACTGACCTGCAGTGGATTCAGTCCTAGTGAGTGACACTGGGAAAGAGGAAGCGGCCACGAATGCTTTGTGCAGTGCTCCTGCAGGGATCAGATCATTAAAACAGAGAAGACTGAACAAAACCCATGATCCGGTGATGGATCTTCCAGCAAACAGAAGGTCAGGTTTTTAAGTAAGATCTGAGGTGCTCAATATTTACTTTTTAGAAGGTTGTTGGTGTTTTACTGAAGTGTGCCTGGCTCTTTCAACACAGTATCTTCAGCACAGAGCTCTAAATTTTTAAAACTTTGTCTTAGGAGTAAAGGAACTGATTCTATCTTGAGAAGCATGATAAAATCTTCTGGCATCATCTTGACTTGAGGCTAGCAAGGAGGCATTTCTGCATGTAAGTTCTTTCCCTTTGAGACTGTCAAAGAGACCGGTACTCACTGGCTCTTGAAGAGGGAAATAGCACTCAGCAACATACTTCACTTCTGGCAATACCACCCCCAATGTGTTGTTGCTTTGTCAGTGCTGAGTAGTGAAATGTACTAGGCTAGCCATTAAGGTGTTTCTCCACTTATGCCATTTATTAAAAGTGGCCCTTAATTCCAGGGCCCTCTCCATGGGGCAGAAATGAGAGGAATTGAAGCCTTTGTTTTCCTACTTCAGGCAGACAAATTGCTGGAGCTATCAATTCATTGCTCATGTCTTCAAATTTTATTTGTCTTTGTATCTTGCAATTTTGTCAAGAGATTTAAATACCTCCCATCCTCACCTGCTCTTGTTTGTGGCTGGTACCTCAAGGAGTCTCAAGTCAGCTGTGAGAAAATGGTTGTTGTCAGTATTTTGCTGGCCCACAGACCATCTAAATCCAGGACTTCATCTCTGGGATCAGTCAGAAAAGGTTCTGTTTTTCAAAGCTACTGTAGTATTTTTAACTTTCTTAGAAATATGGAATCTTTTCAGGCAGCGTAACTAATGTTGTTTGCATCCTCTAATTAGCAACATTGAAAGTAGTTTCAAATATAAACTCTTAAAGCCTGATTCTTTAATCTATATTGATATCTACAGGAAAAAAACACACACACACACAAAAAAAAACCAGTTTGGTGTTAAACACTGCTTGATCCACTGAAGTTGATGAGTGCAGTAGCTGTCATCAGCAACTTTGAAATATGAGGGTTTTGTGCAAAGTTGATACTGGTATATTTTAGATGTTTGTTAAGACAAGCCAATAGCACATAATCCTGAACATCCCATGTTCAGTAAATTCTAAGATCTTGACAGACATATCAAAAAAGAAAAATCTGAAGAGTTGAAAATGGATCATGAGACTGTGTATGGCTCTGTTGAATCAGCTTTTTCAGGAATGTAGACAAATAGAATTAGATATTGTACTATAATTTTGAATGAATATTAGTGGTAAAATAAATAAGTAGCTGGCTTAAAAATAAAACATGAAAATGATTTAGATCATAGAATAATAGAAACATTTAGATTGGAAAAGACCTTCAGGATCAAGTCTGTCTGCCATCTTGACATACTATGTCCCTCCACCAAACCATGTCCCTTACTGCCATGACCATGTCTCTTAAGGATCCCCATCTCAAGAGATGGGAATATCACCACTTCCTTGGGCAGCCTGTTCCAATGCTTGACCTACCTCTCTGTGAAGAAATTCTTCTTAATGTCCCATCTAAACCTCTCTTGACTAAACATGAGACTGTTATCTTCAGTCCTATCACTTGTCTACTGAGAAAAGACAGTCTGCTTGCTGCAACATCCTTCCTGGCAGTTGTAGTGAGCAATGAGCTCTTTCCACTCATGGAGCTCAGTGTAGACTATGGATCAGATGGATTGTTCCACCAACAGACTGTTGCTCATGATTATTTCCTGTATTAACCCCTTCTTGACATAGTGTCATGTTTCCAAGTACGTCAATAGAAAGACTTCCGGACAAAAGGTAAAGGTAGTAAAACAAAAAACAGTTTTGTAGTTAAACTTAGCTGGAGAAGTGTTGTGACTTAAAACACCCCTTAAAAATGGAATAGACTTTCATATCTCTGCTGTGTCTGCTCTATCATTAGTAAAAGTTTTCAGACACTATGCAGACTCTTCAGTGTACTCTCTCTAGTACACAAGTGCTAACGAATCTCATATTAATAAGCTATGTTGGCAATGTTTGTAGATGTATTTTGACAGAAAACTCAAAAAGAGATGAAAGATAAGATATAGAGCAACAAGGTTACATTTTGGAGCATAACCACAATGCATACAAGATGCAGCACTGATTATATATCTTTAGAGACTGCAAAGTAGATTAGATTGCAGTTTTCTTCTTCAGCAGATCCTTCATTGCTGATGTGCCTTGACCTTATCCCTAACAGTCAGCATACGATATCTGAATCTTTTCATTAGATTTCATGGTAATGTAAGAATTTCTTTATATAACTTATGTATTCACCTTAATAGTATGCTTTTTTTTTTCCACCAAATACCAGAATACTGTCTCTGCTTCCAGGAGTACTGTTTGCAATCTGTAACAACTTCATGGTGTCTCTGTGGTTGCTTTCTGTAGGTGCATTTTGCATCCCTCTCTACATCCCCTATGCCCTGACAGGGATCTGGCACTTTGGAAGAGGCATCTGCAAGCTCTGGCTCCTTATGGACTATCTCATGTGTTCAGCTTCAGTATTTAACATTGTTATAATTAGCTATGACCGTTTCCTCTCAGTTACTAAAGCTGTAAGTACCCTATTTATAGCCTCTCTGAGTTTTGTGACAAGATGTTGGGATTTGGCAGGGCTGTATCTTGATACTAGTATTGTGCATGTTGCCATACTGGTGAATATAGGACTTGGATTAATCAAGATAGTAGCCTTCAGAACACATGCTGACATGTGGAGGTAGTTGCAGCCCATCTTCCAGCCCACAGCTGGAAAAAATGTATTTTCTCACAAGTCCTGCTGCAAGTTGTTGTGCTATTGCGTTGCTGCTTTAAGGAGTGTAGGCTGAAGGTAAGGCAGGAAGCTGGGAAAAAATGGACCACAGGAGAAGGAAATCTGAAATAAATCAGGGAAGTAAAGGATGCTGGGGATTACATCTAGGCCATTAGGAGAGTTGTCTCCTAATGATGCTGGAGAGCACTGGGAGCAAGAGCAACTGAGGCAGAGAGCGAGACTCAGGACAGACTGCAGAGACTGCCTGTGGGTATGAGACAAAACCTCCTCTCAGTGCCTGAAGCAGAATAGATGCACTCTATGCCTTTGCTTTCTGCAGTGCACCCAATGCATCTTATATGTGCTTTATGTCTTTGTTCATGCCCAGGATGGAGGTAGGCAGTTCTCACTACTCACTCTGCTTGCTGAAATGGCAGAAAAATGTGGCGCTGAGCTAAGGGTCTCAGCTCTTTGCTGACCTACGAAAATGCCAATATAATGCCGTACCATAAAATTTCAGTTTTAATTTTGTTAATTATAGTTATTTCAACTTATTATACTTAACTTTATTATTTTTTTAAAATTTTCTGTTATTTAATGTTGTTTTAATTTAAAAAATCTTGAAAATCAATCTCAGAACATTGTTTTAAGTTTAGTAAGAAAAATTTACAGTGGAAATATAAAAGCATACATACAGCATAATGTGCTTGTAAAGTGCTGCAAAAACCAGTGCAGTTGTCAGTGAATGGGAATCATTCTCTGAGCAACTATAAAACACTAATTATTCAGCCAATTCAGGATGCAGATGTTTCAAACAAGGCGTACCAAATTGCAAAGTACTTCTAACACAGATGGAAGATTGTGTTTTCTTGCCTGAACCAGGACCCTAATACTTGTTACTGATACGTAGAAACCCCCATGTTATGTCAACATCAATAAATTAAGCTTACCCAAGTGAGCTTCGTGTGATCACTGAAGCTGCAATTCCGAGTTAGCAAATGCCATGCTAAGCTCCTCTCAGGCTACTTCTCTTTGGTTTTTGCCTCTACATGTGCAAAATGTTTCTTTTTTTTTTTTTTCCCCCCTCACAGGTATCTTACAGAGCCCAGCAGGGAATGATGTCGAACCCTGTTGTCAAGATGGTGGCCATCTGGATTCTTGCCTTCCTGCTCTATTCTCCAGCAGTTCTCCTTTGGGAGTACATGACTGGCTGCAGCATGGTAGAGGAAGGGCAGTGCTATGCCGAGTTCTTCAACAACTGGTACTTCCTCCTGTGTGCATCCACCCTGGAGTTCTTTGTGCCCCTGATCTCAGTCACCTACTTCAACGTGAGCATCTTCCACAACATCCAGAGACGCCAGCGGCGTGGCAGCATTCAATACTGCGAGTCTCCAGGGAGCAGCAGTGTGTCCTGGAGGTTTTGTTTTTTGCTGAGGCGAGGGTCTTCTCTGTCAGAAATGGAGGACAGTGCTTCTTCCTCCATGAGAACAAAGAAGGAGTCTTTGGTAACTGAAAGCTCATCTCCATCCAGAGCCAACTCTGTGACCCCAGAAAATGATTTTTCTGTTTGTGCAAGGGCCAGGTCAAAACTGCATCATGACAAGAAGATTGCAAAGTCGCTTGCTGTAATTGTGTGTGTCTTTGCCATTTGCTGGGCCCCATATACATTACTAATGATTATTCGTGGAGCCTGCCAAGGAAAATGTGTCCATCCAATTTTATATCAAATTACCTTTTGGCTTTTGTGGATCAATTCCTCTCTGAACCCATTCCTCTACCCGCTCTGTCATGATAAATTTCGAATGGCTTTTATGAAAATATTATGTCCCAGAAAGTTTGCAATATTGAGATCAGGCTCTTGTTAGAAGGTAAAAAAAAAAAAAAAAAGTTGTTGACATTCAGCTATATCTGTAGAGAATGACTGTTGTAAATAGCGAAGGTTTGCCATTAGTTTCTTCTGGAAGAGTAATCCAAAGGGAAGGCTTTAGTGAGAATTTCTTCAGAGAAATTTGTATGCCTGAAGGTTGTGTACATTTTTCAGCAATTCAAATTGGCCAGGAAAAGAAAATTACCTCTGCCTGTCTTTCCTTAGTAGATTGTTGAAATTATTTTCATTCTGATTGCAGAAGATATTATCTCCAATTGCAGCATTACTAATATTTGTGTTCACAAGTGGTATTAAGAATAAATAAATAAATAGCTATATGAGAAATGTTTGCTATTTTCCATAAGGACCAGTAGTATTCAAAAGTTAATACATTCTTTATTTTATTTCTTTTGAACAGTTTTTATTGCATGCAGAATCAGTTTACCAACTTAGCATAAAGAATTCGATTACTTAATGAATTTGTTGTCAAGCATGTAGCAGGAATGTTTTCTCTCATTAATGATGTTCAGACATCAGGGGAATATAGGGACTACTGTTAATGTGAACATGTTCTCTGGAAAAACACATTAGACTACATACCTGTTCAGGTGAAGCCGTAGAGAATTTAGAAGTGTAAATGCACTTCTAAATGCTTATGCACATCTCTGGATTTTCTTCCATAAATAAAACTTTTTTACAGGTATGGTTTTGAGAGATCATGGAAGAGTACTATTTCCTATTCAGAAGCATTGTAGAATGAAGGCAAGATGTATAATGGCCTGACTATAATGGGAGAGAAGATAAGGGGAATGAATCTGTGATCATGTATGGAGTCAGTGAAGAGGAGGCTAGGGGGAGAGCTTATCACTCTCTAAAGCTAGATGAAAAGAGGTTGCACTGAGGTGGGGGTCAGCTTCTTCTCCCAGGTAACTACTGATAGGATGAGAGGCTATGGCCTTAAGCCGCACCAGAGGAGTTTCAGATTGGATATTAACAAAAATTTTTTCTCCAAAAGAGTTGTATGGCATTGGAACAGACTATTCAGAGAGATGGTGGAGTCCTTGTCCCTGGAGGTGTTCAAGAAATGTGTAGATGTGGCACTGAGGGACGTGGTCAGTGGGTATGGTGGTGACAGGTCAGTGGTTGGACTGGATGATCTCAGTGGCCTTTTCCAACCTTCAGGATGGTATGATTATTTGGGTCATCTGGTGTTGTCTCATTTGTAGTTACAGTCACCAAGTTTGAGCTGCTCTTATACCACAAGTGTTAAAACTTGTATCTGCCAGCCCAAGGGGAGATGTGTGTAGTGGCCAGAACAACTCTACAATTTCACAGCCCCCTCTTGATCACTTTGTGAATCCCAGTGAAACTGTAATCTACACTCTAAAAAATGCTGGTCTAACAAGCCCTACTGACTTCCACATATGACATAAAGTGTAGGCACCAACTCAGCTCCACACCTGAGCAAATCCCTACTGAATTCAGTTGGCAAATAATTCAAACTGAGAAACAATTAAAACTGAATATTATACTTCATTTGTCCCCTTCCATCCATCTGTATTATAAATCTTTTGCAAGAGGTTTTGATAAATGGATAATTTTCCTTACACGGTGTTTGATTTGCTGCATGAGCAAAGAAAATGACTGATATTAATGACTACCTGTAGTACGTGTCCTGATGTAGCTGAGACAGCATGGAGGTAACCTTCTTCCAGTATGCAGTTTCCAGGCTATGAAGGGTTATTTAGTTGCAGAACACTGGAAATATCAGGTACTAAATTCCTCAATAAGTAAAGTGTAATTTTATAAAATATGAGTAGTTTCTCTTCATTATGAAATATATTCCAAAGTAGTGTGAGAGTTAGTGAATGTCCCTTCCATCTTCTGGCTTTATTTAGCACATATTCCTATAGGATATTAGTATATTCTACTTATCCCTCTTCTGAATATTCTCCTCATGAAATGAGCTATTGTTTAATCTGTTACATGTTGTGCCGTACTTTATGATAATCTAAACTCATCTATTTACACGAATTACATATGTATGTAATTTCTAATGCAGGAAGTGTCTCAAACACGAGCAGGGAAATGAAAGAGTTGGTAGAAACTACTTCATAGACAGTTTTTTGTTTTTTTTTTGAAAGAACTTTGCTGAAGGTAAATAATTGAATACATCATATGAACTGAAAAAAACATATTGTAAGGAATATGTGAAAGTAATACATAACAGCTTTTATTTATTTTCAACTGAGATGGAATATAGAAGTCTCAAGTTTTGTATTTTCTAAGTTTTTATAGGCTAAGAAACACTAAGGTCCAGTCAGACTTGTGAAAAAGTCTTGCCAAGGACTCAGGTGTGGAGCTCTGGTGAAGGAGGGTTATTCTTGCACCTGCAGGTGGAAAGAGGAATGGTTAATGTCAGGTGAAAGATGGCCAGGGATGAAGTTATTTCACTGCTGAATTGTTAATACAAAACTTTATTACAAGTACAGCATGAAGTCATTCTTACATTGACATTGTTTCCAGGCAGACCAGGTGGCTATGTAGTGCAGCCTTTTCCTGTTCCACTGTCACACATAACTTGGGAAGGGGACAGTTCTTTTCTTCTAAAGTCTTTGACCTATTGCCATTTCTTCTTTTTCACTTTTCCTTTTCCCTTTTTCCTTTCTTTCTGTGGAATTTCTTTTTGGACTAACATAGTCTAAAATGCAGACTTAAGAAGCCTAGAGTGTAACTGAGAGATTTACAAAAGGATATTGGCTTAGTGGATAGTGATAGGACAAGGGGGAATGGTTTTAGACTAAGACGGTGGAGGTTTAGGTTAGATATTAGGAGGAAGTTTTTCACACAGGTGGTGACACACTGGAACAGGTTGCCCAAGGAGGTTGTGGACGCCCCATCCCTGGAGGCATTCAAGGCCAGGCTGGATGTGGCTCTGGGCAGCCTGGTCTGGTGGTTGGTGACCCTGCACATAGCAGGGGGGTGGAAACTAGATGATTGTTGTGGTCCTTTTCAACCCAGGCCATTCTATGATTATATGATTCTATGATTTTCTGCTTCTTCTCTAGCACTGTTTGAATACGCTTCTTACTTGTTCTTTTATGAGATGTACCCTTATTATATGGTGCTTAAATAGCACTGGGCATTATCAAGTCTTGGCCACTGAGGTAGGCTTGTAGTTACTGCTTGTTGTGCTTTAACTCCAGTGGGTAACTCAGTACCACACAGCTACTTGCTCACTTTTCCCAGGTGGGATAGGGGGAAGAATTACTAAGGTAAAAGTTCAAGAACTCATGATTTGAAATAAAAACAGTTCAGTAGGTAAAGTGGCACATGCAGGCAAAGCAAACCACGGGATTCATTTACTACCACCCAATGGCAGGCAGATGTTCAGCCGCTCCAAGGAAAGTTGGGTTCATCACGTCTAATAGTTTCTTGGGAAGACAAGCACCATCTTTTGAATGTCCCCTACCTCTACTTTCTTTACCCCAGATTTTACTGCTGAGTATGACACCATATGATACAGGGATATCCCTTTGGCTGTTTTGTCAGCTGTCCTTACTGTGTCCCCTCCCAGCTCCCTGTGTACCCCCAGCTCCATGCTGGCAGGGCAGTGGGAGAGGCTGAAATTTCCTTGGCTCTGTACAAGCATTGCTTTGATACCACTGAAAAAATTAGTGAATTGGTGTGTTATCACCCTTGTTTTCATAAAAAATCTAAAATGTGGCATCATATGAACCTCTACAAAGAAAATTTATTCTATGCCAGAAAATAACATGACATTGCTATAAATCAATATATTTCAAGTAGATCAGAACACAAAAGTACCCACTACACCCATCTCTTCTCTTTAAGTACAGAGTGTACCAAATTTTATCTTACAAAGTTTTTGTCATTCTTTTAAAATGCAGCTAGCAAATTCAGTAACATATTGAATATGTGACATTCAGTAGCATTGAATATGTGCAAACAAACCCTTTCATGTCAGCCTTAAGTGTGAACCGTTCCTTAATGCTGAATAAGACATGGTTTTGATAGAGTTAGCAGTAGGGACTTAACATCTCATTTCTGTTTAGCTTATCAAAAGGATATCTACAAACTGAAGTCATTGCCATGTGGAGATAAGGACACACACTATTATATCTATGAGATGTTGTATTTTGTTCTGTTGTTCCCCCTTTTTGCTCTTTTCTTTGACCTGCATCTAGTACTGGGGGGTCTCTGCCACAGTTGGTTGCGCAGGCCAGAACTAGGGCTAAATGCAGGTATCAGCAAGGACTTGTTTTTATGTAGCCTGAGGCTTCTTGAAATTTCTAAATCCTGATGAACTGAGTCAAATTTAGTTAATAGAAAGTATTGAGCACAAGTCTCATTCCTCTGAGAAGCAGCGAAGCACCCAACTCTGCCTCTATTTGGGCTTGCTTGGCCTGTTAGGAGTTGCCAACATAATTACTCTGCACAGGCAGTGCTCCTTGATGCAAATCTTGCTTTAGGGGACAGGGTTCAATAGTCAGTGTTTCAGGTGAGGCACATGAGATCTGCAGGTACTAGAAAGGTTACTTGCAAACTCCCATCATTGCAAGTAACTGTACCAAATGTGTTACCAGGGTACTGATGGCAAATGGGCTTCAAAGACTGCTTATCTCATACACACATACACCAGATGATCTGCTAGAGCCCCAAAACAACAATAAAGCTGCAGGATGGATATGCTTCAGTAGCTATTGTTTCACTGGTGATATTCCAGCAGTCTGTGCAGTTTACTGCTTGGTTGGTACGTTCACTGAACAAAGGGTAACAGGATGGCTGTTCTATTTCTGCATGGAGGGAACGACTGGAGAGGTCAGGAGCTTCAGGGTGTTGGGAGAAGCGGACCTTAGAGGCAAAGTTGATAGCAGATTGTGAAAGTGCTTATGTTCTTCAAAGAAAGAGCCTAAGGCAATAATGAATTGGAAAACTAACTTAAAAAATTCCAAACTGAAATTTCTTCTAGGAAAAAAATAGAGTTTGAAGAATTTTTTTTTCAGGTAATAGGAAGAAAAAAGGCCAACAAACACGGCTGAGCTCAGCTAAAAAAAGGGAGACATCTTTGTTTTCTCAAGAAGCTCTTTTTGCCACTGAAAACCACTGCAAGCCATGTGCTGGTGAAAGGTAGCGGTAAGTCTACTGGTTAGAGGAAAATGCAATTACTACATTTAACATAAACTGTACTTCTCCCTTGGATTGACAGCACCGTGTAGGACTTTCTATCTCAGTGTGATTTGGTGAGGGACAAAACCACTTCCTTTCTTTCTTATGCAGTAAACAAATGCTGTTTCAAAATGCAAGAGTAAGCTCTACTTTGAAGTACATGATTTTGTGGAAAATTTCCATTAAAATATATGAAAAAAGGGGTTTTATAAACAAAACTCAAATGTATATCTAAGTATGAAAGTTGGAGTTGGATAAAAGACAGTGCCATGTTTTTTTATAGGGAGAATCTATCTGAATTCTAGAAGTGTGACTTTTTAAATTTTGTTACTAAACAGTGGTGTGATCTTTCATAAAAATCTTCTTTGGCCAAAAGAACTGGTGATAGGATGGAACATCCCACTGAGTGAATCTTAATAACGTCTTGGAGCACCATTAGACTGGAATTGGGGTCCTGGTGTGAGTGATATCAGAGCCTGTAGGCTGCTCTCATCTGTCTTGCAAATTTTTTTGTGGTTTTGGGTGGGTTTCTGAGATTGACCTTGGACCCAGCTCATCTTCTCACATTTACTTTATGGTCTTCCCCAGTTTCAGAGCCCAACATTTCTTTTTATTTATCTTACTAGGTTGGTATTGCATGATGCATACTTCTATCCTATTGCTTTATTATTATATTGCTCTTCCCTTAGCAATAGTAAGGGAAGCGTCTTTCTTCTAACATCCGTCAACACCATTTTTTTAATTTGCAAACTCAACACATTTCTTGTATTCTCATTCTTGGCTTCCCATTTTCCATCAGATACTTCGTGTTCCTTTATATTTCTGTACCGACTACAGGTTTGCCATGGCATATATGTCTGTGTGCCTTGTTCAACTGTTCCCCAAGCATATTGGAACAGCCTTTTCAATAAAAGTACCACAGATTCATCCAATTGCCATTCACACTTGCATTACCATCTTCTTTCTCATTTCCTATACTGTGAAGGTATATTTCTCTTTAGGAGATCTACACAGAAACTGAATATCCCCTGAGCTGTAAATATGTTAGCAGTCTAACACAACCATAAATCCCCTCCCTTACCTTGTAAGTATTTCAGTGGTTGTTGTTTACCTGCTATTAGGCTGCTGTAATTTTTAGGTAAAACTGTGTTCTTGCATAATGTTTGTTTAAGATAAAATGCTAAGAAAACAAAGTGAACAAATGAACAAAACTAAAAATCTTAGGACCAGAAATTAAGGAATTTTAAGTAAAAGCCCACAGCAAATCTATGCAGACTAGGAAAAAAAAACACTTCCTCATTGCTCTGTTTTTATACCTTTGTTCCTTTGGTTTACAGACAGTGTTTTAACAGCAGTATTAATGAAATGAGTGAGAAATATCTTTCCTAGTATAAGCATGAAGTGTTAAAAAGGAGCATGGTTGGATTTGTGTGTGGCAGAACTGGAATAGCATCTAAAGATGAGAGAAATTGAAGGTGAAGTTCAATTTTTTACTGTGTTTAAGAGAATGCTTTCTTGAACAAAGGGGAAATTAAAAAAGCAGACTGTCTCCTTCCTTACATCAACAAATCTAGATATCACCCTCCTAAGATTTCTACCCCTCAGCTCATTTTTGTTAGGATCTAGCTGTTATTCCTCAGACTGGACCAAAATTTCTTGCTTGTAAATGTTTGCACAGTTCTCTGATCTTCAGTCATGTACATACTCTCTCACTCACTTGCTCTCCTTGCCAAACAACTCTGCCCAGAGGTTTTATCTTGAGTATGCTTTCTTTTCGTCTTTTTTCTTTCTCTGGTGGGAATTTTTTCTTATCACACTCTCTTTAAAGTAGAACATTTGTTAGACCTATCAGCTGCAACAAAACTCATTGTAACGAACAGTGACTCTTCACTATAATGCTCTGTCTTGAGTTGTGGAAAAAATTTAAATTACCTGTCCCCATTCCTTCATCCTCCCTAAGATAGTTCATGGTTGCCTCCTTCATACTGTTGTCTCTTGGCTCACTCTACCATCCAGAGAGGCCTAGACAAGCTTGAGAATGGGCTCAGGAGAAATTCAGGAGGTTCAACAAAGCCAAGTGCAAGGTCTTGCACTTGGGTCGTGGCAACTCCCACTATCAGTACAAGCTGGGGGACATAAGGATGGAGCACAGCCCTGCAGGAAAGGACATGGTAGTACTGGTGGATGGCAAGATAGATGTAGGCCAGCAATGTGCTCTCACAGCCAAGAAAGCCAACCATATGCTGGGCTGCATCAAAAGAAGTGTGGCCAGCAGGATGAGGGAGGTGATCCTGGCTCTCTGCTCTATGCTGATAAGGCCTCACCTGGAGTACTGTCTCCATATATGGAGTCCTCAGTACAGGAGAAACATGGAGCTGTTAGAGCATCCAGAGGAGGGCCAGAAAAATAATGCAAGGGATGGAACACCTCACCTATGAGGGCAGGCTGAGATTGCTGGGACTGTTCAGCCTGGGGAAGAGAAGGCTCTGGGGGGGACCTGAGAGCAGCCTTTCAGTATTTAAAGGGAGGCTGTAAGAAGGAAGGGAACAGTCTCTTTAACAGGGTCTGTTGTGATAAGACAAAGGGAAATGGTTTCAAACTGCAAGAGAGGAGATTTAGTTTGAATATAAGGAAAAAAATTTCTATAATAGGGGTGGTGAGGCACACAAACACACTGCCCAGAGGTGGTGGATGCTCTGTCCCTGGAGATGCTGAAGATCAGGTTGGATGGGGCTCTGAGCAGCCTGATGTAGCTGTCCCTTTTCCTTGCAGGAGAGTTGGACTAGATGACCTTTAATGATCCATTCCAACTCAAAAGATTCTTTTGGTGTGACTGTGGCAGCGGCACAAGCACTCCCTGAAGATCATTTCTGTGCTTCTCACTCCCACTAAAGAGGGTAGTCATGCTTCTATGTGGGTGTCTTGCAAAATAGAAAGCCATCTTTCCCTAACCACCTACATTTCTGATGAAATGAAAATCTCCTCCAGGGTGTGGTTTAGATAATGACTTAACCTCCTGTGACAGCAGTCCAGAGAGCCCGTTCATCCCTGGTGTGACTGTGAGGGCAGGCACTGTGGATGCGTCTGCTCATTTTCCTTACAAGAGATTCTCACCAGAGCCTTATATTGGCATTTTCCTCTCGCTGTTCCAACCTCTGTGTACCTGCAGATGTCACTAGTGCTACATGATATTGTTAAACCTTGCAAATCCACCAGTTTTTCAAAAGGTGCCATTTGTATGTACAGTGCTGCATGATATGATACCAGCACCTGTCTGCTAAAAATGCCACCAGATCTTTTATATTACTTCTAATATTTACTTTGCAGCAGAAAAGATTAGTGGAAGTGCTTATTACTTTGACAAAGAAAAGAAGAGTTTAGTCATACAGATAAACTTCAGTCAGTGTAGAACTTCTTCCTAAGTTGCTGTCCTGTGTTCTACGTTTAAAACAGAGCCTTCCATCACCCGTGGAAAAAGATATCAAGCTGAGAACAGGGCCTCAGTATTGGTTCACTGAAAATATATATCTTTTTCTTTTGAATGCTTTCAGCTATTCTAATTATGACCTACTGATAAAAAAGCTGTCCAGCTCTGCTACCCTTCCTGCTGCTGCGGCTGCTCCTGAACACATGACTGCCCCACTGTCACCCTCCAAGGTGTCATGCAGTCCCATGAGTCTAGGGACTGATCTGGGTGAGAAGCAGCCATTTCTCTTTTTGGTTAGTTAGTTTAGGTCAGGTTAGGAGGAGCATGTTATCCAGCTTACTACACAAACTCATAAGTGCTACCTGCTGGTGTAGCAGGAGAAGCAAGGCCTCCACTTTTGTCAGCAGTTTGTTCTGAGGTCAAATTAAAGCAACAAGGAAGCTGCAGCTTTGCATATGAGAAATTGGATACGTTTCTCAGCTATTTTCTACAGGGCAAATTTTCAGCTTGGTGTTTTAGTAGGCCTGCAGTGGCTATGGCCAAATTATGCCAAAATAAACCTCTCCCAGTCTGCAGGTGGACATCTTCATGGGGATCTGCTCAACTGGGTTTCAGGGGATGGAGCACCTCCACAGGGGGTTCTGCCACACTTTCTGGCATGCTAACAATCTTAGCATCATTAGCTCCAGCTCAAGCCCTTTGTCTGGGGGAAACTGTCTGTATCTGTTAAAATTAGTGGAGTTCCCTGCTGAGGCATTTCCATTTAACTGATTCTGCTCCTTTTGACAACTGACTGTGCATATAGTCAGTCCTCAAGTATATACAAAGACTATACATCTGTGCAAATGCCTGTGTTACAGTATTATGTGAGCCAAATTAATTTCTGGAATAATGCCATGGAAGTTAAGTGACCACTATAGTCTTTGAAGTTTAACTGTTTACATTATTCGTCTTATGTTTCGGTAACAGATTCTGGTGTGTATAGACCAATCAGTTTTCAGCCTGTTCTGCTGTTAGGTCAACTCATTGCCTAGTTTTCTGGTGACAGGCACAATGTTCCTTTTCTGCTCTCTATAAGTGGTTTGTATAATATCATATGGACCTGTTAATTTTTTCAGTAATGTGTGTCAGATTTTTTCTGTTGCGTTCTTCTTGAGCCAGTGCTTCTTTTTTGATCTTTTTACCAGGACTACAGTCTGAGTGTATCCAAAGCTGTGCCTGGAGCCTAGGCCCTGCCTCTGTGCAGGTTGTTTCTTGGGCAACCACTGGGTTGGTACTATTGGGAGAATACATCAGTGCAGGGAGGATGAGCAGGAGGTTAAGATTAAATGTATTTAAGCTCCTAAGCTTTAGAAGAGACATTTTAACTCCATTTGGAAGCCAGTGAGGAAAGCAAATTCCCAAGATGTTAAACTTCCCAAAACATGTGATGCTAAACTGAGGAGCTGCTTTGTTTTCCAAAACACTGCATAAATGCATGACCAATCTGGAGAGAGCAATGAGCTTTCAGGCGAAATTAAGATTTCTTCTACTCTCTTGCTGAGCAGGGCAGGGCTTACTAGGGAAAACTTGTGTCTAACTTGATTGGGCTCTCAGGCTGAAACTAAAAAGGTTTTACTGATATTTCTGTTAATGGGACTTCAGGCTTTCAGTGCCACTGGCTGGTGGGAGAGGAATGACACCAACACCACAGCTTCTTCTGAGGAGTGATAATACATTTTGTTCATTTTGCACTTGCATAGTGGAGACAACACCATTGGTCACCTCTAGTGGAGTTTTGCTACTCTTAATTTGGCCAACATACTGTTTAATTTTTCAAAATTGCCTAACTTGAAGGGAAACGTGTGTGTTAATTATTTAACAGTTTGATGGTCAGGTCAGGGAATGGGGACTGCCTCACCCACAGCAAAGTAGCTTAAAGCCTGACTATAGCAATTAGTATTCGTGGCCCAAGCCTATTTATTTCTCACACATGAAGTCACAAAGTGTTCACACAAGCCATTGCTTCCCCTTCTTCATCCCTCCTGACTCTCCCAAAGCAAAACCCACCGGTGTAAGAACCCCTGTGGGTGCCTTGGCTGACCTTGCTGCTGGGATCTTTTCATCCCAGATTGTCTGTCTTTCTTGCTTCAGGCCATTAGCCTTTGTCTTGTCCCCTTTGACTTCCCCGAATAATTCTTGCCTCTCCACGACTCTTCGTGGTTTAGATTTATTAATTGAAAGGAAAGCCACCACTGCAGCCCAGACACCTGAAGGGCTGCCGGTGAGCCTGCGGTGGGGCAGCAGGCTGCAAAAAGGAGAGCTGCACTTCAGACTGCCCCAGTGGCTCCTACCATCAGCTGTGCTTTGCTGGCAGTCAGGGCACTTAACATCCAATTTAGCTTTTCTAATAGGAGAAAACAGCTTCACAGCCAGGAGGTGAATTTGAAAGCTGTACCCTGCCTCAGAGAGAGGAGGGCAGAGATCTGAGACAGCAAGGTGACACTAAGCCCAGGAGGTGGCTTTCAAGAGCTGGGTGCCTACTGGGAACCTCCAGGTCCCAGGACAGCAAGGGCTCAAATTCTAAATTATCCTTGCATGTAACAGTGAGAACTGAGGGCAGGTTTGACTAACTAGTGATTCTGCTCAGGCCTGAGAGTTCAAAGTTGAGTGATGTCTTCTGATTCTTCTGGGTTTGTACTAAATTTGGGGCTATACAAAAATTAACTTCTTTTTCTTCTTCTTTTTTTATTGAAATTTTTCATTTAATTTCTGCTTCAGTTTATAGCCAAATATTACAGACCATTTTCAACACCTCAAATGAATGCCCTGAGTACTGTGTCAAAATGTTTCCAGCCTAAAATCCATTTCTTCGCTGGTGAAGAGCAAGTACAGTTGTGGTGTTTGCTTGGAGTGTGGAGCAAAGAGAGGGAGGTCACCTTTCTCAGAGCAGATGAGGTGGTCCTTAGGTTGCTTCATCACCTCTGCACTGTTGGGGCCTGGAGTGGCTCCAATACCAGAAGCTGTTGGTCCTTCAACACCACCTTCCTTGCCTTATCTCATCCTTAACTGCTGTAGACATCTCTTACTTCTGTGTTAGGGAATGCAAAATTCTCTCCGTGCGGTTTTGTGAAAGGAGAAGACAGAAGCAGCAAAACTATCATTTTCTAAAAAAAAGATGGGGTAGTAGGAAGTACAAGATTGCATGGCTGCCAGCCAATCCACATTTCAAAATGTTGGTGAGCATTGTGCAATGTGTGACCAAAACCCTTCTGAGGGACAACAAAATAACAATGTGCAGTTACTCACGAAGGAGGTGCTAGAACAGGCTGCACAGAGAAGCTGTGGTGCCCCATCCCTAGAGGTTCTCAAGGCCAGGTTGGGCAGCTGAGTTGCTGGGTGGTAGCCTTGCCCATGGCACAGTGTGGGACTGAAGGGGTTTAATGTTTCTTCCAAGTCAAGCCATTATGAGATTTTATGATTTTTCAAATATTGTGAGATGCATTCGTTAGTCATAAAATAATGCTGTGGCCTCATTTCATTATTCTTTTCCATAATGGTCCACAACTTCATAAAAAACAAAGAGGAGATCCCAAACACAATATAGCTGTGTACAATATAGAGATTAGACTATTTCTGTTTGAAACGTCATGTAACCTCCTGGTTGAAGTCAGCTGAAAAACACATTTGGTCATGAAATGTTTTAAACTTCACAACTTTTTAATAATACAAAGTTTATACTTTATCTACATACTTACATTCAATAAATATTGATCAGATTAATGTTTGATTACAGCAGTACATGGAACTTAAGCTCTTAGATGAGCATAAGAGTTTAAGGTGATTTAAGGATTTAGATCAGTAGAAAATAATAAATGGTATTTAAATGTTTCATACAGCTTATCTGCAGCTTTGTAGGCCAGCCTTCTGATATTTTAAAGATTTTTAGCGCTTTTACATGCAGAAGAGGTTGCTTCAAATCCAGCAAGTTTCAAGGCTAACTCAGAGGTACATACTGCATCCCTCTCAAAGTGAGGTGTTTGAAAAAGGATCATAGAATCATAGAATTACTCAGGTTGGAAGGGACCTCAAGGATCATCAAGTCCAACCGGAGCCTAACCATAGTACTCTAACTCTAACAACCCTCTGCTACATCATATCTCTGAGCACTACAACCAAACAGCTCTTAAACACATCCAGGGACGGTGACTCAACCACCTCCTTGGGGAGCCTATTCCAGTGTTTAACCACTCTTTCTGTAAAGAAGTGTTTCCTAACGTCCAACCTAAACTTAGCTTGTTGAGAATCTTTGCCAGAGAGCTGTGGGCATGGAACAGGCTCTTCTAGGCAATGATCACAGCCTTAAGCTGTGCTGGAGTTCCAGAAGCATTTGGATGACACTCTTAGACACAGGGTTTGAATACTGGGTGGTCTTCTGTGGAGTCAGGTGTTGGACTTGATGATCCCTATAGGTCCCTTCCATTTCAGGATATTAAATGATTCTTTGAAACTCTGTTGTAAGCAAGTGTCTTTCAGCTTGGTCTAATGGTGTTACCCTTGTAGGTAGGACTAGGCAGCTGGTACTCAGCCTATGGTGCTATAATTCTTCTTCTGTACAAAAGAGTTCTAAAGAAGGATTTTGCCTCCTTTTACTGTATCAGTGTCTCTCATACTCTGTGGAAATACAGATCACTGAGAGCCATTGCATTTTCATTCACAACACAGTCAACCTTCATAAAATTTTGATTGAAAATGCCATGCCCTTTTACAGTGCTACAGGTGGGGAAACTGAAACAAAAATAGTACTGTGTCCAAGGCTGGGGCCTGTGGCACAATAAAGATGTGGAGCTGTTGGAATAGGTCCAGAGGAGACCCATGGAGATGATGAAAGGGCTGGAGTACCTCTCCTATGAAAAAAGGTTGAGGGAGTTAGGCTTGTTCATCTTGGAGAAGAGACGGTTCTGGGGAGATCTCACTGTGGCCTTCCAGTACTTGCAGGGAGCATATGAACAGGAAGGGAACCAACTTTTTACATGGTCTGATTGTGATAGGACAAGAGGAACATCTTTAAACTAAAAGAGGGAAATTTTAGGTTAGACATTAGGAAATAATCTTTACTCAGAGGGAAATGAGGCACTGGCACAGGCTGCCCAGAAAAGCTGTGGATGCCCCCCCCTAGAGGTTCTCAAGGGCAGGTTGGATGGGGCCCTGGGCAACCTGATCTTGTAAGTGGCAGCTCTGCCCAAGGCAGTGGGTTAGAAGTGGGAGGGCTTTAATGTCTCTTACACCTCGAGACATTCCATGATCCTATGAAAAAGTGAGAGTGCTCAACTCTTGGCCAGCTGATTTAACTGGAACCAGAATCAGGCTCTTTGTGTCTTCTCTTAGCTAATGAGGAGTTTGCATTAACGATCAGTAACATCCAGTCTGTACTTATACCAATAACTCTGTATTGCTACAAGGTTTTATTTCCATTTAAAATTTCATTAACTTATGATATCATAATGAACAATTTTCTAGATAATACTCACTGACATTAAAATACAGATATTTTTGAATACAAATTATGTGAAGTATTAAAATGACTATGTTATATTTGTTTTTAAGTAACTTTCCATGTTATTGCCATTTTGTAATCTTACAGTAATGCAAACTTTATACTGTATTTTCTAGCAAAATCTGATTTGAATAATTTAATTTGAAAGTTAGTTCAGAGCATGTGTTTTACGTGAAAATGTAGCAACGGCTTTTTAAAAGCACTGAGTGTGGCCTGAGGAAATAAAGATAGCTCCTAAGTGTCTGACAGGCCACTGTGCTGTACTCCCCCTTCTAAAATATCCAAAGCTCACCCTGAAATACAATCAGCTTTCTGCCCCACAGCTTTGCTTGGAAAACTTTGCCTGAGCTGCACTGCTTTTGCAGTCAGTTTTCCTTGCAGACTAAATCTAGTCTGGACCACTCTGTATGCACAGGTTCTGTGCCAGCGTTGTCCTTTAGATAGGACTCTTCTCTCCAGGGTGCTTGACTCATAGCCACGTCCCTGGCCAGCAGCCCCATCAGGCTGAGCAGCCAGGTTTCTCACATCCATTTTCCTAACCATCCTGCTGACCTCTCTGCATCTCATCCAGCTGGAAGATATCTTCCTGAAATGCAGGCGATGAAGATTGTACTCAGTGTTCCAACTAGTATCACCTGGGCCTCATACAAAGACATGAATGCTCGACTCATACAAAGACATGAATGCTCCCCTCTTTTTCTAGAAATACTTCCGTTGCTATGTTCTTACTTACCTTCTCAAGGAAAGAAATTGAGTCAGTCTGGCAAGGTCTACCTTTAGTAAACCCATGTTGCATTTTATCCCATATTGCTTTTACCTCTGCATTATTAATTAGACTCCCCACAGAATGCTAATAAAAGCCCAGCAAGCTATTGAAGTGGCTCTAATAGATTTGTAAATATGGGTCAATTTTTTTCACCTTCTTATTTGCATCTCATACACTTGCTGTTCCCCAGTTCTATAGCACAGACTTCAAAAATCATGTGTCAGAGCTTTCATAACTTAAGGCAGAATATTTTCTCATCCTTCCAATTTCAGCATGCTGGTCAACTTAGTTAAACCGTACTTTACCATTCTTTCAAGATTCAGTTTATCATATTTACCTGCAGTTTTGTTCTAATCTTAGTTGCAAAGAAATCTTGCCGTGTTTTACATTTAATTTAATCTGAGTCAGTCTACTATAACTTCACAAAAAATTGTTTTTTCTGATCATTTGTCTTTTACAGCACTTTAATGTGATCCAAATCAAGTTTGGACTGTGATTATCTTATACTGTTGAGTGAAGATTGTTGTGGATGAAGACACTTTTTGGCCATCCCAACTAATGGCTTTGTTGGACCATACTATCATGAGAAGCATTTGTTTGTTAATATGTTTGCTAGCCTATATTTGGGGTTTGATTGTTTGCCACAGCACCATTTCTGTCAGCACTGTCCTCTTGAGCAGCTTGAGTGGAACTACTGGACATACCCGAAACTGGTGGTGGAACTTTGTGTCTGCTTAATGAAAAATTCTTTGTAAAGTGTTGGTGTAAAGTGTTGGTGTTTTTTGTTTTTTTTTTTTCTTTCTTTTTTTTTCACCCCCAGGCTCTTATTGTATTGATGTCATACTTCTTTCTCATTGTGGATTCCTTCTAACATAGCTGCCTTATGAAGTTCGAGTTCTTTTTCCAGTTTCATGAAGAAATTCAGTGGTCTCAGGAAGAAAAATAAAAATAAAAACAACTATATTAAACTCTGGACTAATAATACATGCTTTAAAATATCCCCTGCTGTAGATTTTGGAAAGATCAGTGAGACCAAGCATATTGTATAACTGATTTAGATGTGGTTTTAGTTGTCAAAACAGGCTTCTTTTATTTATGGCTTTGATTAGCTGTTACTCAGTTTAGGGACTGAAAATTTGGGAAGAATAGAAGCCCATAATTAATGGCCAAGAGAACACATCTTTCTAAAGCAGAAAAAAAGAAAAACAACCATAATATTCTATAAGCAAATGTGCCCAATGGAGATAGTCCAGACAGCTGCACCTGGATACCACCTGGACATAATTAAAGTCCCAGAATGGAAGATGTGTTAAACTACTTGCCAAAAAATTTAACACTATCTCTCCTTTATTCACCTGCAGTAAAGGGATGGCAATAGCTCTGAGCTAGGTAGTGCAGAAGCATAGACCTGTAGGACTCTGGATGCTTCAGTATTTATATCTATGTATCTATCTCCTTTTTATTCCCACAGTGTTAATATATATATGCATAGGATTTCTCTGCTTCTCTACCCTGCAAGGAACGATCTTGATATAAAGCAGTATTGCAATTGCTTGCACTGTCTGTGCAAGACAAAATTTTTTTTGAGTCTCTCCCATGTTCATATCTTTAGGCCAAGAACTACTCCTGTGTGTCCTTCTCTCTCCTTGAAAGTGTTAATTCTTCTTAAAACAACACTCACCAATTTCTTTCTCTTACCTATTACTTCCCAAGTTATTCATTTCTCATTCGACGCTGCACTTCAGATATACTTATTTCATGTACTTTTTAATTATCCTGAAAGAAAGAAAATATAAGGAATCTTGCATGTAATTATATTTGGCCTATTTGGAGACTGGTCTGAAATGAAATGTAATACTTAAGCTGAAAAAAGCAAAAAAGAAAAATTAAGTTCAGTGATACAGAATATAACAATTGGTTGATTAATCATAGAATCACAAGGTTGGAAACGACCTATAAGATCATCAAGTCCAACCATCTTCACATTACCACAAGCTACTAAACCAGATCTCTCAGCTCCTCATCCAGATGCCTCTTGAACACTGCCAGGGACAGTGACTCCACCACCTCCCTTGGCAGCCATTCCAGTGCCTGACCACTCTCTGAGAGAAAAAGTTCTTCCTTAAGTCTAACCTAAACCTCCTCTGGTACAACTTGCAGACATTTTCCCGGGTCCTGTTTGTTGCCTGGGAGAAGAGGCCAAACCCCTCTTCACCACAACCTCCCTTCAGGAAGTTGTAGAGTGCGATGAGGTCTCCTCTGAGCCTCCTCTTCTCCAGACTAAACAATCCCAGTTTCCTCAGCCGCTCCTCACAGGACTTGTGCTCAAGACCCCTCACCAGTTTCGTTGCCATCCTCTGGATACACTCCAGGGCCTCAATGTCTTTCCTGTAGTGAGGGGCCCAAAACTGAACACAGTACTTGAGGTTCAGCCTCACCAGTGCTGAGTACAGGGGGATGATCACCTTCCTGCTCCTGCTGGCCACACTATTTCTAATGTAGGCCAGGATGCCGTTGGCCCTCTTGGCCACCTGGGCACCTGGGCACACTGTCGGCTCATGTTCAGCCAAGCATCAACCAATACCCCCAGGTCCCTTTCCTCTTCACAGTCATCCAGCCACTCGTCCCCAAGCCTATAACGCTGCATGGGGTTGTTGTGGCCAAAGTGCAGGACCTGGCACTTGGCCTTGTTGAATCTCATCCCATTCACCCCAGCCCAGTGATCCAGCTTATCTAAATCCCTCTGAAGGGCCTCCCTACCTTCAGGCAGATCGACATCACCTCCCAACTTGGTGTCATCTGCAAACTTACTGAGGGTACACTCAATCCCCTTGTCTAGGTCATCAATAAAGATATTAAACAAGATAGGCCGCAGTACCAACCCCTGGGGAACACCACTTAAAACAGGTCGCCAGCTGGACTTCATTAACCACCACCCACTGGGCATGGCCCTCTAGCCAATTTCTTACCCAAAGGAGTGTGTACCTGTCCAGGCCACAGCCAGCCAGTTTCCTCAGAAGAAGCCTGTGAGAGACCATATCAAAGGCTTTGCTAGAAGTCTAGATAGACTACATCAACAGCCTTTCTTTCATCTACCAGTCTGGTCACCCAGTCATAGAAGGACATAAGGTTGGTCAAGCATGACCTGCCTTTCATGAACCCGTGCTGGCTGGGCCTGATCAAAGGTTCATACCCAACAAGGATGAGATCTGAACCCATTCATGCAGAGCACAATGGATTAGCAGTCCATTAAAAGCCAACATAGGACCTTGATTAAATGTTAAACATCTCTGTCAAAACATTATTTGTACAACACAGTTGTGAAGAGCCAAAGGTAAATAATGTCTCAGAGCAAATAGCAGAAAATATCTGTTTGACCTTACTGTGATCAGAGACTGTCTTCATACATGTTCGAATGTATGACTAATCTCAACATCATTATCATTATATGTAATTTTGATGAGTTTCTGTGATAAGAATGAATGGATAAAAAGCACTGAGTCAAATATCACTGTGTTTTACTAGTTTTGTGAAGAGGTTTGTGGCAGAAGTCTGTTGCAATAAATGGTGCAAAAGGTGAACTGATCCCAGACAGACATTCTCAGATCTGATGCTCCAAAGGATAGACAAAGGGAGTGGCATGAAATCGGGTATTAACATGATGGCCATAACTGGAAGCTGACAGACAAGCTGGATGAGGAATTGGCTGTGCAAGGTCTTTGTAATCACAGAATAATCTGGTCCTTGCCTGAAAAAATGTTAACAGCTTTGACATACATGCAATAAAATGAAATAAAATTAGTACATGAAGAGCATCTCAGTCATCTAAGCCTCCTCCCAAACTTTCAGACATCCTGGAAGAGATAAGCCTGAAGAAGAATCTAGAATAGCGACTCAGACCTATCTTGCCTGTCTTTTCCTTGTTAGATTCAGCATTGTTTCTTATTAGCAGAACATCCATTAACTTACATGTAAAATGTGACGGTATATATGTGAGAGCATCAGCAATTCTAATGTCTCTGTCAGTGTACAGAGTCTTCTGGCACTCCTTTCTCCTTTGGGGCTTAAATATCCCTGATGTGAGGTGTTGCTGACTTATCTGTTGGAGGAGCTGGGAACAGCTCAGGGTTGCAAGAAAAGATCAGTTATGTGATGGGGAAATGGTGCTCCTTGAGAAGGGATCAGTATAGAGAAAGGTGTGAATGGAGCTAGTGGAGAGAGAGCAGGTTAACTTTTCTGCTTGTGGCTGGAATGAGAAGCAAAGTGGGCAGAAGAGCAGGACCCTCAGGAAGAGCAGGGCAGGTAGAGGAAGTCTGTGCTTTGGAAAGGGTGGAAGGCAGGATGTGAAGTCAAAATGGGAGATCAGCATGAGGAAGGGAGTGGAGAGCTGCTACAAAGGTGTCATGAAAACTGCTTTGAATAGGCACAAGCAGTAAAGTGTGTCTGGGATTTTACCTCAGAGAAAAGCTTCTGTGATCAGTGTAAATGATGATAAAGAATTCAATCATGTAGATGGATAGAGATGTTTGCATTTTAAAATAAATTGGAAGTGACCGTGTCTTTGGATACAGGCAGTATCTATAGGGCAGAAAAGAAGAGGGTAGTATATTTCTCCAGCATAGGGAATAAATTGCCTATCTTCTTCACACAGAAGCATGGCTCTATTCCCAGCCAAACCTTCATGTTAGAAGTTAGGTTATAACAAAGGACTATCAACCCAACTAAAGAAAAAGAACTCAGACAAAAATAAGCCTTGAAATATATACATTTGGGCAGAGTATGAATGTTTAAAAGATATTAATACACCCTCTGAGAGATGAGGAAAGGTTCTGCCATCTCCTATTATCTGGCTTACTAGGCTGAATAAGTGAATAATTCACAGAGCAAAGTTTCTCCAATGAATGAGTCATCTAGACTCCAAACTATTAGCATGCAGCCAAGGCACATTGAAAAAGGAGTGTTCATCGACACTGGTTTTAGTAACTGCTCCTTTTGGTGTGGAAATAAATCAGTTTTTCTTCAGTTAACACCAGATCTGAATAACCATCAATTCCCTCCACAGTATCTGCAGCACAAATGGTATCACAGATGCTTGATGGTGGGTATAAATTAACATAGTATGCCCACAGGGGGAGGCTAGATGATGATGGTTTAGTAGCTGAAGCCTGTTGGCCCCTGGAAAAGTGCAACTGTAATGTCAGATGACTCAGCTCACCAGGTGAGCAAGAGGGTCTGTGCCTCTGCAAAACAAAGAAGTGAAAAATTAAGATGTATTGCGGAGTGGTGCCTCTGTTTATAGTTGCAGTGGCAACCAGGCTGACAGTGAAAGAAGGGGGAAAGCCTTCAGCACTCAAAAGGAAACTGAAAGAATTGAGAAGAAAGGATGGATAACTGCACAGGTAAAATGCTGCTGCATGCTAGATCTTTCCTCCTACCCACTGGCCATCCTTCTAGAGGAAGGTTTATGACAGTTCCTTGGATGTTTTAAAGTTAAACAAGCTATTTTACAAATTAACAAGTAATTTTCTGAAAGTCAGACCTCTGTCTAGAAAGCAGTATCTGTGATTGAAGTTTGATGTGATTAAAAAGTGAAAGACAAAGCAGGATAGAAGTCAGAAGATTTGCAGTTTTCTGCTGGCTGCAGAGAGTAAGGGAGTGGATCATAGCTTCAGCCATATCTTCATCTTGTAAGGTGGGGCCTGCCTCTTCTTCCAGGTAACAGTGACAAGTCAAGAGGTAATGAATGGCCTTAAATTGTGCCAGGGAAAGTTCAGCTTGGATGCTAAATGAAGTTTATTCTCTGAAAGAGTAGTGAATTACTGAAACAGGCTGTCTCAGGGAGGTGGTGAAGTCACTGTCCCTGGAGGTGTTCAAGAAATGTGGAGATGTGGCACTGAGGAATATGGCTTAGAACTGTCACAGGCATGGGTTGATAGCTGGACTAGACGATCTTAATAGTCTTTTTCAACCTTAATGATTCCATGATTGTCGTTATTGTGCCAGCAATATTGCTCAAGAATCCCACTCAAACCCCAATGGGATGTCATGATCTTGTGAAGAATTGCTGGGTTACATACACCAAAAGTCAGTATGACTGTGTCCATGAAGGGCAAGAAAGAAGGGATTTTATGGAGGTTTTAATAAGATCCTACCACGGCCCCAGTTCAGTGCTCAAGGATAATAAGTAGCATCAGTGCAGGACCAAATCAGAAGTGAGGATCAAAGCCAGCATGGCATTATGATCCATCACACCAGCCTGGCTCCTCCTGCACCTTTGTTTCCCCAGCTGTATTTCATTACAGCAAGCTTTGCTCCCCATCTTCTTCCATTTCCTATCTTCTTTGCTCTTACTGCCCATGTATTTTCTCCCTTTTGTTTCCTAGGAGAGTTTGTTTCCTATAAATCTCCTGGCACTCTGCACATCTCTCCTGGAGGCCTGTTGTCTGGGAGGCAGCATCTGCTTGGTGCCAGGTGAGCTTCTTTGTCAGCACCTGGCAGGAGGTACTGTGGCAGCTACCACATGTGTGAGCAGGGAGACAAGTGAGGTGGCTGGAGAACCCTGTGGCACTTCCCTCATGCTGAAAGGACATATTTGGAGGTTCCTCCTGCCAGTATGGAGCTGCCAATTATCATCTGTGTTTCTGTGGCCCAGCCTAGCCTCACTGCTTCCTCCTGGACTGTGTGGCCTGGTCTCACTTAGAGCCTGCCTGCTGTATTGAGGGCTAGGCCCTCAGGAGTGATAGCTACAGTCTTTCACAGAATTGCAAAATGGCTTGGGTTGGAAGGGATTTCAAAGACCAGCTACTTCCAAGCCCTTTGCAGCTGGCAGGGTTGCCAGCTGTAAGATCAAGCACTACATTAGGCTGTCCAGGGACCCAGCCTTGAACACCTACAAGGGACTGGTTATCCACAGCTTCTCTGGGCAGCCTGTGCCAGCTTCTCACCACCCTTTCAATGAGAAACTTCCCCCTGACATGTAATTGAAATTTCCCCTCCTTTAGTTTAAAACCACTTCCCTTTGTGCTATCACTCATGTAAAAAGTTGATTTCCTCCCTGCTTGAAAGCTTCCTTTAAGTACTGGAAGGTCACAATGAGGTCTCCGTGGAGCCTTCCCTTCTCCAAACTGAACAAGCTTAGCTCTCTCAGCCTGTTTTGGTAGCAGAGGTGCTCCAGCCTTTTGATCATCTTCATGGCCCTTCTCTGGACCTATTCCAGTAGCTCCATGTCTTTCCTGTGCTGAGTGCTCCAGGTTTGGACACATTACTCCAGACTGGGCCTTACAAGGGCAGAGTAGAGGGAGACAATACCTTCCCTCACCCTCTGGCCACCTCTCTGTTGATGCAGCTCAACATACCTTTTGTCTTCTGGGCTACAAGTGCACAATATTGGCTCATGTTAAGCTTTTCATCTACTAGGACCTCTAGGATTTTCTTGGTGGGGCTATTCTCAAGAATTTATTTTCCCAGTCTCTACACACCTGGGACTGCCCTGACTTAAATGCAGTACCTTGCAATTGGCTTTGCTGAACCTCATTAGATTTACATGGGCCTACAAGACCTTTTCTCTGCTATCAGCCAACTTGTGGGTGCCATCTCATCCAGAATAGATCCAGCCCTGCTCAGGTGTCCCCTGGAATCCCCCAGATCTTCACTGACAGTGAGGAACCACCAGGATTGCTAGAAGTGAAGCAATTCTTGGGAGGCATGAGCAGGGCTGGAGCAAAGGAAAGACAAAGGGAAACATCTCAGGTAATATTGTGAGGAGCTCACAGACTGATTTGGAGCAAGATTACAATCTTCTGCTCTAGCAGGTGGTCGCAGGTGGTCCCACGTTTCCCTCAGATCTATTGTGAGACACACTGACAATCTGCCGATGTCTTGAGACAGCTCCAGTGATGGCTGTCTTATGAGAGCAGATCTCCCCTTTCATGGCTTGATGTTGCAGGGGATGACCTGGAACAGCTATTGCTTATTTCTCAATTAGCTATTGATTTTCTTCCAATTCACTGACATCCCTGGGTGTCCCTATTGCTACTAGGAAATCTCAAAATAAATCTACTGGTTACCTTAATTAATTACCTGTTTTTCTTCCCTCTCAGGAACCAAAAAACCGCTTCTCAACATTCATGGGTCATGGATTCCTCTCTCAGTATTCATGTAACTTATAAATTTATAAGTTTGAGCTATGATTACTACTGTGCAGCCAAGGGTGATGACATTGGGAAGTGGCTTCTTGAGTAATTATTGCATTCTTTGATCTCTAATGCACAAGCTCAGGTACTCAGATACACAGAGCCCTTCTGCCTGCATTATAATGGCACCTGATGAGTATTTTCATTGTTAGAGGTCTTACAAGATGAAAATTTGGTATTGCAGTTGCAGTAAATTGCCTTGAAACACTTGTAATCAGTACTATTTACTGCAATTGTTTATTTCTGGTAAATTGACATACTAGGAATGCTGCCATGTTGCTGTAGAGGAGGCTTATACAAGCCAGGATGATGAAGGGTGACTTTGCTGCAGGGGAGCCGAGCTGTCATAACTACAGAATCCTCCAGCACAGGCACAGCTTGTAAGCAGCGTGCTAGGTGCCTCCTCCTCAGCTTCATGGGAGGAAGATGAGGAGGATGAGGAGAGGACACAGCAGGTGAACTGGGGCTGCCCCAGGCACTCCCCGTGTGTGGAGGCTGCTGCCTGTTAACTTGCTTCCCATCACTCCTTTGCATGAGTTTTTGCTAGTACAGCTAATCCTGCTCTGGGGATTTACCAGGAATAAAAAACAGGAATAAAAGTGTCACTGCTTAAACCAATGTGGTTCCACAGATAGAGGTTTTTCAGTGCAGACTTAGCCTCGGGTCAGTTTTATAAGGGTAGCTCTTATCATTGCTTACAATAAAGTTGGGCTGCTGGGAAAAAAAAAAAGTTGGGGAGATTGCAATATCACTGACTCATTGATTTTTTTTCCCCATTTTCTGGTACTCACTATTTTGGATCTAGAGTCCTAGCAATGAGCAGATATCAGGAAAAGCTATGAAGCTTTACTTTCTTTCTTTCTCTCTCTCTTTCTCTCTCTCTTTCTCTCTCTCTTTCTCTCTCTCT